>CM040421.1:59086969-59118879 GCA_022702705.1 Papilionanthe hookeriana x Papilionanthe teres | reverse complement strand
GAGTTTCGTACGACTTATTTTTGGGTTAAGTGTTGTATTTTGAAAAGGGGGTCGCCTACAGAAATTGTCGGCGAATTTTAATTTAATTTAAATAAATAATTTGAAAAGTAGTATTTGATTTTGAAAATAATCTTAAATTTAAAAATTTTAAGATGTGAAATCAAGCCGATCTCACATCCCGAATAGTTTATATAAACGAGCGCCGCACTACTGAACCGTGTATCTATCCCGAAGAATGAGACACACTGCTTGATAATGAGGCTCGATTAAATAAACTAGAGAAGTTTGTGACATCCGTTTGGTCTGCGAACCAATTTTATAAGCCGACAAGTTCCCCTGTTTAATATGAAAACATTAAACAGGGTTTATATTACCTGGGTTCTTAAAATTCCCTATAAGGCAATGCCCCTATAGTTAATTACATCTTAAGTGACGGGAATCACCTAAGAAAACTCTCGATAATAATCGGTAGTTACGCTCTCAAGAATTTCGATGTTTAAGTCTTCGAGGGATTGAATTTTGGAATTTCGATAGGGAATGGATCAAATTTGGAACATTTTGTTTTAGGAGTCCAAAGGAAGAGAAGTAGGAGAAGGCGAGGATCCAAGAGGAATCTTGGCAACTTCCCGACTATCCTATTGTTTGGCTTAGATTTGAGAAAATCCTAATATTATCTTATATTTCAATTTTGCCAATTTTAGTTAATTAGGATTTATATTTGTATGATAAAATCATACAAATAGCCTTGAAGATATGAGGGTTTATGTCGTACCAAACGACTACCTCGGAGTCCTAAGACCGGTTAGGGCTTAATTTATATGACATGATCATGCAAATGCTCATGAGAATGTTGAGGATTTATGTTGCACTAGCGCGAACTACCTCGAAGTCCTATGGCTTGGTTATTTAGTTCTAAGGAAAGTTTTCTTGAAGTAGACTCGAGTTTTCGTTGATGAAGATGGCCGTCTTTGCCACCATGCTCCGAGCTCCTTGTTGTTGTAGAGGTTTAGTTTTAGAAGTCATAAATCGGGAGATGAGAGAAGTGTTCTGGTTTAGAGAAAATCTTAAAATCCAGGTGTTTTTAATATTTTAATTAAACAAATCTTAAAGTTGATTATAATGACACCGGTTAAGATCCCACGGTTCCATCCTTCCGACATCGTTATTTTTATCGGATTCACTTAGTCCGGATGAATTTGCTAAACTCAACTAAATGAGTTCCGCACTTTCATTTAGACCGTGGGAAATCCCGTTAAGCAACACGTAGGTTACATCATCCGAGGTATTCCGATCATCCAACAAGACGTTTTAATTTAGTTGTAGTTGTAGTTTTGTTGTTCGTTTGTGATTAAATTTTGAGTTGTTTTATATTTTGAAATGTTGTGGCGGTGAATTTTATCTTGTAATGACTTTTAATTTAGTTTTGGTTTCGGCTTTAGGGACTATCCTAAGGTGTGGGTTTTCATGCAACGGTTGTTTATCATGCAAGAAAAGTAAGTGCGATGCGATTAAATAAATTGCAATAAGGTAAATTGCAATAAAATAAAAGCGTACCGGAGGGTCTTCCCGTCATCCCAAGCTGCACTTAAAACACGGTTAGAATATTTAAGCATTTAAAGCGATTCTTAGGTAAAGCTAAGGGAAGGGTTATGGTTTTCTACTGGGTTCCTAATCCTATAGCTAGTCATCTCCTATGACGTCTGAGTTCTTGTATTTTGGTTTGAGGACGATTTTCTTCATCAAAGAACAATTAAATTCAAATGTTCTTATAAACATCCTATCATATCGAGGAAGTGCTTAAGACGAATCTTAAACATCTTTTCAATATTTCTAGGATTATTTTAAGTCCAAGAGAATTTAATTATACAAATGAATTAATCGTCCGGAGTTCAAGTTTTGTTATCTTGCTCAGTGAACTAGGACATTTGAATATCCTATAAGTGAGGTAACACTTCACTTAATACTCCATTTAAGAGTTGTGACAACAAAAGCTTTCGAGGGCAAATTGATGTTCAAGTGATTTATTATTTAATTTAATTTCAGTTAATGGATTTAAGTTTGGAATAGTGTTCAAGTTGTTTTAGATTTATTTTTGAATTCTTTGTCTTAGGTGATGTTATTTTTAATTCAAAATAATTTAATTTAATTTAATTTAACTTAATTTAATTTAATGTGGTTTAATTTAATTTAATTTAATTTAAGTTAATTTAATATAATATGATTTAGCTTAATTTAATTTAATTTGATTTAATTTAATTTGATTTAATTTAATTTAATTTAATTTAATTTAATTTGATTTAATTTGATTTAATTTAATATGTTTTAATTTAATTTAATTTTATTTTATTTAATTTAAATTTCAATTTAATTTTATTTTTAATTTTAATTTAATATTTTATTTTTTATATTTTAAGGATGATTTAATTTTAATTGTTAAAGTATTAATTTAATTGAAATTTTAAAAGGATTTAATTTAAATAATTTAACTTTAATTTAATTTAATGATTAAGTCTTTTAGCATTTTAAATTTTAAATTCGGATTATCATTTTAATTAGGAATTAAATATTATTGAGATGATTAATTTAGGGATTCTTAAATTAAAGAACAAATCTCTTCCTAATAATATCCCTATTTTAATAATTCCAATTTTCCATTATTCTTCCAAATTTAATTAATTATTTAATTAAGGTTTATTTTTAATTATTTTTGAATTGTTTAATAGGTTTCTACCCTTTAATTATTTAAATTTCAATCATCCAAATCAGATTAAGATCAAATATTTTACTCTTTCATTTTATTAAGCCTAAAGTTTTAATTAAGGGTTAAAATTTTAATTACCATTTTGCCCTTCAAGCTTAATAATTTCATAACTCACTAAATTGAGCTCAAATGAATTTGAAATTTTTATTTGACTTCATTCATATGTCGATAAAGGCATTAGAGGAGAAAATGTTATTTTTCTGTATTTAATTTATTTATGTAATTATTTTTGGTGGAAAATAAGGATTTCCAAGGAAAATTTAATAATATGACTAAGGAAAAGTTTCTGTCCTTAAGAAAATTATGGGACATTCCTAATGACCAGAGGACCACTTGGACCAATTTTGGTGATTTTCTGAATTATATTCTTTTTATTATAATTATTTTGAGTTTTGGAGTATTAATTAATTTAAAAATAAAATAAAGGTTGAAAAATGAATTTCATATTTTTTAAAAATCTCTCTGATATCAAGGAAATTAGAGAATTAATTTTCATAATTTTCTAATTTTTCTCTGATTTATTATAATTATTTTAGTGGAAATACTAGAAAATACATTTTTTTTATTTTTAAAATTACCCTAGGGCTTTAAAATTTAATATCTCATCATAGAGACCTAAGAAAAATATGGGGTTTGTTCCTAAGTGATTAAAATTCAAAATGAGACATTTTGGTGAATTTTATTATTTTTGTGATTTTTATTATTTTTTAATTATTAAAAATATTAAAATAATGCAAAAAAATCAACTTTTTAGAAAATTGAAATTTTAATTTTCTTAAATTCCCCGATATCGAGAGAGACTCTAAATCAATTTGGTGAATTTTTGAAAAGCATTTTGAAAGTTATGAATTTTTAAAGTTTAAATTGGCTAAATGGGCTTGATCAACCCATTTGATAGAAGCTAACCAAACCCAATTGACTTCAAACTTTTATGGTGGGTTCCTCTGATCCTAAAGGTCGGTGGAGAATTGATTTCAAGTCAATTTGATGCATGATTAGCTCTAATTAATTAAGGACCTATTTTGGGTGTTTAAGCCGATTAGGGTTATTCCAAGTGGATTAATTCAAAACCTATTTTTCCTAGGGTCACTCCGGTCGTAAGAAACATCACCAAATTTTCCTAGAATTTATTTCACAACATATTAATTATTGGATTTAAAATACTCAAAACGAGTAACATGAATTTGAAAAATCAATAACTTCTCGTAGGATGGCCTCGACTTTGGAAAATTCAGGGAATGTTCCCAAATTCAGAGGCTTCAAAAGCCCTATGGTCTCATGCCATGGTGAATTTCCTATATGCATGGAGAATTAAAAAAATGCAGAGGGTAAATAAATCATTAAAAATAAAATACTTAATGAAATTAAATGATTTCTTTTCCACATTATTCTCCTTTGTTCACTGAGCAAGAGGGTATTTTTATTTTATTTTTCTGACTTTCCTACACAAAGTTATGCATTTTTGAAGTTTAGGGAATTAAATAAATAGGAAAATAACCTAATTTCCTACTTATCCACGCGGCGCCTCGTCATCCTCGGCATCTCCGAACGACCACGCGGCGTCTCCCGATTCGGCGTCGCCATCCGACTCGGCGCTCCGAGGCCCCGCGGGTCACGTACCAACGCAGCTGTCCGGCTCGATCCGGACCGTCCACTCGATACACGCTCGATCCGAGCGGCTCATGGTCATCGTCTACGGCCGGTGTGCACCCGTGACCGTCGACCTTCTAGCCCAATTTCTCGCTCGATTCTCGACGGATTTTCGTGTTCTTATGCTTCTATGGATTCGTCTCGAGGAGACGAACACATCCATACGGTGAACATGTATTTAAATTGACTCAAATTAAATGAAGAATCTCTCGTAAGCTCGGGAAGAAGAGTGAGTCCATACCTTTGCTCGGAGAAGTGAAGCTTCGATCCGAGAGTTGTGTCACCTTCGATTGGGTCCAAGCAAGCTCCGGATGAAGTCCTCGGCTCGGTGAATTGCTCAGTATGAAAGTGACCATGCGTCGATCACAAAGCTTGGAGTCCGGAACAACCTGGGTGGCACTGGAGATGGGGCTTTTAGTGGGAAACTTCTCCTCTTGGTCCGGTGAAGGTGTAGGACCGATCAATTTGAAGATTGATCCATTGTGAAGAAGTGTCCTGGTTTTTGTCTTGAAGTTTGAACTCGAAATTGAGCTCGACTGGAGGAATTGGAGTGGAATCCGAGTGGGGATCAAGTGCTCTGCATGTGTGGAGAGTGATCCGGAATGATTTTGGCGAGTTTCCTTAAGGTTTTTGTTCGGCACCTCTCATGGCCGAGAGGGGGTGGTGTTTAAATAGGAGAGGGTGGAGGGCCTCCTAGGGGAGTTAGGGCTTGGGATCGGCCGCTCTTGGCAAGAGAAGAACGACTACAATGGCCACTGGGGATGGGGCGACTCGGCAGGTGAGAATTCCAAGTTTGGGCTCACATGTGAGCTCTCGGCACAGTGGTTTCCGGCGGTCGTGGTGGCTGGCCGGCCAGGGTCGGTCACCCTCGAGGTCGGGGAGGTCGGGTCGGGCTTAGTGCGATCGATTGGCCGTGGACACGTGTAAAGGAGTTGAATTGAAATGGAATGGGGGAAGGCTATTCTTGGCTAGGTTTGGTCGACCCATTTGTTTGGGCTGGGTTCACCTCCCCATGGCTGGCCTTGGGCTGAGAAAATCGATTAGGCTAGCTGGTCGAAAGGTGGTGATGTCCTTATCCAAGAATATTTGGATTAAATCTTGGTTAAGGGGTATCATGGGTGAGGATAAGGACTTTTAGGAATTAAGGAAAGCTCCCCTCCTTTTACCCAATGTGGTATGGTCACATGTCAAACAATTCACATGGCTTGCATGTGGCTTAAGAGTGGCTTCATGGCTCACCTTTGGCTTGGGGCAAAGCTAAGTCAATTTCATGGAAATGGGTTTAAGAAAATTTTGGCATTTTGATGTGAATTTGTATGGGACTTAATTTGGAATGGCTTCATGATGAGTTTTGAAACTTAGGGATTGATTTAATTGAAAATATGGTGTAGAGCAATTGTCATATGGGTTTTGGATTGATTTTGGCCCTTTGGATTTTGGTGGAGATGGGCTTTAGGAAGGTTTCATGTAAGTGGGCTTTTAAGTTTCAAAATGGGCTTTTGGGTGGAGATTTTTGCAAAGGGCCATGCCAAATAAATGTTGGGTTTGATTTAAGAGTGTATCATGAGTGATTTAAAGCAAATTTGGGGTGGTTTGGGTTTGAATTGGGTTTCTTTGGTAAATGGGCCAACATAGGTCAAATTGGGCTAACTTGGGCCAATGTTGGGCTAGGGTTGAAATTGATGTAAAATTAATGTTGAAAATGGCTTATGGGGCTGTTTTAAAGAGTTTTCAACTTTGATTGGGTCTTGATTTTGGGGGTTTGGACCTATATGGGCTAGGTTTAGGTGTAGGCCCATTTAAGGGATTTTGGCTTTGGGTTGAATTTGAGTGGGGTTTGGGTCTAAATTTTGAACAAATCATGTTAGTGTTTTGTTTGTGGGAATGTTAAGGAAGGTTTAGAAAAGATTTGGGGTTAATTGGAGTTGAATTGGGTGAGTTTGGGCTAAGTTTGGGTCATGGGTCCAAATTGGGCTTTAAGGTCCAAAGTGAAATTGGATTCAAATGTCAATCAAATTGGGCTTGGATTTCTAGATTGGTGTTGGGGATATTGAATTGAAGTTTAGAATTGAATTGGACCAGAATTTGGGTCAATTGGGTAGGTTTGGTTTGACATTGGGTTCACTTTGGGTTAAAATGGGTCAAATTGGGGATTTTGACAAAAGTGGGGTAAATTGACAAAATTGGCCCATGGTGTAGTTTAACAAAATGAAATTGGGAATATTTGGGATTTTCTGGAATTTTCTGGGAATTTTCTGAATTTTTGGATTTTTTGGCTAAGAGGGGTATTTTGGGTATTTGGAGGGTATTGGGAGGTATTTTTGGAATTTTTGGTATTTTTGGGTATGGATGATCAATTTGAGTAATGTGGGAATGTTTGGGATTGATTTTGAGGAATTTTGGGTAATTTAGGTGATTTTGCAAATTTTGGGTGGTTTCAAGGGTTTTGGGTAGGCTAAGCGGGTGTAGGGTCCCGGGGGTCAAAAATTAAAAATTTGGAAAATTGAAGCTTGGATGAATGTAAGTGGAATGAAATCATTTTGGTTGAGCCATGAAGCCATATCAAGCCCACATGAGCCATGAAGGGACTCATTTGAGGCATCCACTATGTTGTTCCTAACCCTCTTAGCCAAGCGGCTAGGGGTTAAGGACCATCCATGTGAATCACCTTTATGAGTCGGGAGATCGAGTTAGGTATGGGTGTGGTTTTAGGAGGTGTGTGAAAGTGTAGTGTAGTGTATGTGTAAGTCGGCCCTTCACTGCGACCGGCCACCTGCAGGTAGTCCTAAGGCCAAAGAGTCCATAGGAACTCATCCTTTAAACTTCCACATTTGATTTCAACCCTCTAGGTGATTAGGGGTCTACAATCAAGTTTGTGGAGTTTGCAGGGAGTTAAGAAGTGGTTTGAATTTCTAAGTGGTGGGTCCCAATTCTAATCCTCTAGGATAGTCAAAGGAAAAGCCTAAGGCTAGATCCTAAGTACTAAAGAGAAGAAGAGAAGTCCTCATCAAAAATGAGGTCAACAGTTTCGTGATCCGAAGTTAATAAATTTCTATGTTAAAGATGAGATTAGACATGATTTCATTGTTCTAAGAAATCCACTATAGAATGGAGTAGCTGAGTGCATGGATAGAGCAATTACAGTGTGCCAAGAGCATCTGGCCGCATGCAGGCTTACTAATATAGCTTCAGGATGAAGCGAGTGAATACTATTGTTTATTTGATTAGTCACGGTCCATCAGTACTTTTGAAGAAATGCTTCACTAAAAATCTTAGAGTGATAAATAGCTAAATCAATCATACTTGACTGTATTTGGTTGTTTTGTATATGTACATGTTGATGTAGGATCCATAAGTAAACTTGACTTGAAATCTGTAAGTGCACATTCATTTGTTATGACTCAGATGATTTTGGGCATAAGTTATAGGAATATCAAAATTAAAAATTCATTAAGAGTAGGAATGTAACATTCAATGAAATGGAGATATACAAGGACATGAACAAAACTTTTCTACCAGTTATCTAAAGAGTTTAATGCTGTTGATATAGAAGACATTAATAATCAGGAAGGTGAAGAAAGAAGAAGTTCTCGACTAGATGGAGCACAAGAAATTTATCGGTCACACTGCCACTAAAGATTAAGAGTCCAATATACTGATATGACTTGTACAAAAGTATTCTCATTCTTTACATTATTTGTTACTAATTGATATTTGTGAACCAGTGTGCTTTAAGGATGCCACCAAGTTGAAGATTTAAGTGAGTGGGAGCTTGCCATTGATGATGAAGTGTAGTCTTTAGAGTCAAATCAGACTTGAGATTTGATGGTGTTATCATATGACTAAAGAGCACTACACAATAAGTGAGTTTGCAGGCTAAAAGAGGAATCAAATGGTAGCAAGCACTAAAAGGTAAGGCTTGTTGGAAAAAAGTTTCAACAGAAGGATGGGGTGGACTGTATAATGATTTTTTCTTTGGTGGTAAAGATAACAACCACCATAGTTGTTTTGTGCTTGATAGAGGAGGAAGATCTACACTTGGAGAAAATAGATGTAAATACAACTTTCTTGTCTGGAGATCTAGATGAGGAAATATACATGGTAAAACTGTAGGGTTATGACATTAAAAGAAAAGAAGATTTGATCTACAGGTTGAAGAAGAACCTTTATGGCTTGAAGCAGGCTTGAAGATAGTGGTACCGACAGTTTGACAGGTTCATGTTAGATAATGGGTACATGAAGTGATAGATAAACCACTATTACTTCATTAAATAATTTGATAATTTTTATATCTTACTCCTTTTGTATGTGGATAACATGCTAATTGCAAGGACATATATAGAGAAAATCATGGATTTAAATGAGCAATTATTAAGTGAGTTCGAGATGAAAGAATTTGGCACGAGACCAAAAGGATTATTAGGATAAAAATCAACTAAGACATGAGTGTATGTACACTGAAGTTGTCTCAAGAAGAGTATGAGATTCAACATAAGTGAGGAAAAGCCAGTTGGCACCCCCTTAGGTAGTCACTTTAAACTAGCTATGGAATTATTGCCTAAGTCTAAAACAGAGCAAGCAAAAATGGAGAGAACTTAGTGTGTTTCAGTAGTTGAGAGTCTGATGTATGCTATGATTTGTACAAAATCAGATATTTTATATATTGTGAGACTGATTAGCAGGTATTGTACAATCCAGACATATATCATTGGGAGACGGTAAAGTGGATTCTTAGATAATTAAGAGGAACACTCAACACAATACTTTTCTTTAGAAGTGTAAGGATTAATCTGCAGGGATTTATATATTCAAATCCGATAAAAGATTTGGACATTTGAAGAAGTACAACATGATATGTCTTCAGTTTTGGGAAAACATCATTTAATTGAGTTTTTCAGGCTACAAAAGATTGTTCCACTTTCAACTATAAAGGCTGTAAAATATTGCTATCACTGAGGTTAGCAAGGAAAAGATTTAGCTACAAGGCTTTATGGCAAAATTGGGCAAGGAGCAGATTGAAAACTTCATATTGATAGTATGAGTGAAATTCATCTTGCTAAGAATGTCGCTTTTCATGTAATGATAAAATACTTTCAACTAAGTTATCACTTTACGTGCTTTCTTTATGAAATGAACAATTTTTCTTAGAGAAGACACACAACTCATAACCTTGAGGACATGTTGACGAAGGTGGCGTCTATCGAGAAACTAGAGCTATGCTTGGCTTCAATTGGAGTCCAAAAAAAGGTTCAGATTGGTGGTGTGAGCCATACTACGATACATGACTATAAAAATGATATGGATGGAGGGGCAAATCTAGAGAAGAGGTGTTGAGGTGTAAATCAGTCTCCAAGTGGGGGATGTTGTGTATGAAGCATGATTGTAAGCAGTAGGGCGCATCCAACAGCAGGAGGTGTTTCTGCCTTCATGCACTTGTGCTTGGACGATGCCCCCACATGTGAAGATAGAGAGCGCGGCGCCATGTGCCCATATGGGGGGCGCCTGCACCCGTGTCCGTGACGCCCCCACACTGTTTTCAGGACGCCTTTGTGTGTGGTTCTAGAGAGTCGGTGCTCCCTTGCCCAAGAGTGGTGCGGTCACGTCCGGGCGCGTTCTCTCTTCCAATTCGGTTTAAATATTTGGTTCGAGAGATGGAAGTACTCTCGTGTGCTATGTTTCTTAACTAATTCTCTCTTTAAAGTGGATTATAGGGAGGGTGATTTCCGAGCGAGGGCTTTCTCTTGTGAGATCAAGAAAATAATTTGGAGCAACAATTTGTAAGTTTTGTGCTTTTAGAGAGTTGATATAAGTGTGTATCTCTATGCAATTATGATTTTTCATAGTGAAAATGTTTGGTGGTGTGGTTCTGTGGTTTTTCCCATTCACTGGCTTTTTCATGTAAATCTTGGTGTGCATTTTTTTAGATTATTTTATTGTGCTTATTCAAATTTTTGTTCTGGTTTCTCAAATTAGTGTGATTCTATTTGGCATTATGGCTTTGATTTCTAGTTGATCGAAGCCCAAGGTTTATAGTTTCAATTTGTTCATTTATATAATGATTATTAAAAATTTTATTTAAATATGATAAATTATATCAAGAAAGTAAGTCAAAAAAAATTTATTATAACCAAATATTTAGTTATTCATTTGCAGTGGCTCATTTATAACCCTACGAGACCAAACCTGCCATAATGAGTATGATGATGACTGGGGGACTTTATTAATAGATTTGATTCTAAATTTAATTAAGCTTAATTACATTATTAATTAATTAACATTGAAATCAAAATTAAATCTTCATGGTTGACAAAATTAATCTAATCAACAAAATTGTTTTGGTCAGTTTTTCGATTTAGAAATAGCTTTTAAGTATCAGCTTTTACGTTTTTAGGTTAGTATTCTGTGAATTTAAATAATTGGTCTTATTTTGTTAAATAGTTTTGCACTAAATTATTTTATTATTTGAACAACTTTTAAAATTTTATGATATAATAATTAAATTGCTCAATTTGATTTATTTTAATTTAATAAAATTTTACAACCGTATATCATTTTAATTTACCCAAGCTGTCAAACGTAAAACAATCAATTGACTTAATTTATTATAGAGATTTAAAAAATAACATTTCTATAAAATTTCTAAATATTTAGTAGCATTGACACGTTGTTTTGGTTTACATTTCAAATACTATCACTTGAATGAAAAGTTACTCCACCAATCATGTCAAGACGTATCTGCAACTTTATTAATTTCTCTATAGTAAGAAGTGTAGAAAAAATATCTACAACTTGATTTTCTCTTTTACTCTATTTTAATCTTCTTATCCTTGATTTGGTCTTTTATATCGTAAAAATCTTGCCTCTTTCATGACGTACAAAATTCATGGTCGATGTAGTTGTTGATTAATGAAAAAAATAATCTTTTGTAGACTATATTCTGTGACACATATATTCATCAACTGAAGATTGTCATATGAATTATAGAAGCAAATATCTCATTATGATCAATTCCTACTTTTGCTCGACCATGCATTGTATCTTTTGACTACTTCTACATTTACATTCATTTAACACTAATAGCTTCGTACCATTCCAATAACATTGTAAGTAAGCTCCCACTTGTCATTATGTGCTAAAAATTTACTTTTTGTCTCATTCATTACATTCTTCGATTGACTATTTGAAAGTAAACAAATGCTTGTCGATCACTTCGTAAAGCTTGATTAGATTTTTGATCATTTTCTGACTTTGTTATTTTTCAAAGATGGTGGTGAGAAGGTAGAATATGAAGAAGATGGTGAATGATCTTATACTCCATGAGTATATACTCTTCATATTAAATGAATTCCTTTTTATTTTGCCAACCTCAAGCTCTTACTATATTGAAATCCGCATTTTTTACTAAAAGCAAAAAATAACTTGAGAAGTATTGAGATCAATTAATAAAGATGAGTTTGATGCTTCCATCATGTAATTTGGTCCTCCCTTATTTGGAATCATATGCATATATAAAGCTTTCAAATAACTTCTAATTGAGAGAGATTTGACTTTTCTTCATGTCTGTGTTTCCTGAGATGCCACATTCTTCAGAATTAAGGTGCGTTTGGGGCAGTTTGTGCTTATCCAGATAAGTCGCTTATCTGGAAACACGGATCATGGGGTTCGACCCGTGTTCCACGTCTAGTGTAAAAAACTAACTGCATTTTCAAATAAACTGCTAAAATGCAGTTTTCAAAGGTGAAACTGCGTTTTCAAAACGCTGACGTATCGGATATGCTGCCCCAAAACGAAGCATTAAAGTTGGTTATCAATAGACTAACCCTAAATATTATAATTTGGGTCACTTACATACCTACCATCAAATTCTTATGTATTAGCATATCCAACACTTCAAATTTCTTTTTTACATTAGTACCACCCAACTATTTCACAAACACAAGAGAATACCTCTATTTTGATTTTTATAAAGTAAAATACATATTTTCATGCATAGGTAAGATAAGATGGTGTGTGTATATATATATATATATATATATATATATATATATATATATATATATATATATATATATATATTAAAATTTATACATTGAAGTTAAGCGGTATCTATGTAAATATTCCTAGAATTTATTTAAGCGATAAAATCTAAAAATAAATTTTTAATGTAGACTCTTCCGCATGTAAAGCTCTATTAATTTTTATGAGCAGCAGATTACCTACATTATTCCTAAACCCTAGACTTGAGGCGTCCGAGTTCGATGGTAGGGAGCCACATGTCAAGTCGGTCCCACTGCTTTTAACAGACTGACATGTCAGTGCATTACGTTGGGGCCCACTTGATAGTTGACACCCCACAATGCATCCGAAGTCCGAACATAATATTTTTTTTTATATTTTGATATTTCACATACAAGACCAAGATATATAATCAGCAGACACTTTAAGTAATTGTCTTCCACGCTTGACTTGTTTGACGAAATGCCGCACTAGGCCAGGAACCCTATAGAGAGAGAAACTTGAATAACTTTATGAAATGTGATTAGTGGCACCGGCCCAGAAAGACAATATTAGCGACTCAAATCTATGGGGGCCCAATATTTCATGGGGCATTTACATACATACCACACAATTTTTATGTATTTATAAATCTATCACCTAAACATCTATATTTCACCACTCAAATTCTTAATTTCACAATAAGAATACCAGAGTCATTATTTTTTAAGTACTAAATTTTGGGGGTTGGATATGTAAATAAGTAAAAAATGTGCGGTATGTATGTAAAATTTCCTATTTTTTATTTATTAATATTAATTTGGTTTAAAAATTGATATAGTCCCACCTCCATATCAACAACCACCCCTAACCTCATGCAGTTGAGAATATTGAAGTTTTTATTTTGTATTTTTTGTTTTATAATTTTTTTTTTATGTTGATCAATTCAGACTTTGACAACTTTAAATGAACTGGCTGATCTGGTAGAGACTAAACCTAACCATCCTTTTCCTGAATTGTTTCTTATCATTAAAATAAATAAATTAATTAATTAAAAAAATATTTTTGGTGCATTATTATTATTATAGTAATGCTATAACTATCGAAAATATAACCCAAAATAAAAATTGGGTTATATTTAATAGATTTATTTAAATTCCGAGTTAGAAAACAAATTAATTTTTATTATTAATCGACATCGCTCCGTATTGAACGCTTATTATGTCTGGACTCCAGACGTAGAAGTACGTCTGGAGTCCAATCAAATCACACCACGCGTAGCCTACCGTGAAATTGTGAAATAACACGGGAGAATATTCTTTCTGTGTTATTCAGTTGTTATTGTGATATAATAACACATAATAACACGGGAGAATATTCTCCCGTATTATTCTGTGATATTCTGGACTCACAATGGTGTTATAATAACAGAATAATACATGAAAAACATAGAATAACACAGGAGAAACTTTCCCTCCGTATTTGAATATTTTATAATTGGGAGTCTGACAGATCAGCTACTTTTGTTTTGTATGGAAATTTATGCTTTCCAGCATCATTGGAAATTTTGCTTAATTAGACGATCAGTTTAATTATTTAAAATACTTATAGCTTATTATATATATATTTTTAAGAAACTTCTCTATATTATTTTTAGATTCTAGGGAAAATATATTGGTGATAGGAAGGAAGAACTTGAAATAATATATTTATATATATCATAAATAAAAATTATAAAAGAAATTTGCTTAAATAAAAATTATGAGTGATGTGAAAATGTTCATGGCTAGATAAGGGCTCGAAAGGGGAAAATTATTCCATCAGGACGTAACAAGTGGGCCCCATCTTTCAAAAAAATCTAGACAACCAGTATGTTGTTGTGGGGCCTACTTACCATGTGGCAAGTGCTCGCTGGACTTGAGACGTAAATTTACGTCCAACATCTTGATGGAATAAGCGCTTCATATTAAGTGTCAAATAGTTCAACTTTCTTTTGATTTCATCTTCATTCTTAGATTAGCCATTTAAGAGATACAAGATAATAGGATTTTAAATCAGAGGACATTGATTAAAGTGGTAAATTTTTTGGGGCATTTACATATATACTGCCCAATTCTTATATATATTTACATTTCCAACACCTAATTTTTTATATTTTTTTAATTTGTATATTTATACCACCCAAATATCTCATATCACATCAAAATAGGATCATTTTAAATTTAGAAAAATGAAATATATTATTTCATGTATAGGTAAGTATGTAAAACTTAAAGTTTAGGTATTAGATGTGTAAATGTAAATACATAATCATTTGGCATGCATCTAAAAATCTTTTGAAATTCTACATTGATTTAATGTTTTTAATTAATAAACTTATGGCTCATCAAATATTTGAAATGAAAATATAAGATATATTCCTACGTATACTGTCTATTTTCAAGCGCTAAAGCAAAAAAACCGACAAATTGATATTTACACATTAACCACCTAGGAGGGTGGTTGATTTGTAAATAGCAAGTTTCGGGGGGTCTAAAATGCATCCTTATAATTAAAACATAATGCCAAAGGCCACAAATGATTACGTAGGATGTCACATGGTTTGCTTCACTGTTGTATGGCTTAGACAAATGCTTAAAGCTTCTTTCAAATTTGTCTTCTTTCATTGTTTCAGGTTTTAAGGAGATTTTAGTTCGGCGAGAGATAAGCTTTCGATTTATTATCTAATGAGATGGATTCTGAGCTGACATGTTGATAGAGACAATGAAGAGAATATATGGCTAACGACAAGCCAATATAAATACAAATTTAACCATAGTTAAATAAACTCTGGTTATGAATATTATTTGGTCACCATAGATAAGAGCATATATTCTATATATTTTATTTGTTTTATTAGATTTTAACGTAAACTAAGATTTAATTAAGTTAATTTCAGACTTAAATTCCTTATAGGTATATTGAAAGGATCTGGATTGATAGGGCAAATATTGTTTCACTGTAACTATTTGGATCTCCATTTTGCAAACCGGTCACTTTGAAATAAATTGTAGAGATGTGTTCATTTTACAGGTGAACAGACCTGCACAAATCTCGAGACAATCTGATTGTCTAGATCAAAAGTGATAAAACAAAGAATATTTCTCTGACGAAGAGCTACAAGTACTCATAAACTCAACTGGCTGAAAAACTGGCAGCCGACTGCTAACCAGCTGACCGAAGGGGTTACAATCGATCAAAGGACCTTTTAGGCTGACTGAAAACAAGTTAGCATTCAACCAACGACCAAACAAACTTCTAGTACCCCTAACAATCTCAGAAGTATCAACACGAGGCTCTCTCAATACACCCCTCAAAGATCACCAAGGAATAAGTAAGCCGATCGATCACGCTAGGGCCAACCGACTACCACCCTTTAAGCCGAATCACATCCCAGAGCAAAGACTGACCAGTATCCAGAAAAAATATGCGATTGACAACAGTGCGGTTGACCGACACAACGAACTTCTGACCGAAAGGTCAAGTAACATTAAAAGACACTAAAATCAGTTATTGATACTAATAGGCATGACAAAAGACAACAATGTCATGTAACCTTCATATTAAAACAGGGGTAGATTAATAATCTTTCACCCCATAACTCTTTATCTTATATAAATAAGGGTCTATAACATGTAAACAAGGGCTTTTTAACTCTTCCCACTTGACACATACTCTACAAGAAGATCTCTATTCCCTTCTCTTTCGTAACCATTCTGTTACAATATATAAAATGAGCCATATCCTAGTTTACCCATGTGGGGTAAGTCTATGTATGCTCCTTTATTTCTTCCCCCCTCTCTCTAATTCTCCCTCGAGGTTTTTACCATTCTAATTCTTGACCGTGCTTCACAAGAGAAACCTAGATTCAACATCTTAAAAGGGGCGACGAGCTTGAAACATGCTGCCCACAAGCAAGAAAGTGATCCAACGAGGGTAAATTGATCTTAGTGACCCTTAAACAGGGAGCATGATAAGAAGTTCATGTAATAGATCAGGAGTCTGAAACTTCATTTCCGTCGTCTTCCTAAAGGCTTTGGCTGCGAGGCGAGTACCCTAAAATGGATGTTTGGCCCATGAAGGTCAAAACGAGTCGACCCACCATACTAATGTAATTCTCAGTCTATTCCAGGCATCCAAAATTTTGCTTAGCACATAAAGAGAGTATTATTTTGAAAACTTTTTTATTTTAATGATGAATATCTCTAATGCCCTCCCAGGCCCAATTGATACTTATGAAACTTAAATCCAAAAAAACCACTCCGACAACAACACCAAATAGGTATGATCGGCAGAATATTCCACAACTCTCCCTCACTAAAAAATTCTTGGTTTCTAAGCTTTAATATGATAAAGCCCTGGCAGTGGTTCCCTATCCGATAGTGACAATTTTCGTGAAGGGTGAAACACAAATTATCCTAGTAGCGAGTATCGACAGTTTCAATAGTTACCCCATAAAGGCTGCGATAAGATCTGGTGAAGTCTTGGTAAAAGGCAATAATCTGATCGAGGAAATCATACAACTGAGTAATTTTGACCTTGTAAAGCTTAAGACATGAGCTAGAAGACAATATCATAAGCAAAGGTGACCAATAATGATGCTAGAGATGACCGATCGATGCACCAACAACAAAGCCAACCTCGAGTGCCAAGCATAAAAAAACCAATCTCAAAGCTCTACATTGATATATCTCTAGAAGAGGTTCCCTCTAACCATAGAGTTTTGATAGTTGACCTCGCAAAGGTAGCGACAAGATTCGCCTAATTTTTGACGAAAGGTGCGGGCCAACCGAAGAGACAAATTTAAGTAAGGCAAAATGAGACAGGTGGTGTATTATTTGTGTCAGGCCAAGACAAACCAGAAAACAACTAAAAACCTTTCATAAGTTCCAAGTTATCCATCAGACACATACATATCACCAAGCAATTATCACAATGAAACAATAAATGTAAAATGGTAAAAGATATGAAAAAGGACCTGATTCTATTTCATTTCAAACTTAAGGAAATGTACAAAATTTTATGTATATTAAAGAGTTTATATATATAAACTTCACAAAAATGTTTCTCCCAGAAAAAGAAATATCTCTAAGTGTTAGGGAGCCGACTAGAAGACCCTCCTTCAACTTCAACGTCTGAGTTGTCCTTAGATGATGCCTTAGAACTAGTGTAAAGAGAAATAAATTCATCCAAGTTAGCATACCTTGGGTTGAATAAACATGACCTAATGAACCAGTCAATTGTTTTGATGTTGCCTATCTAAATTTGCTCACTTAAAATCTTTTTCCATCTCGGGTGGGAAGGAATCGATTCAAAGAACTTCTCTTCAGGCTTGATCATCACTATTTTTTTTTTAGCTCACAGTTCTCTTGTTCGGAGATAGACACAAGATCCGAGACAGTGGAGAGCTCCTCCTCTGCCACTGCAAATTTCTTCTTGATCACCATAGCTTGCTTCTCTGATTTCTTGGAAAGCTTGGCCGAAGTCACGATCCTCTTCACAATGTCGGCCCACTACATTTTAGACCAGACCAGAGCCATCGACTAAAGGTGCAAAGCCCCCATGCCTTTAGGTGGTATCAATCAACTTTCTTGTGCATATATGATTGCTCAAGTGCTTGGAGAGACTTGGTAAACATGTGTGATCAGATAAACTCTAGAAAAGAGAAAGGGTAGACTTCAGCAGATGGCAAATTCTTGTGCCAGTCCACTGAATTTCATTAGCTGTGAACTGACTGTTAAAGGAATTCCTCCATGACCAGCTCCTTACCCTCATGGTGCTGCAATTCCTTCAGACATCCCACTTCTAAATCAATTTCATACTCACTCTGTGTGGTAGAGGCAAGCTGACCAGCCTTGCTCATAACAAACAAGTCATTGAATGAAGCATCTTGCTGAAGTGCAGAAGGATGTGCTTCTCCACTTTCTCAAAAAAATTCATTTTCATCAACATCCTCTTATGGGTGGACAAATGTCCCCCCAACTTCTCGACAATCGGTAGGAGTTGCATTTAGGAGACATGTATCAAAGTTAACATGGGTCATACGCTTTCGGGCAATAATGGTCAGTTCACCGGTCGAAATTCACTGGATCACTACCGTGGTTGCAGAAATAAAAAAGAGAAAATCCTCAACTGCCACGTTTACTACTTCGTCGTGAACCTCAGTCGTCCCCTTCTATCACCATCACTTTCTGCCTAGAGGCTTCATTCACCATCAAAGATAGTTGCATTCAGATCCTAATCTGAAATATGGTATTTTACAATTTGGTCCTCAGCTGTCTCTTTCATAACCAAACCTCTTATAACCATGATTTTATACAACATTTGACCATCAAGCTTAAATTGGTTTGTTCAGTTAGTTTTAGAATGGACCCTTAGCACAAATGCATCTTCACAGAGTTTTATAACCTCTTGGAAAAGATTGACTGTCTCCCCTAACATTTCCTCTAGTATAACAAGAAGATTCTTTTCTCACAGAGCCATAACAGCCTCAACTTCTTCCAGACAGTGGTTCAAGGTTCTTGGGAACATCTAGCATGCCTACGATGTTTCCCTCCGAGCTCCACAGAATTAGCCGAGTGAATAACCACATTCTCCTTGCTACAAGCTAGCACTTGGGGAACAGGGTCCACCAACAGGGTTAGATTTGGCAATCGCCAATGATCGGTAAGCTCCTGATTCGAGTGTCCTCATCCACAAGAAAAAAAAATCAATGAAAATAACAAAAAAACTCAATGAGAAGGAAAAGAAAGGAAATTTCATACCTAGAATTTGACTCACCTTGGACCATGCAGCCCTACCCACATCAAAAAACGTGAAGTCATTAGTTGATCCCTTTTTACCATCCGGAGGATAACCTCCACTAAATCTTTGTACAACAACCGATGGAGAAACGTTCATGAATCTCGATTAAACATGAACTTCAACAGGAGTCTTTATAGACGTATCAACTTTTGAGCTATCGAAATCCTTCAGTAGGAGTCTTTATAGACATATCAACTTTTGAGAAAGTTTTGTGAACCCTGATTAAACATGAACCTTATTTAGGCTCTCCAAGATTAAGTCGGATGACTCCTCTATCTCCACTGACTCAGTGGATTTTGGTTTCTTAGCCAGCTTCTTTTTCTTCAAATCAATTCAGGCCACCATTGTTTTATTCTAAGAGTAACCAACATTTAAGCCTGGTCCGTGGGTTTTTAAGACAACACTGTTTTATTCTAAGAGCAACCAACATTTTAGCCTAGTCTTTGGATTTAGTGCTTAATCAGACTCTTTCTTCATAAATGAATCACATAAATTGAGCGAATGAAGAATAAACTAAAGATAATAGAATTGCCCCTTACGTTGTATATACAAGGGTCACAAGCACAAAAATCCAGGGACTCTATTTATTGCATTAAATTATGACTTTTAAGATTCAATTTATTGCAATAAAATATTCTTTATTCATATCACAGCTGTGATTATTAAAGAACAAGAAAAATGAGAAACTTAATATGTACACCAAAAAATGGCCTGCATGAATCTCATGACTATTTGATGGACCAAATCAAAAGAGATAAATCAAAGAATATTCATTTATCAAAGACCTAAAAGTACTCATAAAAGACAACTAGCCAAAGAACCACTAGCTGACATACAACTAGCTGACCCAAAAGGGTGGCGGCCGATCGAAGTGTTTTCTAGGCAAACCAAAAGCAGGCATTCACCCCAACAATAAAACATAAGTCAAGTACCCTTAGTAATCTCACAAGAATCAACATAAGGCTTTCTAAATACTTCTCCCAATGGCCATCAAGGAACAGACAAGCCAACTGATCATACTAGAGTTAACCAACTAACACTCTCTAAGCTGACTAACATCCTAGAGCAAAGATTGATAGGTATCCTGACAAATAGCCAACCAATACCAGTGCACTAGACCGACTTAAGAACCTATTGTCCGGAAGGTCCAAGAACATTAAAAGATGAGTCAGTTACAGAAACAAAGAGGCACGACAAAAGATTTTATTGTCCTATAACCCCCTATTAAAGCTGGGGAAGGTATGTAATCTTCTACTTCATGACATATCTTCTATAAATTGGAGTCCATAACATTAAAAAAAGGCTTTTTTGTTCTTTTCTCTAGCCATAATCTGCAAGAAAATCTCTCTCTCCTTCTCTTTTGTTACCCTTCAACTATAATATAAAAAAAAGAGTTACACGGAAATACCCGAGTTTGCTTCTACACGAGTCTTTATATGCACTTTTATTTCTTCCTCTCACTCTTCACTTCTCCCTCGAGGCTCCTACCACTCTGATCCTTGGGTATGCTTCACAGGACAAACCTGGATTCAACAGTAGGAATTCATTTATAAGTTTCGTTTTAAGGTTTGTTTGGACCGCAACGACATAGTTTTGTGCATTTTGATTACATTAGTTTTATATTGTTCTATAATAATAATAATAATAATAACAATATTATTATTATTATTATTATTATTATTATTATTATTATTATTATGTCTTGGAGAATTCATCGTGATAGAGATATCTTAATGTCTTAGCTCTGTTCGAAAATTCAGTACACACACATATGAAAGAAGAGCTAACAGAGATAACATAATGAGTTCTTACGTGAAATCCCGAAATGATAAAAACCATGAAGCCTAGCCCAATTGAAATGATTCTAATTTCTTGATATATGTTATAAGACTTTATTAGTCCTTGATTAATAACTGAAAAGAATATTACACAAGTGAGGGTTATCGACATGACTTCTGTTAGGGGAGTAACATAATATGTTAGGGAAGTGGAGGAAATCCAACTATTATGAATGAAGACCGATTGTAGAAGTGTGTGCCAAAAAAATTGATACCAGTGCCATCTGCAGCAGGCCCGACGACGTTCGTCCGACGACTGTGATGGTGGTGGCAGGGTAGCAAAGTTCTTGGATGGCAGCGATCCGATGATGGTGGTTTGACAAAGAGAATGACAGTGTTCGGACGATGGTGGTTGGCAGTGACAATAACAGAGGATGGTCTCTGATAGTGGCATTGGTGGTGTTCAGATAATGATAGTTCGATAATGGAGGCAATCCAAAGGTTATGATGGTGGTCGAGCAATGGCGGCGGCCACCATATGATGATGGTCTGACAGCAACGACAATGGTCCGACAACGACGATGGTGGTCTACTAGTGATGATGGCGGTGGTAATAACCAGATGACGATGGTGTGGTGACGAAGACGGCTGTGACTGGGCAATGGTGGTCCTGCTATGTTGGAGATTGGACAATAGTGGCTTAGTGGAAGCTACGATGGTGGCCGGGCAACTACAGTCCTGCGATGGTGGCTACTCAATGGGGATGGTTCGGCGACAATGATAGTGGCCGTTGTGTAACGGTGGTGTTGGCCAAATTACGATGATCTGTAGTAGGCAACGATGGTGGCCGGGCAATGATGGCCCAATGAAGGTAGTCCATGGGTGGTGGAGCTCGGAACCCTTAAGATTTTGGAGCTTTTTTAACCTTCTCCTCCAGGTTCATTTTCCTCGTCATGAAGAGAGTGGAGATCATTTATAGATTTTGATGGTGGCATTTTTTTGTAAATACTGCATGAATCAACACCACTCCATCGGATGACATAAAGTGATTCTCTTGATTAGATATAATTTTTTGACTCTTTAAATGTCTTAATAGTATTTAAATTACGTGATATTAGGCTCGTTGGATTAGTTTTGTCGAGACAAATGACTTGACTATTATAAATTGTAATGCTGACATTGCCAAATTTCATTTTTGAAGCTTCTTGCCTAAATGGATGTCAAGATTCATGTGGATCAATATTATTTTTTTGTGACATCAAATATTATGAGAGAAAAAAAAATAAAAATAAAAATCAAGACTTTCTAAGTCCTAAAATTGAAATTCATTTTCATTTTTTTAAAAAATAAATTTTAAGATTAAAAACTCAGTTCCTTCTAACTTCAAAAATAATTTTTTTTTTTAAAAACTTAATCTTCATTTTAAGACGCACTAACAACAAAACCAACCTTGACTGCCAAACACAAAAAAACCAATCTCAACGCTCAACATCGATATATCTCTAGAAGAGGTTCCCTCTTACCACAGAGTTTTGATAGTCAACCTCGCAAAGGTAGCGACAAGATCCGCCTATGTTTTGACGAAAGGTGTGGGCCAACCAAAGAGACAAATTTAACCAAGGCAAAAGAGACAGGTAGTGTAATATTTGTGTCAGGCCACGAAAAACCAGAAGACAACCAAAAACCTTTCATAGGGCCCGAGTTACCCATCAGACACATACATATCACCAAGCAATTATCACAAAGAAACAATAAAGGTAAAATGGTAAAAGATATGAAAAAGGACCGAATGATTCCATTTCATTTCAAACTTAAAGAAATGTACAAAATTTTATGTATATTAAGGAGTTTATATAAAGAAACTTTACAAAAATGTTTCTCCCAGAAAAAAAAATCTCTGAGTGTCAGGGAGCTGACTAAGGCCCTGTTTGGAAACCACAATTCGCGGTGCGGCACTTTACCGCACCGCAAAAATGCGGTAAAAAGCCTCGCGCAGCCGTGAATCCGCGGCGAACTGCCGCGAAGCGGCATTGAAAGCGGACCGCGGGATATACCCGCGGCCCCGACTTTCAACCAGCTTCGAGGAAGGGTTTTCCTGCGTTGCCCTCGCCTCGCTGCTCTCCCCGAACTCTTCTCTGCCTTGGCCCTTCTCGTGAGCCGACTGCTCTTCTTCTTCCTTGACCGAGAAACCTTCGAATCTAAGGTAGCCTACCTTTGATCTATCATTCTATACGGCGATTTTGGTTGGGCTGCGCTGGATTTGCTTCCCTCTTCTTTTGTCCCGATCTACATATGGTTCTTCTGTCCCGATCTACATATGTTTTTTGTTTTACATGCATCAAAATGTTATGCTTATGCTCCATCTTCTTGTGTCCCTCTTCTGTTGTCCCTCTTCTTACGTCACGATCTACATAGCGTGGCTTTTTTTCTTCATGAAGTATATAGCTGTTCATACCAAAGTGCTATGTACGTAGATATGAAGGTTTAGGTGTGAGATGTGTAAACTCATACGTGCTATGCATGTAAATATGAAATTTTAGGTGTGGCCCATAGCATTCAAAGAAACCTCGGTCGTTGCTACTATTTTCAACTTAGATCGAGACTTTCCCACGGGATATAGAAGCTTTATAATAGCCTTCGACATTTGTAGGCCGAGATATCCTTCATACGTGCTAGTATTTTGGATGCACACAACTGACTGCTACTTCGCACTTTTCAATAGCCTCAAATATCCTTCTGCGATATGGAAGCTTTATAAACTCGGTAGTTTGTCTACTTGGCTTTCCCACAGGAATTTGTTTAAAGTTCTTTCCAATAATTATTGTTTACCCTTGTTAGCCTTCGGCATTTGCTGAATATACGGTGGGAAAGAGGAGAGAATCCTCATTTTCTTTTTCAATTAACTTGGTTACATTTTAAGCTTGAAAAAAAATGTTAACATTGAGGGAGCATACATGGATACGGTTATCTTGAGGGAGCATACGGGGATACGGTTCTCTTTGAATCGGTTTTATAGATAATGAATCGAGTCATTTGCTTCTTGTTTTCGGTTACATCCTTAGCTCCCATGATTGTTATTTCCAAGTAATGGTATTTCAGATGAATGTTACGTTTGAAAATGTATTCAAGTTCTATTTGGTTGCTTCGATTATGTGAACTCCTAATGCATAAATGTATTTTTGTTTACTAGAATAATGCTTCCTCCCTAAATTGTTTCACCATATCATCAAATTTTTGTCATTTTAGAACTCGAATGACAATGTCCGATTCTGCCACATGACTTTTAAAAGAAGCTCATTCAAACGATCTTTAGCTAATTGCTTAAATTTAGTGTGTTTAGAAACCACAATTGTGTACTGCAGTGCAGTGCTGTGTGTGTTTGCAGTGCAGTGCAGAATTGTGTGTGTTTGTGTGGGTTTGAAGTGCATTGCAGTGTTTGTGGTGAAATTGTGCAGTGCAGCGCATTGCAGTGCAGTGCAGTGTGTGTTTGAAGTGCAGTGCAGTGCTGTGTGTGTTTGCAGTTCAGTGGAGTATTGACGTGTGTTTGTGTGTGTTTGTGTGGGTTTGAAGTGCACTGCAGTGTTTGTGGTGAAATTGTGCAGTGCAGTGCATTGCAGTGCAGTGCAGTGTGTGTTTGAAGTGCAGTGCAGTGCTGTGTGTGTTTGCAGTTCAGTGGAGTATTTGCGTGTGTTTGTGTGTGTTTGTGTGGGTTTGAAGTGCAGTGCAGTGCAGAGTTGTGTATTATTCATTGCAGTGCAGTGCAGTGTGTGTTTGAAGTGTAGTGCAGTGCAGTGTTGTGTGTGTTTGCAGTGCAGTGGAGTATTTTATAGTGCAGTGCGGTGCGGGAGTGTGTGTAGTGCATTGCGGTGCGGTGCGAGTTGTGTGTGTTTGTGTGGGTTTGAAGTGCCTTTGCGGTGTTTGTGGTGAAATTGTGCGGTGCGGTGCATTGCGGTGCGGTGCGGCGTGTGTTTGAAGTGCGGTGCGGTCTTGTGTGTGTTTGCGGTGCGGTGCGGAGGTGTGTGTGTTTGTGTGGGTTTGAAGTGCACTGCAGTGTTTGTGGTGAAATTGTGCAGTGCAGTGCAGTGTGTGTTTGAAGTGCAGTGCAGTGTTGTGTGTGTTTGCAGTGCAGTGGAGTATTTGTGTGTGTTTGTGTGGGTTTGAAGTGCACTGCAGTGTTTGTGGTGAAATTGTGCGGTGCGGTGCATTGCGAGTGCGAGTGCGAGTGTGTGTTTGAAGTGCGGTGCGGTGTTGTGTGTGTTTGCGGTAGCGGTGGAGTATTTGTGTGTGTTTGTGTGGGTTTGAAGTGCGATGCGGTGCGGAGTTGTGTATTATTCATTGCGGTGCGGTGCGGTGTGTGTTTGAAGTGCGGTGCGATCGTTGTGTGTGTTTGCGATGCGGTGGAGTATTTTATAGTGCGGTGCGGTGCGAGGTGTGTGTAGTGCATTGCAGTGCAGTGCAGAGTTGTGTGTGTTTGTGTGGGTTTGAAGTGCACTGCAGTGTTTGTGGTGAAATTATGCAGTTCAGCGTGTGTTTGAAGTGCAGTGCAGTGCTGCGTGTGTTTGTAGTGCAGTGCAGAATTGTGTGTGTTTGTGTGGGTTTAAAGTGCACTGCAGTGTTTGTGGTGAAATTGTGCAATGCAGTGCATTGCAGTGCAGTGCATCGTGTGTTTGAAGTGCAGTGCAGTGCTGTGTGTGTTTGCAGTGCAGTGGAGTATTTGTGTGTGTTTGTGTGGGTTTGAAGTGCAGTGCAGTGCAGAGTTGTGTATTATTCATTGCAGTGCAGTGCATTGTGTGTTTGAAGTGCGGTGCGGTCTTTGTGTGCGTTTGCGGTGCGGTGGAGTATTTGTAGTGCGGTGCGGTGCGGGGGTGTGTGTAGTGCATTGCGGTGCAGTGCAGAGTTGTGTGTGTTTGTGTGGGTTTGAAGTGCACTGCAGTGTTTGTGGTGAAATTGTGCAGTGCATTGCATTGCAGTGCAGTGCAGCGTGTGTTTGAAGTGCAGTGCAGTGCTGTGTGTGTTTTCAGTGCAGTGCAGAATTGTGTGTGTGTTTGTGTGGGTTTGAAGTGCACTGCAGTGTTTGTGGTGAAATTGTGCAGTGCAGTGCAGTGTTGTGTAGTGCAGTGCAGTGCAGAATTGTGTAGTGCAGTGTAGTGCAGTGTTGTGTAGTGCAGTGTAAAAGCTACGTAAATGTTTAGAAGGGGTTGGCTGTTTAGAATCTATTTGTAAAAGCTTTGTAAATGTTCAAAAGTTTCATTAATGAAAATGTAATACTCTTCTCCCGTGGACGCATGTCAATTTGACCGAACCACGTAAATTTCTGTGTTCCTTTGTCTTCATAACATTTTCAATTTATTAATTCGCATTTGAAAGGATATTAGTCCAGTCATGCATATGTTTGTTGAACTATTTCATAGTTAAAAATATTACTAACTGTCTCCTATTAATAGTATGGCAAATAAGAACAAAGAAGTTGTCACTCCTGCACTTTGGGAGAAGGACATAAAATTAATTTTCTGTGAACTATGCATAGCGGAAGTCGAAAAGGGCAATAGACCAAACTCTTTCTTCAGCAAGGAAGGCTGACAAAACATAGTAACAAATTTTAGGGAGGTGACAGGCAGGGATTACGAGAGGCTACAACTTAAAAATAAATGGGACCAACTAAAGAAAGAATGGAAACTTTGGAAGGACCTAAAACAAGGATCGACTGGTTTGGGCTGGGATCCTTCGAAGCGAACTATTGCTGCTACAGTAGAATGGTGGACCGAACGGCTAGCGGTAAGACATTATTGAATTAGTTTTGGTTATGTTTTGCAGTTTTATGGCACAACTGCTAATAAAAATTATTTATTCTTACAGATTTTTCCTACGGCGAGGAAGTTCAAAATAGCTGGGCTAGAACCAGAATTCGAGGAGAAACTCGATATAATGTTTGGTGGGACAGTAGCCACAGGGAAATACGCGAGTGCACCTAGCCGAACAATGATTGAAACAACCCACGAAGAGGTCGCCGTACAACTTTCGAACGATTCGGCGGAACTCCGCATATACGATCAAGCCGAAATGCAATCTACAAACCGTACGAAGCGGCCCGGATCGATAAGAAGAGGAAAAGTACTATTGCAAGTATGAAAGATCGGCTATCATTACTTGTGGAATCGACGGATGATGCTCCACATAGAGTTCGAAAAACGACGTCCGGCGGGTTGTTAGGCTTCTAAAGGAAGACCCGGACATTATAGGGAATCGTGATCTCTTCTTCTTTGCTATCGACCTCCTCAGCGACTCTCTCCACCGAGACTTCTTCATTGCGGTTGATAGAGAGCTACGATTAGAATACATACGCTATTATTATGACCGTCGCACCATGTAATCGATATGGACGCGTTGATTTTATTTCATATATCATTGTTCGTTGTTAGCGAAGTTGTTTGGACAAGTTCGATTTGAATGTTGGAATGTTTGAGTTATTTCCTTTCTTAATATAGTTCATTCGTTTGCTTCGCTAAGTTAGTTGTTGATTTCTATGGAGAGTAACTCTGTTTTTTTAAAAGGTGCGGTTCATACCGTCATGAATCCGGAGGAAGTCCGACGCCAGTAGGAGAAACACGACGATAAATATAATGCTTGCAATACTATAATACGTACGTCGATCGTGAACCTTGCTATACTTCATCTCGGGTTGGAGAAAAATGGATGGGTGAAATGATTTCGGGACACCCGACGAGATTTCATAACATCTTCCGAATGTCGCATGATGTTTTCGAGAGATCTTATTTGACCTAAGAACATCTCATGGACTTCATGGGTCTTATAGGACAACGGACCAGTGAAGTATTGGGCATCACACTTTTCATACTGTCACAGAACGAGTCAATGCGGGGAGCCATGGAACGCTTCCAGCATTCGTCGGAAACAATTAGCCGATATTTCTCAGTTGGTTTGGCTTCTCTAGTCAGTTTAGCAAATGATATACTAAAACCAACTGATCCAACTTTTGCAAGGACCCCGACAGAGATTCTTAACGATGAACGATATATGCCATATTTCAAGGTACAAATGTTTAGTAGAATAATTTTTTTATGGAATGGATTGCATATTGAAATGATTATTTTTTTCTTAAGGATTGCATCAGCGCAATAGATGGAACACACGTTCATGCTATAGTGCCGGATAACGAGAAAGTTGCTTTTATCGGCCGTTCTGGGAGGACAACTCAAAATATAATGGTTGTTTGTGATTTCGACATGTGCTTTACGTTTGCATTGGGCTGGATGGGAGGGCGGCGCACATGACGATAGAATCTTTAAAATTGCAACAAGAAAGCCGGACTACAATTTTCCTCACCTCACCGCACGGTAAGGTCATTTGTAATATAAAAATTTGATGTTTTTGTTCACATAGCTTACTAAATTTCATATCATTACAGACAAGTATTATTTGGTAGATGCGCTAGCTACGATGCGAGAGGGGTATCTTAAACCCTATCACGATACGAGATATCATATACCGGATTTTGAAAGAGCTAGTAATCGCACAGAACGAGAAAGGAGTTGTTTAATAAGAGACATTCATCCTTGCGAGGCGTTATTGAGAGAACATTTGGAGTTTGGAAGAAGAAATGGGTAATTCTTCGAGATATGCCACCTTATCCGTTCCCGAAACAAGTGCGGATAGTGTTGGCGACTATGGCCCGCATAACTATATCGGGCGACATCCAACTCGAGGCGATGTTGATTTTGACCATGCCGATCAAAATGACGAGGTTGCTTTACGATCGATGGTTTAGAGGACCACATTGAGCCGTCTCGACCACGGGAAGAGAACAATAGTGCACCAATCTATACAAAAGAAGGGGAGGGTGCGAAACGAAATGGCGGCACTTCGAGAAGACATTACTCGATTGTTAGTTGGAGAGTGATTTTGTTGAGCGGTCTGATGTATGTCTTTTATACTCTTTACGAGCACTTTACATCACATTATTTACAATTCTACACTCTAGCTTGATTCTTTTCATTTTGTTTGACCATTTCATACTCATATTAATTAAGTTGCATATGTGCTTCCATTTCGAGTAAACATGAGCTCCGAGCACGTCGGCTACCTCTCGCCGATTGATATGTCGGCGTGAGGCTGCAAACATCTCTTTTGGCATCACGTCGGCCGCATAGCTTTCGCCGAAAGTTTTATGCTGTCCTCGGAACATTCCGGATCGGTGCGGTTTCTTCAGATGGGCGGATAGTTTGCAGATTCTCACGAGTCCGACGGCGTGGAGTGTACGACCACAACGGAAGACGGAGTGACACGGGAGTTACGAACTTACGAGAACTAAAGTGAACATTATTATATTGTTGGTTGTTGTTGGAATAGTCCTTCGGTTTTTTCACTTCTACTTCGCTGCTACGTGCTTGAGACGTGCTTGAGAGGAATATATGTTTCTTTGTAGAAGCTACATGATTATTTTGAGATTTGCGATCGCTCTCTTCTTTGTGTTTTCGTTTCGAATCTTGTGTAGACTTATGATTTAATATCAAAAATTGTTAATGCTTTTAATATATATAAATACCTTAACAATTTGAAATGAGTACTTTTAAAATATGTAGATATATTATTTAGTTTCATATTTTTTAAAGCTCGTAAATGTTATATTAATTTGAACAATCTATTTAAAATATAAAATTTTTAGGAGATATATATATTTTATTAAAATTAAGATATAATCGAGCTCGTAAATATTTTATCTATATAATCTAGATATAATAATCACTCTCCAACCTATAATATTTTATCTAAAGCTAGAAAATATATATTAAAAATATAAAAATAAAAAAAATCTAATTTAAATTTATTAGTTTGTATATTTAAAATATAAATTTTTTTTAAAAAAATTTATTTCCAAATACTGTATACTACATAAATATATCAAAATTTTAAAACAGTTTTAATAAACGAGGGCGATCCTAGTCATTTTACATCCCGCAATTATTTTCCTACATTAGCAACTAAACAGACAAGGAGCTTCCACGTAATTTGCTTCCCGTAATTGCTTCTCGGAGCAGCACGTACTGCAGTTAGTAAAGCTGGGAAGCTGCAGCTGCAACCAAACAGACCCTAAATGACCCTCCTTCAACTTCAACGTCTGAGGTGTCCTTAGATGATGCCTTAGAACAAGTGTAGAGAGAAATAAATTCATCCAAGTTAGCATACCTTGGGTTAAATAAACATGACCAAATGAACCAGTCAATTGTTTTGATGTTGCCTATCTAAAGTTGCTCACTTAAAATCTTTTCCTATCTCGGGTGGGAAGGAATCGATTCAAAGAACTTCTCTTCAGTCTTGATCATCACCATTTTTATTTTTAGCTCACAGTTCTCTTGTTCGGAGATAGACAGAAGATCCAAGACAGTGGAGAGCTCCTCCTCGACCACTACAAGTTTCTTCTTGATCACCAAAACTTTCTTCTCTGACTTCTTGGAAAGCTTGGCCGAAGTCACGATCCTCTTTTCAATGTCGGCCCACTACATTTTAGACCAGAACAGAGTCATCGACTAAAGGTGCGAAGCCCCCATGCCTTCAGATGACATCAATCAACTTTCTTGTGCATATATGATTGCTCAAGTGCTCGGAGAGACTTGGCAAACATGTGTGATCAGATAAACTCTAGAAAAGCGAAAAAGCAGACTTCAGCAGATGGCAAATTCTTGCGCCAGACCACTGAACGTTCATTTGCTATGAACTAACCATTAAAGGAATTCCTCCATGACTAGCTCCTTATCCTCATGGTGCTGCAATTCCTTCAGACATCCCACTTATAAATCAATTTTATACTCACACTGTGTGGTAGAGGCAAGCTGACTAGCATTACTCATAACAAACAAGTCATTGAATGAAGCATCGTGCTGAAGCGCAGAAGGATGTGCTTCGCCTCTTTCTCAAAAAATCTCTTTTCATCAACATCCTCTTAGGGGCGGCCAAATAGCCCCCCAACTTCTCGACAATTGGTAGGAGTTGCATTTAGGAGACATGTATCAAAGTTAGCATGGGTCACACGCTTTCTGGCAAAAATGGTCAGTTCACCGATCGAAATTCACTGGATCACTACTGTGGTTGCAAAAATAAAAAAGAGAAAATTCTCAACTACTACGTTGACTACTCCGTCGTGAGCCTCAGTCGTCCCCCTTCTATCACCATCACTTTTTGCCCATAGGCTTCATTCACCATCGAAAATAATTGCATTAAAATCCTTATCTGAAATATGGTATTTTACTAGTTGGTCCTCGGCTGCCTCTTTCATAACCAAACCTTTTATAACCAAGTTTTTATACAACAACTAACCATCGAGCTTAAATTGGTTTGTTCAGTCAGTCTTAGAATGGACCCTTAGTAGGGCTGTCAAAATGCTCTTTGTTCGCGAGCATCTCGTGTTTGGCTCGTTAAGAAGCTTGTGTTCGGCTCGTTCGCTAAGTTAACGAGCAGAACACAGATAAGATTTATTTGTTCGTGTTCAACTCGTTTTGGCTCGAAATATTACTCATCAGCTTTTATATATATATATATATATATATATATATATATATATATATATATATATTCTGATGAGTAGTATTTTTAAAAAAATTAATTGACTACAAGGGTACAATGATTTATAATCAATTAAAAGTATTAATTAAGAAAATAGAATAAAAATTATTAAATTAGATTAAAATGATGTTTTAATATAAACAATAATTTTTAAATCTTGCCCCAATCCTTAACATCTTATGGGTACGTGATTAGGATTGTCAAAATAACTCTCTGTTCATGAACGGCTCGTGTTCGGCTCGCTAAGCAAACGAGCCGAATACGGACACAATTTTTGAGCTCGAAATATAAATGAGTCGAACACG
>CM040421.1:58630620-59086469 GCA_022702705.1 Papilionanthe hookeriana x Papilionanthe teres | reverse complement strand
ATCTCTTTTTCGAATAAAATATTAGTAATAATCAAATCATTTCAATTCTCAGCACATATAAAAAAAATAATATTTATTACATCATTTAATTTAATCAGGGTTGAACCATCATACTTTAAACCTCTCCTTCCAGATCAATGCCTAGTTCAATTTTCAATACTTGATAGCTCTTTGCAATATTGCCCAATGAAGCTATTATAAAAGAATGTGAAGAATAAATGCAAACAGTATTATAATAACAGATTTAGCAGAAATTCAACCAACAGATTCTGATTCAAAGCTTTGGATCTAAAATATATAAGAAAAATATTAAAGAGTCAACTGACCGCTCATGTCATTTCCAACAAGGCAATATTTAAAACAAGTATCAAAAGACCTAAGTCGTGAAAGCAGATACTTAAACATGAAACAACCAATCAACAATTATCCCTTCTTTTCAAGAAAATCAATTCCATTGAAGATTGTAAGGTTTTAAGGGCTCTAGAAGGACATACCTTTGGCTAGCAGTTCAGTAACCCGAAGTTTGAAGTGAAAAAACTGAGCAACCTGAATCCCAAAAGAAAATGGACAGACTGATGTAGCAGTTGCAGGAAGTATTGTAGATCCAGCAGCAGCAAAGTTGCAGCCTTTAAGGAAACTTGGTGCACCAACTGCCCCCAGGTAGGCACTGGAAAAAGGTAGGTCCATTGCATTCACTACATCATAACAAAATTAATTTATCAGACATAAACATCCAAACGATAACTCCCTAGTAAATAAGAATAACAACAACAACAAAAACAGCAAAACCTTTATCCCACTACGTGGGGTCGGCTACATGAATCCTTTTTCTTCATTATGTCCTATTTAGTGTCATATTTTCATTTAATGCTTATAAATTAAGATCATTTTTTATACAATAAGCCCAAGTCTTCCTAGGTCTACCTCTGTCTTTCTTAACATAACTCGAATCTAAAACATCTACTATTTTAATCGGATCATCACATGGTCGAAATTTAATTTGACTAAACCATCTAAGATGACTCTCTATAATGTTGTCCGTCACTGAAGCTAAACCAACCCTATCACGGATATATTGATTTTGCATTTTGTCTCTAAGTGTAAAGTCACTCATCCACCTAATCATTCTCATCTCGGCAACACTTAACTTAGTTTTATGCTTCTCTTTTAAAGGCCAACATTCAGTGCTATAGAACTTTGCAGGTCTCACCACCATCTTATAAAATTTTTCCTTTCAGTCTAAGAAGTACTTTTCTATCACATAATAGGTTTGAAGCATTGCTCCACTTCAACCAACCAACTTGAATTCTACTAATAACATCCCCATCAATATCACCATCACTTTGAACAATAGACCCGAGAAATTTATAGCGTTCACACCTTTTAATAATTTGATCACCCATAGTTACATTTTTGTCACTAGAGCTACTACTATAAAAATTACATTCCATGTATTCAATTTTAATACTACTCAATGAAAGCTTTAGATTCCAAGGTAGATCTCCATAATTCAAGTTTTTCCTAAGCTTTTTCTCTCGTCTTATCCACGAGAAGGATACCATCAATAAAAAGCATACACCAAGGTACATCCTCATGCAAGTGTCCGGTAAGACCATCCATAACTAAAGCAAAAAGATATGGTCTTAAAGCCGATCCCTAATGTAAACCAACAGAAATGGGAAAATATTTAGTCAATTCTCCTTCTGTTCAAACACAAGTAACAACTGTTGTATACATATCTTTAATCACTTTAATATAAGTCATATCAACACCATTCTTCTCAAGAACTCTCCAAAGGATATCTCTTAGAACCTTGTGTAAGCTTTTTCTAAATCAATAAAAATCATATGTAGATCCTCCTTATTATCTCTAAACTTCTCCATCAAACCTCTCAATAAATGTATAGCTTCCACATTAGACCTGCTCGACATAAATCCAAATTGATTATGTGAGATCTTTCTAATACATCTTAACCTATGTTCAATTACCCTCTCCTATAATTTTAAAGTATGACACATCAACTTAATTCATCTATAATTTGCACACTCTTGTGCATCCCTTTTATTCTTAAAAATGTGGATCAAAATACTATTCCTCTACTCCTCAGGCATCTTTTTAATTTTTAAAATAATATTAAAGATTTTAATAAGTCAAGAAACTCCCAAATCTCCTAAATGTTTTTGCACTTCAATTGGGATATCATCATGTCCTACAGACTTTTCATCCTTGATTTTCTTTAAAGCCTCATCAACATCTTTTTTACTAATGCGACGGTAAAAAAGAAACATTTTATTAATATTAACTATATTAAGATCACTAAGGTCGATCGTATTTTCCGAAACTTCATTAAAAAGTTTATCGAAATAACTCAACCACGTATTTTGAAAATCTTTTTGATTTTCATCTTTAATACATTTTACTTCAGTTAAATCTTTAATTTTCTTTACTCTTTGTTTGGATAGTTTCTAAATTTATTTTTAGCGTCACAGATTTAATAGCTTATACTCTCCTTAGTATCTAATATATTATAAAGATCATTAAAAATAAAATTTTAAGTGTCACAGATTGTTCTCTTAGACTTTCTACGGGTTGTTTGATAATTTTCTCAGTTCTTTAATAAGAATCCACCAAAACATAACTCACCACCCTTCAAACTAAAACATGTCCATAAAAAATCACTTCAATCTAAATTTTTATAACATAATTTCTTATATTTTATCTTTTCTTGCATATTATCATTCATCCACCAACTATTTTTATTTATAGAAACTTTTGCATTTTATTCTCCAACTTCAACTTTTGTTAATTGTTTAATAGTGTTTGTTACTTTATCCCACATAAAATTAAGATTTACTTCTTCGTAAACTTCCCAAAATTTAAAATCTTGAATTTTACTCATAAAAATAATTTTATTTGTCTTTTAGGACTCAAATTTAATTCTACGATGATGATTCTTAGCATTCTTTATTTTACAACTCTTTATCTTAAAATCTAGAACTAATAATCGATGTTGAGTACTTAAACCCTCACTTGGAATGACCTAACAACATTTACATTATCGACAATCTCTTCTTCTCATAAGAAAATAATCAATTTGTGTTTATTTGATTCATTCTTGTAAGTAATAATATGCTCATCTCTTTTCTTAAATAAAGTGTAAGCAATAATAAAATCATACACTAAAATAAAATCTAATATAACTCTACCTTCTTCATTAATCACTTCAATACCGTAGCCACCATGAATATTTCTAAAATCTTCTACCACTCTACTGACATGTCCATATAAATCGCCTCCAATAAAAATTCTTTCTTCAAGATGTATCATTTATATTAATTCTTCTAAGTCATTTCATAATTTATCTTTAGAATATATATCTAAACCTACTTGAGGAACACAGACACCTATAATATTAAAAATCTTAGTATCAACAATAAACTTAAGGGCTATAATTTTGTCTCTACTCTATTAATTTTTACATATTATCTTTCAAACTCTTATCTATAATTTCACCTACACCATTTCTAGTGTGATTCTTATCTGAATACCAAAGTTTAAAACCTAGGTTATCAATCTCCTTAGTCTTTTCTCCAACCTATTTAGTTTCTTGAACACATAAGATGTTTATCTTTCTATGAATCATAATATCAACTAATTCTATTAATTTACCAGTGAGAGTATCCATATTCCAAGATCATATCTTAATATTAGTTTCATGAACTAACTTACTTACCAACATCCGTCAATAATGTGAGAACCATTGCTTATTTAACACTAGGGGGACACTCTACTTACAAAATAAACCTTATGTCATGATTTTTCGACAAGCTTTACGCTGATCGTCAACTACCTAACACAACCCTCCACTTTTCATATTTGAGCTTGGGACCGGCAATGGCAGTGTATGAGTAGCGTTGGAATGTTGGAGTATTGAGACATCAAAAAACCATAGCCATCAGCTTGATATTGTCTTACTCCAAACAAATGCATGGAAATCATTCCTTCAACCTCAGCAACATTCTAAAAGACTTTTAACATCAGGGAAAAACTTTTATATGTGGTGCGAACAAAGGCTGTTACAGGTTAATGGAAAACAAATTAATCTCAATCGACTTCTAGAAATTCAGTAGTTCAACACGCCATGCTCACAACAATAGACATACAAGAAACCCTAAATTTCCTGCAGTACAAAATAAAATTGTATTCGATTTATGAAAAACTATAGAGCATCTAGAGTAATGTTTTGTTAGGTTACGCTATCTTACTAATAATAAAATATGTTGGGTTTGATGCTATATCTTACTAATAAAAAATGTGTTGGGTTAGATTCTATTTCTATGATTCAGATAAATTGAATAATATCAATAAGCTTGGTTGAGATGGTTAGATTCTATTTCTATGATTCAGATAAATTGAATAATATCAATAAGCTTGGTTGAGATGGCTAGTCAGATGACAGATCACCATAAATACTGCAGAAAAACAACATTCATTGATGGATTTCTGACGGAGATTCCGTTGATGTTAAAGGTCATTAGAATTCCTTTGGTGTTTGTAGCACCATCAATTTCTGGTAGAAAATTCACCAAAAATATGTAGGCTTCCAGATATACTATTGATTCTAACCTCTTCCCCTCATTTATTCTCTGTTTCACACATTCATAGCCCTGCCTCTATCTCAATGCACGCCACCTCTTTCTCAGAAATCCAATAAGCCGCCACACAATCCGAAACTCCTCTCGCATGACTTGCCACCAGCACAAGCTCGACCTCAAACTGCTCACTAAGCAATCGATGTCTCCAACTCTCTCTATAGGCCACAATCTTTAGCCCAAATGGTTGCATGTTTCAATACCAATCACACAGGTTCTGCTTCACTCCTTACTTGTCATAGGCCTCCCTATCATCTCCTATGAGCCACTATCAAGTTGTTGCCTTACCAAAAACTACTTTTCACAAGCTTTCTGATCTTCCACCGCAAATAAATCTACAATTGGTTTATGTAAGCATACATCTATAAATTTTACCTATCATATGATCGATAGTGCCTTAAAATTTAGGTATGTTCAAGAATCATGAGTTCCTTTTGAAAGATAACGGATCAAGTTGGAAGGTAGATTACAGTGTTTGGGAGAACTTATCTAATATAAGGGATGTATTAGACGTATCTGATTCCCCCACAAGATTATTCCGAAAAGATAGATTATCATATAATTTATTTAGTTCTTCCTATATTAATATATCAAAGAATTTCTAGATAAGTTTTCTCTATTAGATGACATTTTTTAGATCAATAGTTAAAACATGAAACATAAATTTGAAAATTACCAATCTATGTAGCCATTTGATTGTTATTGCTATTGTTTATGATCTACATCAAAAACTTTTGTTTGTATAGTATGCCTTTAGGAAGATCTATCTTCCATTAGAATAGGATGTTAAATAAGGCAAGCCATAGTAGTCCAACTGAATTATTTTCATATCACTCTGCACCCAATACTACTCATGTATAACACAATTGTATCATTCTTGATTAAAATGATTGACCTTTTCTATTTGTTGTTAATAATTCCATCTTGCTTGGATTTAATGATTGATTGAGCTCCAGTGGTGGTACATAGCCGCTCAAAACTCAACTTCAAATTTGTATTAAGAAGCCACCTAAAAAGCTTCCATTCAATAGGAGAGAAGCATTTGATATTGTGGAGTGGTTGAAGCCAATAACCATGGATTTCGGTATGCTTTTAGGACGGTAGAGTACAAGATGGCTACAAGAGTTCCTTAAATGGAAACACAATAAAAAGTACATACTTGTGATGCAGACTAAATTAGTGCACTACAAAAGCATTCCAAAAGTTTGATGTGAGTTTATTTTTAGAATTTTAGTTCTTCAAAATCCTTACAATTAGTAATATTAGTTAAATAAACAGTAATATTTTGAATGAATTGTTTCATGAATCAGGATATCCTTGTAAAAGAATAGTTAAATTATGGACTCTTTTAAACTAGATTTTGTTTGATGCTCAACTCTCGCTCATTTCCAAACATCCAATTATTGCTTGTTTGTGTTGCTCACTTGTTTTCATCTGATCATTTCCATTTTATGTAATTCCGAGGTTGAATTTTAATTTTTGATGCATAATTAAGGATGACTGGTGACTATTGAGATATAACAAGAGACTTGGATACCGCACTTTCATTAATTGCAAGCTTATTTGTTAGTTCTCAAGTTATATTTTGATGCTCTGTGATAATTAGTATACTAATTAGTTAATACATGCATGTAAAGTTTGTAATAATATAGAGTTTAGTTGCAAATACTAAACTTGTTTATCATTTAATCAATTACAGTTATTTATCATTTATGATGTCCATTTTCGCTTATACATATCATATAATCTTGGAACGTATATTTACTCATGGTTGTAAATTAGACTAAATCGAATCAAACAATTGAATCAATCCTCAAACCAATTAGTTCCGACTAAAAATAAAATTTTTAGAGAACCATGAACAGCCATAAAAACTTTATAGTCATACAGTTTCAACCCTTAAATTGGGACTGGCTAAACCGATTTGACTAGAAATTCAACGAAGAGAGTGTCAGTATGTAGTATTGTTTTAACTTATTTAAGTATGTGTTATATACTAACATCTAATGATATATATATATATAGATTTATAGATATATATATATATATATATATATATATATATATGTATATGTATGTGTGTGTGTGTGTGTGTGTGTATCTATATATATATATAGATAGATATAGATATAGATTTATAGATATATATTACATATTCATGCTATTACTTATATCATTATTAGAAATATTGAACTCCCAATCAAATCTCAAGGGAACCTTTAGCATTTACTTCCACAATCCAATGTCTAGTTAGATTCTATAACCTTATGTTTATTGGTAATCAAAGCACTTGTGGATGGCATATGCAGCCGAAGATGAGCATCAAGAAAAAAAAAATCCATTGAATTTATAGTTTTTAAGTGCCGTAAGGGGATTCATGTCGGAATTACTACCTACACAACCTCCATATTAGCCATCACTATCACCAATACTAGAGCATATATAATATCATCAAGTCTTAGTCCACCCCTCTCCACTAAAAGCACATGCCACTCCATTGCATTCACATTCACTATTTTCATCACCACACTATCCAGGATCATATACATAGTACATCCATCTTACATGCAACTATGCTACAGCCCCCAGCGCAGTATGTAAGATAGTCAAGCTACTCCAACCCATCTTAAAACCCTCTCATGGCCCACATGATAACACACCTGCCTAACCTACAACATAAAAGCATAGATGTTCCACACATGAGCATAAACAATATATTGAGATTGACGGTGACCTGTAACACTTGAATATGATTGCCATCACACAATTAGTTATGATTGTCTTTATAGTTATTTTATTTTATTTTATTAAGTTTAATTATGTAAGTTTAACCCATCTCAACAAACAACATATGTGATTAGAGATGTTAATAAAAAAGTTCAATCTTCTTTATGTAAATTTGAAAGTTTAAGGTTATAAATTTTTCATTTTTATTAAAAACAATTAATAGTTTTAAGTAAAAGTAAAATATTTTTGTATTGCAGCAGAGCATTTATTAGCTTCCACAAAATTATGACTAAATCAGGAGGAACTTCGAGTGATGTGGATTGATGAGCTTGCGTGACAACTATGGGCAAAAACTTTTGTGCATCGTGAGGGCATGTGGATCGAGTTATATGCAAAATGGGGTTCTTTCAAGTAAAAGAATTAAAGAAAAAGCATACAACACCGCACTTCTAATTGTAGAGGCACAAACACCTTCCTACATACTGGCATCTCAATTCCATATGTGGAAATAAAACGGGGACAATGCGTGTAAATTTATAGATGCTTATTTATTCTTATTTTTTGTACTAATATATTTAGTATTGAAATTGTAAAAGCACATCAATCGGAGGTAGACGAATATGAAATGGATGGACAATAAATCAAAAGGTGTTTATGTAATTATAAATTGTGATGTGAACTTTACTTATATTTTCAAAATCTCACGCATATTCATTTTTTATAAGATTAGTACAGTGGATTGAGATATATATAAAATCAAAGCTCTATAAGAAAGTAATGTTCAAGTGGATAATATCAAAAGTCAAATTATGAATTATAGATGTAAATCGTCAGAGGGAAAAATAAATGGAGGTTTATCGACAAGACACCGAGGGTACAAATTATAGTACATATCCTGTCATATAGAAGAAAAACTATAAGAGAGATTTAAAGCTGGTATGACTAAGAATATACAAACTCATACGAATGCGTAAATACAAGCACATGTCAATTCCATAATCCAATAACATATGAATTATAGTATGTTGTAGTAAACAAGAAGATGATGAGAAGAAAAGTGAAGAAGAGGAAGCAAGGACGAGAAAATGAGAGCAGCGAGGAGTGAAAAACAACTACATTTGTAATGTCTTTAAAATCTATTATAAGTAAATTATACTTTTGATGTTTGTGTTATTTTTCATTACATATATATTATTTAGATGTTTTAAATGGTCATTTTATTATTTTTCATTATGCACATAACATTATTTTTATGGGCAATGTGTAGATAATTTACTCCCTAGGAAAATGCTACTAAAAAATAAATCAAGTTAGAAAAGAATTTTCTACCAAGATTTTGATCATCAGTTAGATAATCAAATAGATTTCCATTAGACACTTGAATTTAAATCAAAATAGCTCCTTTTTGTTGGAAAGATGTGTAAAATAAACTACTTTTCGTTAATAAATTCTGATGAAATAAAATAAATAACAGAGAAAAAATAATAAATGATACTAGTTAAAATTGTAAGAAAATCCATGGATGCTCGGACTGGTTGAGTTGGGAATTGAGTGGTCCCAAACAAACAAACCAAGCAAAGAAGACCTAATTCTTTATCATAAAACCATGGGCCACAATCGAGTACTCCACTTTGGGCATTGACATCCTTGACACCTCTATCAAAAGCCACTTAAATGGTCTCCATGCCTAGAATACATGCTGCAAGGAACATGCCAACAAGCTCCATTCACATTAGCATGCGTTCATTTATATACAGTTTTGGAAGTTTTAAGTTTTTTTAATTAGTATGCCACCTAAATTACACTCTTTAACACATATGTATGCAAAAGCTTCTCTAGAAGATAGAGGTTGATCTATATAAAAATGAAAAAACATCATTTCATATATATACTTAATTTGTTCATATGATGACAAATGTTTTAACATTATTCCTACCAATTTTCTCTTGGAAACTTTGATCCATCACCATCAATATACTAGCAATATTTTCATGACCTAGGATTTACTGTGCTTAGATCTACAAAATGAGACACCAAAGGAAATCATCGTTGTTGGCGCGTAGCTGGTCATAACGGTCTAGCAAATCAAGCAAGCTAGCCCAAGAGCATGTATCATGCAATCAAATTTCAATCCTAGAAGAATTTAATCTGCATTATATACTGTGGGAAAACTACAAATATTTCAAATAACGAGAAAAGTAGCCGTTAATAAACAGACGAATAAAGGTTCTTCTTTTTTACTTCATTTGATATGATTTTCTCAAGATTATGGGCTTCGAGAAAAACTTCTCACAACCCAAATGCTTGTTTCACTTCCACCAATAATCGCTCTATTTCCATGTAGTAAAATTAGACGCATCAAAGATGGACACCAACTAACAATGGTTATGTAGTTTATCATGGTCCCCATTCATGGTGTTCTTTGCACTACCATCAACGATCACCTTGCTTGTTGCAATGGCAACATTGGAAGAGTCGATTATGGATGCCTATTAACAACAATAATAACCTTCACAATGTTCTCTATTGATGGTGCTAGTTGCACTCATCAATGGTCATCTTGCTTGCTATACTAGTAGCATAGGATAAACTTTCCACATACACCTATTGATAATGATCAAATTACTAGCCATGTTGATTATTGTTAAAAAGAACAATCATATTGTTATTGTGAGTATTCTACTCATCATAATATTAACATCAAACATGTTGCTCATGAACAATTATTGACAATGATCACATTGCTTGTCAGACTCTATGCACCTAATCTCTTGCTTGTCATAACGACTATGCCAATGTCACTCAACACCACTAATCAAAGGCCAGACTACATTAAAGACAACAACAAGCAACGAGCTACAAACCTTGCTAAAGTGATCGAGAGAAATAACCTTTTTTTTTCAAAGACATTGTTAGCCTTGTCATCACTCACTTCTTCGAATTTACAATCGACACTTAGGATGGCCAACTTAGGTGCCCTCTGAGTCACTTTTCTAATTTTGTCTAAAAGACAAAATGCACTGAACTTCCTCAAGTTGTTTAGAGGATAATCATTATTATATATATTTTAACAAGATAGTGAATTTTTGTAACTAGGTGAGACCTTTTCGTCTCCAAAGGGTTTCTAGGTAAACATATGCTCTCCTTTACTCTGTATGTGTGTTCTGCTTTCCTGAGCTAGGACAACATGAAAGTTAAATTCATAAGGTTTGCAAAAATCTCTTCTGCAAGCGACAATGATGTTTATTCTAGGTAGCTCTTCAATCTTGTAAGTACGATAGCATTGAATGTGTTGTATTTAACTCACAAGGCCGTTATCCGTTATATAAATACTATTGCTATTGTATACTCAATAATAGTCTGCACGGACCTCGAGGCAATCTATTAGTCGATCACCTCATTACAGTTGGCCAAACAAACTCTCTTCCTCGGCCACCTCACTTCACTAGATCGACTAACCTCTCTCCCTCGATCACCTCACTTCAGTCAACCGACTAAACTCTCTCCCTCGACCACCTCATTTCAGTCGCTGAAAAAAATAGATATGAAAGTCTGCATCAATTTCAAGACGGACCAACGGTCGAAATATAAAGAAATAAAATGTCATTTGCTTCTCTCTTCAAAGCATAGTCAAAAATATAATTTGTGTACCTTTTACCAAATTTATGATGTAAAAAAGGGGAGGAGGGGAGGGAGGAACTTTTTTGGGGGCACCCCTCATTTGTAAATTCTAATTTTATGGAATAAAATGGCCCACGAGTCGGCGAATACCCCACTTTCCGCCCGGTTAAGGGAAGTCCTCATCTTCTCTTTCTCTCTCTCATTTCTCTCCCGCTCTGGATCACCTCTCTTCGGTCCAGCGCTCTATATGCTGGGAATGATTTACCAGACAGATTTGGGTTCAACAGTTATATAACACTGAATGGATCCTGAAGTTACTCAATACTCTCTCATCTAAAGGATAAACAATAATCTTTCCCTCCCGCTTTCACACCATCTAACATGACATTATAGAGGAAAAAACAAAGGTTAATGGAAAACAAAATAAGTTTGTTCTGCAATCAACCTAGCCCTACCTGCTCTGTCAGAAATAGAACAGAAAGCTCCTAAAATAACAAAGACAAAGTAGGGGCTCACTGAGAAAATCGATGATGAGACGGCCGTCGCAAAACCTCCCAGATGGCCGTTTAAAGTAGCTCTGTCCATAGGGAGGGTCGAGAACCTCACCAGTTCCGGCGGTGACCTCACCTGTATCCGAATTTGAATCTCCGAAATTGAAAATCGCTGGGTAGTTGAAGTTGACGGCGGTGGTGGCGGTTTTAGCGGCGGCAGAAATAGCGAGGTAGAGGGTCACGGCTGCTAGGGCTCGAGGAAGAGCCATGAATGCTTCTGCACCCTGCAGGGAAAACGATGAGCGAGTTGATATAGACCAGCTTTGGTAGTGGGAGTGAAGATGACTATGCAGTGGTTGGAACAATAGCTGCAACCAACCACCAATTATTTTTATATTTTCAAAATTCAAATTTACATTTTACGCCACTCCATGCCATGTGAGTAAAAACATTAGGCTGTTGGCATTTACATAAATGCTACTCAGTTCTTATCTATTTACATATGTAAGATCTAAACTTTTTTTTTATTATTTATTTATTTCATGTAAATCTTTCATATCACATAAATATCACTATATTAATTATTAATTAGTTAACTTCTCTTTTTTTTATGTATAGATAAAGTTGGATATATATGAATATTATAATTTAGGTATAGATATGTAAATACATAAAAATTGATTGGTATATATGCAAATATGTCAAGAAAAGTTGCATAACTATTTATTTTCATTGAGTAATATTAATTAGTTCTAAAAGTTAATTTTTTGCTTTTACTAATAGATGACAAGGAATGGATAAAGATATAGCAGAAAAAAAGGTTTGCGCTTTAGAATGGATCAAAAGTATTAGTCAAAAAATAATTTGAAGTGAACATATTGAGAATTTGATGGTTAATGTGAAATTTGATGGACTTGTTGAAGAATGCATGCCGATGAGCTCACATTTGGGGCATATTTAAAGTCGATGGAAAAAGTCGTATGCACGTCCAATATGTGGTAGTCTGATGAATAATATTTGCCTATCTTTGTTCTAAACAAAAGTATGACCTTCTCAGCATCCATCTCATTTCGAACCCACCTCTGTAGATCACCCTCACTTTAAGAAAAGCAAAGGAGGAAAGGTAAGAGTAAAAAATGGACAAAAGCTAAGAAAAAATAAAAAAGTATAACTACAAAGATATTTATATGAGAAATTTCTCATAAAATAAACTAGAGATGAAATGTTAAAAATAAATATGCATCTGCTCGACATGAGAAAATACAATAGTGTATGTTTGTGGTCAATTACATTTTTGGGAAAACGTAGGAAGACTCGCAATAAGAGGTGTTATGTTTGATGCTTTAAAATAGTCTTTTGAAATAGAAGTAGCAAAGGAGATTTTTGACGATCCCAATAGAGGAATTCCTCTAGTTATCGGGCCAAAGCTAGGCCACCAGGGAGAGGCTAAATCTCTGTAACCTGATGGGTCAATGCCACTGAGTTGTGAGGGCCAAAGGTATGCGCTCATAAAGACCCTACAAAGAAAACGATTGTGCCCAATGAGGGTAGATCAACAGGAAGGTCAAAAAAAAATCTAAATAAGTATAGATAGCTTGATCGGGGCGTCCATCATCCAAGACTATTGAGATCCCATATCTACTAAGTTGTGAAGGTAGTCAACTCAACCCAACTAGGGAATCACTTCATCAGCAACCTATGTGTTGCATCGTGTGATGCAATCTAATAAATCCAAAGCTAAAGAAAAGAACCATCTAAGCTCCTATAACTTTAATATGGACCAAAAGGAGAATAAGGATTATACCTATCAAGGGTATGGACAAGAAATCTATAGGAAAGAAGAGGGAAAAAATGATTTAATGATATAACTAAGCCACCCCACAAAAGTCTTAAAATCTCATCTCGATTAGGAGCCTCTAACATTCTATATCACACTAGACAAAACACCTAATTGTATAAACATAAATGATGGCCCCGTCAGATTGGAAATCAAAAGTACTTTCCTTCGATAATGCAGTATGTTTGCAATGTGGAGGCCCAATTGGCATGCTTGAGAGTAATATCCATATATTTTTTCATCATTTTAAAATCTGGGCTAAAGGCCATGTAGAAAAGTAAATGCAAGAAATAAAATAAAAGATTTTAAAATCTTGACTATTTTAATCTTAAATTTTACTGAATATACTTTTTAAAAAAAATTAAATTTTATAATAAGGATTTTATTCTAATAAGCCTATTCGTGATTGTATCATAACAAATCACAGGCATATGAAAGAGTGAATCACAGGTAAAGTCCTAAAAAAATACCACTCAATATAAAAGAATAAGAGACCAATAATGCCATTTGGTCGGCTAAAATCCCATAAAATAAAAATGGAGGTTGGGCTACGGATATACACACCCGATCCAAGATACAACAAAGTTACAATCTAAAATTAAGGCATGATGCATGAGCAAATAGCTCTTGGTCCTCTCCACATTGTTCCTACACCAAACTCCTAGACTCGTGCTCCCACCTTATTTTCAGTAGAGACTCCCTAACGACTCTAAATGTACATATAACAATTCAAAAATAAGACTTGGCATACAAAATAGAGGTTAGCATGGCTATATCATACAATGCATAAAATTCTATATCAAATGGGCACATAAAATACTTTAGCTAAAATAATTAAGCTCGTTCCTTTTGGATATGATACCCTGTAAGGAAAATCAACTCTAAATATGATACTAGATGGGCCTCACACCCAGTAAAGCATGCAAAAGACACTCTAAGTGTTCAACAGTTAGCATAAGCCAAAGAAGAATAACTATACACAAAAAATCCCTAGTTACACCCTAGCCATAATTTTGAACAAGAACTATAAGGCGTTTCCTGTCATGTAAGTGTAAGATGTGTGATGGAGGCGCTAAGGGTCTTCCCATAGGATCCTAACGGGGTCAACAAGCTGGCCTCGTAATAAGTATCTAAATGAACTAGCTCTCATCATGACAAGTGATAGAGGTTAGCATAAGCTTATGCTTGGATTAATCCAATGAGATATAGTCATGATAGGATAATTTGCATTGTCTTACTGGAAAAACAATGGGCAGAGCTCATTCCCTATTATGACCATAAGTCAAAAGGGTAGATGAAGCTTAGTCACTAATGTTTCGACTCATGCAACCTAGTCTTATAAAAGAAAAATGAATGTTTCATTTAAACAAAGTAAAACACTCAGTGCATAAACATGTACAATATGTAAATCAAGTGCATAGAAAGTTAAGCGCCAAAAACACTACACACAAAGTTACCATTAGATGAATAATACAATAAAGGTAGATTGATTCAACTAAGGCATCAATTAAGTAAGTGCAACAAACCATATTCTCAAACCAATCATGCAATGAGTCATACAACACATATAAAATGCAGCTCTGAACTAGAAGGGTAGCACCACAGGGTCATGTTAGCAATTCCCTAGTACCCACAGTCCATCCTGGAAAGGATGTTAGGTACAACAGTGATATAACACCAAACATTTATGACTCAACAAAGATGAAATGACATGCAAAAGACAAGTCAAAAGACAATATTCATGCAGACACTCAATCCTAAGTAATGGTATGATTGTAGTACTTCCATACACACCATACTAAAAAGTCCACAAAGATGAAACATAAGAGAAGAGAATGAGCTTACTAGTATTCACATCAATGAAAGACAAAGCCAACGCAAGCCTAACTGATTAGTCGAGCTAAGTAGAATTGTCGCCCATGCAGAAGAGTGTATCAACGATTCAATAGGGTGATTCCTTCGGTAAACCATCTATAAAGATGGAAGACCTGCTTATCTGGGATATCTGGACTATGTCAAAGGACATAATCGAATGAGTTGGTGTAGGCCACTACCCATGCAAAAGGGTGAACCAATGACCAAAAGGGGGTTATTGCATCTTACAACTTCCAAAATCTAGGATACGATAACTCTGATATAGTGAAAATTAGTACTAAATAATTAACAAATGTCTTATATTTGATGCACCAAGCATAAATTTGTGCTACTACATGATATGACAAAGCAAGGACAATTGTATGGTTCACTGTAGATGTTGAAATAACAATGGTTAACATTCTAACTTGAAGAAGGAGACTGCAACATCATATTATTTTCAATGGGATACTTGACTCGAGACCAAAAACACGAGGCCAAAGACATGATGCTAAGATCGGCATCACAACTTTGACCCAAGTGAAAGTAAAGCTCATTCAGGGTTGCATTGTCGAAACAGTGTTGCAATCCAATCCAATAGATATTGCACCATGTCATTGATAAGCAACATTTAATGCTAGTAAAAACAAGACTAGGCAACCTCTCATCACTCCGAAGGAGTTCTGCGCAAATATGTTATAGTTCACACACTAGGAGTTCTGCGCAAATATACATATCATTTCAAGTAATATAGGATTTTCTTTTAAAACCTCATTATCAATCCCATGAGAAAAGTGAAGCTTTTTTATCGACTTAGAAAACTCAACTTAAACTGCAAGCAAAATATCTTCTGAAATATGATAGCAAGTTAATGTGTAAAAAGAAGTTACTAAAGTCCTATTATTTCTATTTCAAGCTTAAATAAAATGCAGTGTTTCTACACTAGTTCTAAGTAGATAAGTTCAAATTATGTAAATTTCTTTCTCCTTGCAAAGAGATCATAATTCGTGTACGAATCAAATGATTAAAGGTATATATGTAGTTTTGTGAAATATAGAAGCAATCCTATTATTTACCCTCTACCAAGTGCATAAAGAATATTGGCTAACATAAAGTTTTCCAAAATCTCAGGTTATGCTGGGTAGGTTCTAGCATCTCACTTCTAAAATAATCACTGTGCCATCTCTTTAGGACTAACCAATCATAAGGTTCCAAAATCTAGATCAAATTGGTTGTGGTTCTAGTCTATCACCCTATAATCACCAATTTACACCCATCAAAATCTATCTATTTGCACTAACCAATGGGCCACTTTATCACCCACCAGATTAATATGATTCATACTAGTTGAGGAATACATAGCCTTCTCGGGTCATTATGGACTCATAACAAGCTTTGACACACCAATTGGCCAGATTGAATATGTAAATTAAGTACGAAGAAATGAATCATCACAAGTATGGAGCAAGAGAAATATTAATCAATTCAAATCATCCACATGATTAACTCTTATTGCAATGAGAAAGATAAAGAAAACTACTCAGATTTGATGAGTTTAACAAAACAAAACATTATTTATATTTAAATTAAAGTTTACTCGGTTAAACAAAACTGAAACAAAAATACAAAATACTTAGCACAAACTCCTCCCTAAGCAAATCCTTTGAAGATCTTTTGATGACTTCTTTACACCAATACACTCACAAAAACACACACTAAAAAGACTCTCACTCACTACACACACATACACACACGCGCCACATACTAAAGAAAGTCAAAAAGTCCTCAAGTGAGTTGAAAGTCCACCTTATTGCCTTCTAATGGCTCCTTTTTTATATAACTCGTGAAATCCCCAATAGTCACTTAAGGCACCTCTTCAAAATTTGTCTAAATTCAATGCATTTTGGAGAAAACCATTTCTAGGCGCTCAACCGTGGCACCTAGGCGCCCAACCGTGGCACCTAAGCGCCAATCATCTATAAGCTAAAATTAACTACATGACACCAGTTCACTTTGTGCTTCTTTGCTCCATTTGACCCCCATTTTGCTCTATTTTCGCTTCTTTTTCTCTTAAATTCCATATCTTGTACCTGAAATAAAAAACACACAAAAATACCTTTCATTAAAGTACAATATCCTTAAAAATGAGCATAAAATGTATATATAAAAAAAACACATTTTAAGGCGTGTCAATTCCCCGAAACTTAAATGTTACTTGTCCTCAAGATAACTTATCTATTTTGTAATTTAAATGCTTTAACTTATGGTAGTGAGTTTCATTAAAGATTACTATAATTTTGCCCTGTGAATGTTATAGTGAAACTTTATAAAAAATTTTCAATAACTCGGGATAAAACTGGAGTATAAGAATATTTGGTAATAAGTTAGGAATTCTGATTTTCTATTCATTTAAAAAATAATTATATTTTTTCAGACTTAGGAATCCTACAAGAATAAAAAGATAGAATTATATGAGAACTCTACTAGTAAAGATTTGAATAAGTGAAGTCAATTTTTAATTAGGCATCTCCCGAGCTTCTTCCCACATATTTTTCTTTTTACTTTTCTTTTTCTTTGATCATGTTTTTATTTTTCATTTAAGATCATTTTCAATCATTTCTTTTCTTTTCTTTTTATGTGAGAATTACTATATCTGGATAGCCTTTAATGATTTTGAATTTCACTATCCTCTTCCTAAAGTTAAAAGCTTTTTACATATCTTCACTTAATAATGTGTATTAGTATAAAAATGATTTTTCATAGAGTCTCAGATTCTTTTTTAAAATGTAAATATAAGATCCTTAGTGTTTCAAAAATACATTTTTTCCTACTTTGAATAGTAAAAGCATATTCCTAAACTTTTATACCAAATATCTTAACTCTAGAATTATCCTTTATCACTAAAAAATTTTACTTAAGTTTACTATAATATTCATAGAATAAAAAATATAGTTTTCTAAAGATAACACCACATACCACAGGTTATGTTAAATAAATAATTTTTAAATATAGTTTATTGAGGACAAATAAAGTTTAATTTTTTTTAGTTTTTCTCCATCCCCAAACTTAAATTTTTAAACATTTTAAAACATTTTTTTAAAAAAAATGTAGGTAGGAAGAAAATTTTATAAAATATTTTCTATCAAAAGTTCTTAAGCATAAAAAAAGTATATGGGCACTAACAGTAAGGAACAGGTGTGTAGCAGATGTATCTCTCAGTTAAACAAATTATAACATGAAGATTTGCTAAGTAAAGTACTACTCCACTCATAAGCAGACATATATGTGAACTATAAAATAAAGAAAAAAAATATTACAATAATAGTAAAAGGTGTAGAATCCACGAAATAGTAGTCACAATTAACATAAAATTCAGTACAACAAGATAACTAAAAGTCAACAATAACTAGAGAAAGTAAATACATAAAGACTCATAATAACTACTCCTCATCATCCTCATCATCATCATCCTCATCATCATCATCCTCATCCATATACATAGCCTTGTGGCATTCAAATATCTGATAATGAGGATAGGCTGGGAACTCAACGCTCTAGTCTCCTCTTAAAAAGCTCACTAAGGACGTATTGAAACTAGCTTCGTAATCACTTATATATTTCAGATAATGTTCCAAATGCTCCCAGTGTTCTTTATTTTCTTGCATCTGACACTATACAAAATCTATATCATCTTGATGTATCTGCAATTGCTTAAGTATAGTGTCCATACTAAAAGGAGGATAAGTCGAAGTACTAGAGGTAGCCTCGAAGCTCAAGTAGAGGGAATATCAGAAGCTCTAGCTCGAGATCTACCATATAAATTTACATTAGACTTACCAATAGGCTTTAGTGGCCACGATTGCTCCTCTCAAGTTTCAAATTTCAGCCAGATTGCTTACAAATAGTATAAATAAGAGAAAAGTAACCCAAACCTACTGTATTACTAGCTTTGGTTGACATATAAATAGAATTGTAGATGATTGAGCCAACATCAATAGGTTTCATATTCCGAATACAATAGTTTAAGGTGGCTCTCTCCTGGGTCACTTCACTTAAATCATTTGCAGGAAGACGTCAAACAGAAATAAAGTAACGTCAGGCCATATATGGAGCATTAAGTATGGAATAGGAAAAATTTACCTCATGAACGTTCTTAATTTTCTATGCTCCATGCCCATTCGTAAAAAATGTAATAATCTCATCGAGCTCTAATTTAGTAAGATTTTATTTAGTATAGAAGCAATCTGGTACAATGGGCAACTAGTATAATGCATTGATCCACTCAGGGGTAAATTCAACTCCCCTCTCCCGAACAAACATTTCATCATCAGATGCTTCAAGGAGATTCAAGTAAAATTCTCAAACCACAAAAATAACTGTTACAGCAGTAAGGTAGCAGAAAATTTCCTAGTAACGAGCTAAAATAAGATTCTCCACAGAACCACTAAAACTAGAGAAACTTCGTTCAACTATAAAATTCTTTGATAAGAGAGACTCGTTTTACCGATCTTGTGCTTTTAGATTAACAATTTTCTTATTATCGAAGACTTCCCTCCCCTTTTCTCTCTTTGTAGTTGGAGTAATCTCAAAATCTAATTAAAATCCAAATAAATTCCAAATATAAGTTCTAAAGGCTCATTTAAGCATTTTCCAAGTAATCAAACTCTTCGACCATGGATTTTTACTAATTTCTTCATATTTTTCAATATTTTCGGAGTTTATGTAATGTAGAAGAAATCCATGGTAAAAGAAGAAAATTTCTAAGGCAAAGTGTAGACCTTACGCAGAGAAGAAGAAATCTAAAGTTTTTAGGCCTTAAATCACTAAGAATCACAAGCTAGGAGAAGCCCTAGGGAGGTACTACTGTGTGAATGGGGAAGAAGATGAAGCTCGAGCACAAAGATGGTGTCAAACCAAGCAAATTTGTGATTTAAGGTGCTGAATTGGCGGTTCAGTCGATTCGGTGCTAAGGCGCTGCCTTTGGAGCTTATGCACCAAGTTTCGAGGCCTAGGCGCCAGTAACAAATTTTATTAATTTTGATTTTTTCTTTTTAATAAAAGCATAGCAAACCTAAGGCCTCCAAACATTTATTTACTCGATTCAACATCATTTTAGTCGATTCAACTTCATTTTAATAATTAATTATCTTCCAATCATTCCCTAACTTCCATTCGCACCAGTACTAGTTGCTTAAAATACGAACAATCCAAATGATTCAAGACACTAACACTATATATCAAACTCGCAAACTTAATATAAATTCACTATCATAAACATCAGTTCAACACAAAACAATACATATCAATTCATCATAAGCAAATAAGCAAATACAAAAAACATACACATACAATATGCGGACATAATGACATCTAGAGATTATAATTTGGCATACACACACTTAAATATCAGAATTTTCAACACAAAGCAACCACTACTAATAATCATGAACACTATTCTCCTCAACCCTCTCATTTATCGGATGGTGATGAACAAATAAGATATAAAACAGAAAGCGAGGAAAACCTTCAACAGACTTTTCTCCGATCAAATTGTTTTTCTGATACATCCTTACTTGCGCCTCCTAGAAACATGTCATATGATCAAATTGAAGCTTCATCTACCAGTTCAGATGGTTGAATTGATCAGAGATGTTGATGAACTTGGTATGAATATTCGTTATTTCCTCTTCAATTTTCTTGATCCTTTCTGAAACTCCTTCGAGGCTAAGAATAAGAAATCCATTGAAGTAAGCCTAGTCTCCTTGTTGATGAATTTCTTCCTATCAAACACTCCATTGCTCTTTCTCTCTATAATCATAAGGAAAAATGGACCTTGCATTCACTTTCTCCTCTCAAATTCTCTCTTACACTGAGAAAATGAAGCCTCATGAACATTAATTAGGTTTAAGGAGGGTTTAAAAGGAAAAAGTGGGTGGGTTTAAATTGCCAAGGGGCGGTTTATCCATGATTTTTGAACCGTGGTGCATAGAGGCCAGATTTACTCGCTTAGGCACCAGAATTTCAATACATTGGCACTTAGGTGCTAGGTTGCAGTGCATATGCACCAATGACCAAATAAGCATCGCTTCGCCTAAGGTCCAAATATCATGACCCAACCTTGTCTCGACCATTAAATTAGTGTTTAGTGCCTCCTTACATCTTGTAGGTCTAATTACTACATCATACATTCAACATAATAACAACAACAAAAATTCAATCCATGCAGATAAACATGTGTTGCCTCCCACGAAGTGTTTGGTTTAACGTCGTCAGCCCAACGTATAAGGGTTATCCAAAAAATTCAGATTGTAAAATTTTAAATGTTGTTTTATGCACTCCAAAATGTCCCTCAAAATCAGATTCATAACATTTTTGAATAATTTTCTTGGTTTCTTCAAATGCTACACATCTTTGGATAACTTGATTCTTACAATTCTTACATAAATAAGGGTCATCCTAAGAGTACAATCTTACATCATGAATGAACTTCTTATTTTAGTGGCATGTTAATCCGTAGGGTAAAATATCACTAACTATATAGTTAACTATATCAGCATACCACGGAACATGTCATTCATATTTAACATATAATTTTTTATTAGAAAAATTTCCATTTATTTCATCATCAAAATTACCATAATTTTCCTGTTCAAGCCTTAACAAATGATCAACAATTTAATTATCAGTTCCCTTCCTATCCACTACTTCAAAGTCAAATTCTTGCATCAGAAGGACCCATCTGATTAACCTTGGTTTTACATACTTCTTCAACATCAAATTCCTATAGCAGAATGATCAATATACACAATACATTTAGCTCTAATTAGATAATATTTAAATTTATCAAATGCATATACTATTGCCAATAACTCCATTTTAGTAGTAGTATAATTAATTTGAGCTTCATTAAGGGTTTTACTGACATAATATATAACTTGAAAAATCTTATCATATTTTTTTACCTAACACAAGCCCAATAGCATAATCACTTGCATCACACATTAATTCAAATGGTTTCTCCCAATCAGGTAAAACAATAATATGTGCAGTGATTACTTTGTCCTTTAATAAATTGAAAGTAATTAGGCATTCCTGATTAAAATCAAATCTCGCATCTTTTCCCGAAAGACGACACAAAGGCTTAACAGTTTTTTAAAAGCCTTTAATATAACACCTCAATGACCAGTGTCTTAGAAAACATTTAACTCCTCATCGTAGTAGGAGGTGGTAGCGTTTTTGTTGGATCTACTTCAATGCCATTTTTCAGAATTTTTATTTCCTAAAAAAATTCCTTCCGCGACCACAAATTAGCATTATTCCTAATTGAGAGCTAAATTTATTTCTTCATAGCATTTTAGGACTATCGTTAATGGATCTAAGAATGAATCAAAGGAGGTTCCAAAAACTGAGAAGTCATCCATGAAAACTTCAATTTCTTTCTTAATTAGATCGCAGAAAGTAGACATCACACACCTTTAAAAAGTTGTAGGTGCATTACATTGACCAAAGGACATTCTTTTAAAAGCAAAACTCCTGTAAAGACTTGTGAATGTTGTCATTTATTGGTCCTTAAAAGCTATGGGTAAATGGTGGTATTCTTAATATCCATTCAAGAAACAGAAATATCGGTGCCCAGCTAGCCTATTGATGCACGGGACTTATATTTTGCAAGAATTTATGAACTCAAATTTATATATTTATAATGATTTTGTTAAGTCCAAGCATTCAATGCAAGTATACGTATCGTATCAAGTAATACAGGGCTCTAATGGAGTCCTGGTTATCGATCCCACAAGGAAGTTTGAAGTATAAGAAAGTGTTCACAATATAAATAATATAGCACTAAAATCCGATATTTAAATAACACTTAAGGTTTAACACATACTCCTACTAACACTATGCAGAAAATAGTAACAATTAACTAAACTACAATTACTTCTAACAACTTTAAAAACAGAATTAACTAACAGACACACTAAACTAAGTATTTAAAAGGTTTTCGATATATGAGAAAAGTATCTCCTCTTGCAATGAGAATATGATGTGTAGATTGATATGGAACAATTATCTATGTTATTGTGCCAAATAGGATCATAGATGATTATTTACCCTTAAAAGAGTATCCCCACTTCTAAGCAAGAAAAGAACATTGACATATCCTAAGTTTAGTCACTAAATCTAAGGCTAGGCTGGGAGGATACCGACTCTCACTTCGGAGCTCCCATTCACCCTTCACCCAAAGGCTAACCTTTGATATTAGTTACTAATCTTAGAACCAATTTGGGGATTTCAACCTGTCACCCTGAAATCTGCACATTGAAGTCCATCAAAACGTATTTCCCTATTTATTTACACTCAATTCATATAAACTACGCAATTCATCCATAGAAATTGAATGGATCTTTCATTATTGTTGTAGGACATTAAATCCTTTCAAACTTAATGTTCAACAACATATTTTAACATTTCAATTGGCCAAATCGAAAATTAAATTAAGTTCGAAATGAAAAACCATCACAATTTCTTCATTACATTAAAAGTACATCAAATCCACATCAATCCATCATCACATCTCTATGCAAGAAGAAAGACAAGGGAGACTACTCAGAATTCATGGAGAAGATACAATAAAACATGGATTTTATATATAAAGAAAAGTCATACAAACCACAAAAGAAAATACAACTCATCTCTTTCTCTTCCCCAATATAATTCCCTTGAAGTTCCTTTGAATCATCTTCTCTCTTTTTTACAACATGTGATTCTCTCTTTAGAATGGATAAGGAAGAAGCAATATCTCACTTTCCTCCTTCTCCTTCACTCCTTAGATAAGAATTCCTCTCAAATCCTCACTCTACACACACTTCTCCTAAACCCTAACACTTAACACACACTAAAACTACACTAGAACCACTGAAGAAGCACACTATTTTCATCCAAAAAACAGTTACTTATAAGATAGAGACGAAATCCCAAGAGTTTCCATAGGCATCCCTTCAAAAAATCGCCAAAACTTTTCAAATTTAAATTCCACCGACTTCGGGTGCCGGCGGCTCTCCATCGTGCCATTATTTCTGAAGTCTCTAGATTTGAGCGCTGGTGGCGCCAGAACCTATTTTCCACCATTTTGCTTCTTTTTGCTCTTTTTTGCTCCGAATTCGTTCATTTTCGCTTCTTTTCACTCCAATCACCTAAAATCATCATACATGCAACAAATCATGAAAAATACCTTTCTTTAAAGTGCAATATCACCAAAAATGGGTAAAATTTTATAGCAAAAATCGTATATATTTCTGGTGCATCAGAATCCCTCAAACTTTAACTATTACTTGTCATCTAGTAATTTTTTTACTACATAAAATTTATAACTCTATGCAATGTATTTTTCAACTATAGGACACTAAAATTTTCCATTCAAAAGAATATGTTGGTTAGATTTTCAGAAAGAAATTTAGTAACTCAGGTCAACACTACAGGTGTAAGAATATTCAACAATCAGGTCTAAGGGTTCCAGTCTTCTATTTATTTCAAGATGAACCATAATTTGTCACATTAAGAGAGCCTCAAAAGACCGTGAAAAAGGAGTTCATGCAAACTTCATTAGAATGTAGGCTAATACTTTAAACATAAATTCAGAAATGAAATCAAGGTTTCCCTTTAGGGTGACTCAAGTGAAACCAATTTTTGATTAGACATCTCCTCAAGCTTCTCCTCATAAATATTTTTCTTTCTTTTTCTTTTCTTTTCTTTTTCTCTTTTTTTTCTTTTTGGGATTGTTTTTCAATCATTCTTTTCTTTTCTTTTGATGAGGATTACTATATCTGGATAGCCTTTAATGATTTTGAACTTCACTCTCCTCTTTCTAAAGTTCAAACCTAAAACATCTCCTTACTTTATAGTTAAGTACAAGCTTTATTATTCATCATAAAGTCACAATCTCTTTTTAACACACAATATTTTAATTCCCTTAACATTTCAAAAATATTGTTTTCTTTACTTTAAATAGTAAACTATAATCAAATCATTTCATACCAAATATCTTACTTCTATAAAATTAACTTTTATCACTAAAAATTTTCATCCTATCCTTCCATAATATTCAACTGAAATAAAAAGTTTTAGTTATCTTAAGATTCAACTGTTAGAAGTTATGCAAAAAATTTTTGAAAATATAATAATTGAGAACAAATAAAAGTTAGTATTTCTCTACCCTCACCAAAACTTAAATTTTTCAGTAAATTTGAAACAGTTGAGAGTAAAAGAAAACTAACCTTTCTGTGCTGGGATCTTGAAACATTCAACAACTATCTGGTATTAGTCAAAATTTACAACTAGCAAGCATGAAATAATTAGTAGCAGTGATATAACAATTTTAAATATTTGTATGGGTAAAGAGAAATTAACTTCAAACATATAAACATCCAACAAAACACTACAACATGAAACAAACTATCATAGTACTACACAGTTCAACCAACAATTTCAATGTTTCAGTATAACATAACAGTACACCAACGAGGTTACACATAACATGAAAAATGAATAACTATTACATCAAAACAGTACAACACAACACAACAAAATCAACAGAAATAGAAATAAACAATCTACCAATCTCCATCACCAAGATCAGCAGCAGGGTCATCAGTAGGGTCAGGTCTATATGGTGTATAGCTGGGGCAAGTAGGAAATATCACATCGGACTCCCCCCTCATAAATTTGACCCGAGCGTCATAATAGGCAATATCGAACTCAACTCTCCTCTGCAGATAATCTTCATTCACATCACTCCTCGCCTCAAACTCATCCATCCGACCATGGAGTCTATCCACACTAACACTCTGTAATCTCAACTGCTCCATAATATCAGATAAGGTAGGTGGCTCAGATGTAGATGGAACATCATAACTAGTAGTAGGAATATCAGTACTCCTACGCTCAACTCGGGCTCCCACATGAGACTCATAAGTACGGATAATATTCTTTGTAATTGGTCTCAATGGTATAACCACTTCTTCAGAACTATTAAACTCCACTCCAGACTGAACACACAGGGCATAAACTAAAGCAGGATGTCCTAAACCTTTAATGGTCTCACCACTAGCAATAGTCTGAATGTTCTTGTAGATAATAGCCCCAATATCAATCTTTTTCATCTTTTGTATACAATAGTTTAGATTCGCTCTATCCCTTGTAACTTCGCTGTTGTGATAAGATGGTAATAGTCGTACAGAAATGAAACAATGCCAAACTTTTGAAGCAACATTCAATGTGGAGGCGGGGAAGTTAATCAACTGTTTTTGACTTACTTTCCATTCTCCTCGCCCGTCAGTCAGAAAAGCAATCACTTCTCTCATATTCTCCCTTCAAGTGTCAAAGTTTTCGTATTCACAAACAAATGGTTCCCGAGTCTGATAGAAAGCATTGATACGCTGAGGAGTAAACTCAACAATTTTTCCTCTAATTAGCACATACTCTATCTCAGTCCAGGGTACATTTGAATAGAACTCTCTAACAACTCCCATAATAACATTCACAGTGAAATAACAAAATTGTTCCCAGTTCTGCTCTGCAATTAACTGTTCTACAGATCCTCCAGGACTATCAAAAGCTCAATCCTGGATACACTTCTTGTTGTAAAGGTAAGAGTTAAAACGAAATTGGGCTTTAATATTAACGAATTTCTCCTCATCAAAATCCAATTTCCTCTTCCCTTTACTCAACCTTGGCCATGTGAATTTCTAAAATTTGCAAGACAATTCCAATAAATCCCAAATTCACAATGTAACAAACTCCAAATACTATTCTAAACAAGCAAAAGCAAATTTTATCATGGAAATCTCAAAATCTCTTTATAACTCCAAAAATTCCAACCTAAAATGTGAGAGATTTCCATGGTGAAAATAAAAAATTTTTAACTTAAAGTGAAGCTCTTACTAAGATAAGTGTGGATTTGAAATCTCTTTAAATCCAAAATCTAGCAAGCCCTAGATCTTCAAAATCGCGAAAATGGAGGAGGAAGATGAAGGAAATGAAAGAATTTGTGGGACCCAAGGTAAAAATCCGAAAACGAGGGTTTTGGCCTTTTACTGGGTTCAGGCGTCGGCGGCGCTCTATTTAAAATATTAGCCAAAATCTCTGGATTAGGGCGCCGGCGGCGCCAGTCCAAAATATTTTCTGGGTCCAAAATTTTTTTCGTAATTTCGATCGTTTCGACATTTACAATGATGTTTACTAATTCAATAGGCATCTACATAATCCCATAAGCAATAATTAACACAATTCTTCACACAAACAATGCACAATAATCTTATATATATATAATCCAAGTTACATCATAAACACCAAATATGTTCATTCAAACCAACTACTCTTAGATATTTAGTGCAGCAAGTACTCTACGATAGGCAAACACTAAGATCTAAGCACACAATGAAAGTAAACACATCCAAATCCAAGTTCATATTTCAAAACAAATACTACACAAACCAAACATAACTAATCAAAGTAAACTAAACACACAACAAACATAAGTAGAATCCATCAATTACTTCACATCAGTTTCAGAACTATCCTCTCCTCTAATGCCTCCAATTGATTGTCGATGCACAAAAAAATTATAGAATGGACGAATTGGAAATTCGTTAGATGAATCCTCAGCAATCACCGCGTTCTTCTTCATCAGATTGATCAAACCCATCTCAATTCAACCAGTGTGATCGAATTGCTCTTTCATTCCTCTATCTATATGATCGAATAAATCAGAGATGTTGTTGATTGCATTAATAACATTTCGTACCTCTTTCTCCAACTATTTGATCCTCTTCAATATCATTTTGGAACCTTCAGGAAAATAGGGTTGAATCGGTTGCAAAGTCTGTGTTGGTTGATCAGCAAGCAAATTCATGCCATCTTTATCTCCAACTATCTGGTAGTCATAGGGATTAGTTGGATCAATATGCCTCCATGGAAGAAGAACCTTTTCCAAACTTTCATAAGGAACTTGTGACTGACTACATAATAGAAATATGGTGGAGGGTGTCCAAGCCCATATTTAGATCCATGCACAATTAATCCCAAAACTGATTTCACAATAATATTACCAATGTCAACCAGCCTCCCAGTTTGAATACAGAAATTCAGAATGACACTTTCCTTGGTTACCTTTCTAATCTTCAATGTCGAAAATAACTTTGACGAAATAAAGTAGTGCCACTGCTTTGATACTGGATTGAGAGATGCATATGGGAAACTAATGTATCAATTCTCTCTAATTTCTCACTCCTCATTCTTATCCGTCAAATATCGATACACATCATTCATATTATCCCTCGTGGCATTGAAATTAGAATAATGGCAAATAGGTACGTCCTCGATCATAAAAAAATTGTTAATTCATGCATGAGTGAATTGCACAAATATACCACGCAGAAATACGAACCCTTGGTTGATCCCATGAAGATTTGCATAAAACTCTTTCACGACAGGAACAACAACGACAGTGGTAGTGTAGCAAAGCACTTCCCAACATCTCTCCTTAATAATTTTTTCAATTCTAGTAGTAGGATTATCCATACCTCGATTAATGAAGTCTCTTTCCATGATAATCCTTCTTTTCATCATCACTTTGTTGAACAAACGATGCGCCTCGAAACTTATGAACTTCCTTCGGTTGAAAACATGAAATAGAGGGGTTTCAATGGGGTAGGAATCCATAGGATACGAATTGGGATTGGTGGTCTTCGTTTTTATGGAGTTAAGAAGTCAAAAATGGAGTTTAGGGAGTTATAAGGATGAAGATCCCGCCAAAACTCGCATTTTAAAACTTAAAAACCATCAATAGGTTTTGGGCGCCGGTGGCACTCAAACAGGTAAGTTCAGTGTTACATATGTGATAGGGCGCCGACGGCTCCAGTGGTAAAAAATTCTCACCGAACTTGGTTTGGCCCAAAATATTCCAATATCTTGATTTGATCCATCATTTATCAATTTTTAAAGTATTTAGGAGTAATTAGGATTCAAAAATAAGTATCTAAAAAGCACAACTACATCGAACAAGCAAACACACCACAAAGATACATATGGGTTGCCTTTCATAAAGCGCTTGGTTTAACATCGTCAGCCTGACAAACCATTCAGTTAATCGAGGAAATGAAGGTGGTGATTTTTCAAATCTTTAAGGAAATGGAGGTAGTGGTTTTTCAACAGTTATCTTCATTGGCTCAAGAGGATAATCTAAGTATGGATAAATCTTGTTTGAACCTTTTCGATTTCCACCTTCTCCTTTTCTACTTCAACTTCCTTTTGCACTCTAGTTTCCAATTCTTTTCTACTCCTTAATTGAATAACCTTAAGTTGTTCCTTGTTTTAATCTTTTGGATTGATCTCAACATTACTTGGAAGTGTTCCAGAAGGTCTATTATTAAGTGTAGTGAAAATATGTCCCAATTAATTTTCAATATTTTTCATAGCAACACCTTGAGCTTATAATTGATTTCTCATATTCAGAATCATTTCTTCAGTAGACAACTTCTTATCCTTAAATTGCAGGTTACTATTAAATCCAGGAGGATAAGATGGTCAAAATTAGTATTTCCTTGATTGTTCGGAATTCGAATTAGATTTATATAACTGTTAGCCCAGTGTGGGTTAACATTAGCATTATAATTATTTCAATTGAAGTTTGGGTGATTCTTCCAACCAGGATTATTATAATTCGAATAAGGATTGTTGGGTCTATTAATAGTAATTAAAGTCTCATAAGGTGTTTGAGATTTTGTTATCTGTCCAAATGAATTTTCCTCCAACACTTGAGGTGGTTGAGAATAATTTATTCCATATTGATCTATTTTCTTAGAAAAGCCTGTAATTTGAGAAACTACCATAGTCATCATATCGGAATCATGAACACTAGCTACTCTCTTAGGATTTACCCATTCAGAGGGCCATTAAAAATTATTAGTAGTCATTTCTTTAATTAATGTGTATGCTTCATCAAAAGGTTTTGACATTAATGATCCACCAGCAGCAGCATCTATAATAGATCTCAATGATCCCACTAATTCATTATAAAATGTTTGAATTATTAACCAATCTAGTAAAACATGATGTGGGCACTTCCTAAGAAAATCTTTAAATCTCTCCCAAGCTTCATATATTGACTCTCCTTCAAACTGACAAAAGGATGTAATATCATTTCTTAGTTTAGCAGTCTTTGATGGAGGGAAATATTTTGATAGAAACTTTTGAGATAATTCTCCCGAAGTTCTAATAGATCCAGGTTCTAACAATTTTAACCACACCTTAGCTTTATCCCTTAATGAAAAAGGAAAAGTCTAAGTCTGACAGCGTCTCTAAACACTCCATCATATTTAAAAGTAGCACACAGTTCTAAAAAACTAGCGAGATGTAAATTTGGATCCTCATTAGGTGTTTCTCTGAATTGATTATTTTGTACCATTTGCATAATAACAGGTTTGAGTTCAAATGAATTAGTAGCAACATCAGGATTTTGAATAGCTATGTGAATTTTATCTGCTATTGGGTTAGCATAATCTCTTAAAGGTCTTGGCAAATTTACAATATCATTTCTCTGATTATCTTGATTATTCGTCATTTTGCAAGGATTTTCAATTTATTTTTGTTGTTTTCTAATTTTTCTCACAGTACGCTCTAACTCCGAATCGTAAGACACTAAACATATAGATCCGCTACTACGCATATACATTAACACAAATACTTTTATAAAGGTAAACAAACACAAAATTACACACTACAAAATAAAGGTTTTCTGTTACTATATTATCAATAAATACCGTTTATACTACTTACTACTTCGTTACCTCCCGGCAACGGTGCCAAAAACTTGATGCATGGGACTTATATTTTGCAAGAATTTATGAAATCAAATTTATATATTTATAATGATTTTGTTAAGTCCAAGCATTCAACGCATGTATACGTATCGTATCAAGTAATACAGGGATCTAATGGAGTCTTGTTTATCGATCTCATAAGGAAGTTCGAAGTATAAGAAAGCGTTCACAATATAAAAAATAAAGTACTAAAATCCGATATTTAAATAGCACTTAAGGCTTAACACATACTCCTACTAACACTATGCAGAAAACAGTAACAATTAACTAAACTACAATTACTTCTAACAACTTTAAAAACAAAATTAACTAATAGACACACTAAACTAAGTATTTGAAAGGTTTTCGATATATGAGAAAAGTATCTTTCCTCTTGCAATGAGAATTCCACTTGCAATGAGAATATGATGTGTGGATTGATATGGAACAATTATCTATGTTATTATGCCAAATAGGAGCATAGATGATTATTTACCCTTAAAAGAGTAACCCCTCTTCTAAGCAAGAAAAGAACATTGACATATCATAAGTTTAGTCACTAAATCTAAGGCTAGGCTGGGAGGATACCGACTCTCACTTCGGAGCTCCCACTCTCCCTTCACCCGAAGGCTAACCTTTGATATTAGTTACTAATCTTAGAACCAATTTGGGGATTTCAACCTGTCACCCTGAAATCTCCACATTAAAGTCCATCAAAACATATTTCCCTATTTATTTGCACTCAATTCCCATGAACTACATAATTCATCCATAAAAATTGAATGGATCTTTTATTATTATTGTAGGACATTAAATCCTCTCAAACTTAATGTTTAACAACATATTTTAACATTTCAATTCGCCAAATCGAAAAGTAAATTAAGTTCGCATCGAAAAACCATCACAATTTCTTCATTACATTAAAAGCATATCAAATCCACATCAATCCATCATCACATCACTATGCAAGAAGAAAGACAAGGGAGACTACTCAGAATTCATGGAGAAGATACAATAAAACATGGATTTTATATATAAAAGAAAAGTCATACAAACCACAAAAGAAAATACAACTTATCTCTTTCTCTTCCCCAATGCAATTCCCTTAAAGTTCCTTTGACTCCTCTTCTCTATTTTTTTACAACACTTGATTCTCTCTTTAGAATGGAATGGAAGAAGCAATCTCTCACTTTACTCTTTTCCTTCACTCCTTAGAGAAGAATTCCTCTCAAATCCTCACTCTACACACACTTCTCCTAAACCCTAACACTTAACACACACTAAAACTACACTAGAACCACTGAAGAAGCACACCATTTTCGTCCAAAAACAGTTCCTTATAAGATAAGGATGAAATTCTAAGAGTTTCCATAGACATCCCTTCAAAAAGTCACCAAAACTCTTCAAATTTGAATTCCACCGACTTTGGGCGCGACGGCGCCAGATAGGGTGCCGGCGGCGCTAGATAGGGTGCCGGCGGCGCTCTATTGTGCCATTGTTTCCGAAGTATCTGGATTTGGGCGTCGGCGGCTCCATAACCTATTTTTCACCATTTTGCTCCATTTTGCTCCTTTTTGCTCTGAATTCATTCCTTTTCGCTTCTTTTCACTCCAATCACCTAAATTCATTATACATGCAACAAATCATGATAAATACATTTCTTTAAAGTGCAATATCACCAAATATGGGTAAAATTATATAGCAAAAATCGTATATATTTTTAGTGCATCACCTATCCAACATTTGGTCCAGAAAAGATAGAGGAAAGTGATCTTTCCTTATAGCAGGATTCAACTTTCTATAATCAATAATAATTTGCCACCCAGTAACTTGTCTTGTTGGAATTAATTTATTTCATTCGTTTACAGCTGTAGTCACTCCTCCTTTCTTAGAAATATAGTGAATTGCACTGTTAGAAATATAATTAATGATTCCTACATCCAACACTTTAAAAGTTCTTTCTTTACAACTTCTTTCACGATATGGTTCAATCTCCTTTGAGGATCTGCCATAAGCTTATAAATATCTTCCATTAAAATTCTAAGCATAAAAATTAAAGGGCTGATACCTTTAATATCTCCCAATGTTCATCCAAAAGCTTTCTTATGATTTCGCAATGTGTCCATTAATTTTTCTTCTTGATTTTCAGTTAAGTTTGAGGATATTGTAAAAGGTAATGCAGATGAGTTCCCTAGAAATGCAAACTTTAAATATGTAGGGACATCTTCATCTCAAGTTCAGGAGGTTTTTCAATTGAATAAATAAGAGGTTTACTATTTTTCATTTGTGTCTAGAATTTCAAAACTCTCCTGAACATAAATTTAATCCTCAATTTTTATCTCAATAGATTTATCTTGAAAATTAATTTCATTCTCATTCTCTAGTTCTTGTTGTCTAGTTTTAACTTCATAAGTTTCTCAGAAATGGTTATCAATTATGTCGGTGTATTTTTAGGTTGTAAGTTTAATTTATATATATATATATAGTTTGAAAAGTAGCATTTGATTTTTTGAAAATAATTTTAAGTTTGAAAATTTTAAGATATGAAATCAAACCGATCTCACATCCCAAATAGTTTATATAAACGAGATCCATATCACAAACCGTGTATCTATCCCGAAGAATAGACACATTGCTTGATGATGGGGCTCGATTAAATAAACTAGAAAATTTGTGACATCGCTTGGTCTGCGAACCAATTTTATAAGCCGACAAGTTCCGCTATTTAATATAAAGGAATTAATCAGGGTTTATATTACCTAGGTTCTTAAAGTTCCCTATAAGGGCAAGCCCCTATAGTTAATTACATCCTAAATGTTCGAAGACACTCAAGAAAACTCTCGATAAAGATCAGTGGTTTTGCTTTCAAGAATTTCAAAGTTTAAGGTTTTCAAACAATTGGACTTTGGAGATTTCAATAGGGAATAGCTCAAATTTGGAACAGTTTATTTTTAAGAGTCCAAAGGAAGAGAAGTAGGGGATGTCACGGACCCGAAGTGAACTTCGGTGACTTCCCAACTATCCTATGGTTTGACTTCAATTTGAGAGTATTATTTAATGTTTCAATTCTGTCAATTTTAGTTAATCAAGACTTATATTAATATGAAATAATAATACAAATGGCCTCGAAGATGTGAGGGTTTATGTCGTACCAAACGACCACCTCGGAGTCCTAAGACCGGTTAGGGCTTAATTTGCATAACATGATTATGCAAATGTCTAACAAAAAGTTGAGGATTTATGTTGCACTAGGCAAACTACCTCGAAATCCTATGGATTGTTGTTTAATTCTAAGAAAGGTTTTGCTGAAGTAGACACAAGTTTTGCTGATGAAGATGGTCGTGCTGCCCACTGTGCTTCAAGCTTCTTATTGTTGTAGAGGTTTGGTTTTAGAATGTGACAATCATGAGATGAGAGAAGTGTTCTGGTTTAGAGAGGTTGAAAATTGAGATGGCTTAATGTTTTAATTAAAACAAATCTTAAAGTTGATTAAGCAGAACCGGTTAAGATCCCACGGTTTCGTCATCCCGACACCGCTATTTTCATCGGATTCACTTAGTCCAAATGAATTTGCTAAACTCAACTGAATGAGTTCCAGACTTTCATTTAGACAATGGGAAATTTCGTTAGCAACACGTGGGTTACATCATCCCAGGGATTCCCGATCATCCAACAAGACATTTTAATTTTAGTTGTAATTGCAGTTTTGTTGTTTTGTTTATGATTAAATTTTGAGTTGTCTTATATTTTGAATATTGTGGCGGTGAGTTTTATCTTGTTTTAATTTTTATTTTAGTTTTGGTTTCAGTTTTGCGGCTATCCTAAGAGTTTCAGTTTTCCTGCAGGGTGACATTGGTGTTTAACATGCAAGCTTGCAGGGAAGGAAAGTAAAGTGAAGTGAAGTAGAAAAGAAAAAGAACGAACCCGACCAAGAAAAATCGGGCAGCATAACGGCGTAAAAATGAATTTACCACACCTGCAATTTGTATAAAAAGAAATGTTGCAAGCATATATATGTAACAACTAATATTTCCATTCATCCCAAGCATGTATAAAGCATGTTAGAGCTCTCAAAACCATAGGATAGCTTGCATGAAAAAGAGAACTTCAAATTCCTACAAGTAAAACACACTTTTATGCTTGGAGTGAGGTGAAACATGTGTGCAATTATAGCTTTGATGTTGTATATGTGAATACATGTTGAAAATAGATGAAAAGCAAGCACACATAGCTTCAAATTTTGATGTTTCATGAGGGAACATGTTTGAATCCGAAAATTGCAAATAAATTCACCAATTTATTCTCATATTAGCTAGCCGTCGTTAAGTCACAATAAAGCATGAAATGAGGTAAGAAACATCTGACATTAAAGCTTAAGTTTTGTGTAAATGGATACATGGTGAAATATGTGAAAAATGAACATGTATAGCCTCTTTCTCAAGTGTTTCAAATATGGCCACTTTCAAATCCGAATTTTGGATATAGGAAATGTTCCAAAATTTGGGCATGTATTCTTCATTTTGTCATGAGAAAGAAATCCTAAATATATATATATATATATATATATATATATATATATATATATATATATATATATATATATATATATAAACATACACTTCATATTTTGATATGTAAAAGGAGGCTTCTAAAAGTCACACAAGAGACCAAACTTTACTATGTGCAAAGCATTTCAAAATACTAAGTGCATCTCCCACATTTCTTCCACAAAAAGAGAGTATCAAAGCCATATGTAAGCCAACCTTTGGCCTATCAAAATATCTCCAAAGCTAAAAGAAAGTCTCATATTTTCACATGTAAAGAAAGCTTTCCAATTTCATGAATAAATCCCAACAATTTGGCACATAAATATATATATATATATATATATATATATATATATATATATATATATATATATATATATATATATATATATATTCCAAATGTTGTGAGCATACTTCATATCTTGACATAAAAAAAAGAGCTTCAAAAGCCATGCGTATGTTCATATAAAAGATGTTCCAAAGGCAATGTATTTCAAAAGGCTAAACATACCCATCACATGTGAACATGAGAAAGAGATTAGATAACCACATAAATCCAAATTTTGATGTATAAGAAGCAATTCAAAGGTTGACCATATATATTGAAGTTTAGATATAGAAAGAGAGCTTCAAATTCCAATTTGTATATCATGTGAAAGAGGGCTTAAGGATCCCAATATATATTCCAAATTCTAGCAGGTAAGGAGTATTTCAAAGCTAAATAAACATTCCAAAAGTTTGCTAGCAAATAGACAAATCAAATATATCCATAAGACTTTGCCATAAACATGAAAGAATCAAACCATCTTAAGCCTCCTTTCTTCTTTTTTTTTTCAACTTTGCCATGAAACAAACCCTTCAAGCATAACAATCAAATAAGGATGCCAAAGCTTAACCCAAACTTAATAGAAACTACTCTTTATTTAAGTTTTTTATCAGGATAAAAATGTGGACAACACCTTTATTTGCTAATGCAAATTTTGGCCAACCATGGAGGAGCAAGAGGAGGCTTTAAAATGCTATGTGAAATAACCTAAACTCCAAGTATGCATATATGTATTTTCGGCCAGACATGGATAGAATAAGGAGGCTCTAAAATCACCACATGAAACAACCTAAATATTAAATCCCATATATGCATTTTCAGCCAAGCCAAACAAGAGCAAGAAAGCTCCAAAAAAATCAAATGAAATGCTTCATACAATAAACTTTTAGGCATGGAATATAGATCACTTCAAAGTAGAAAACCGATCGACAATGATTCAAGGCAAACTAATCAATCCAAACAAAAATCCGGCAGCACCTCCACCTTCTCTTACAAAATTCGGCCCACCCATCAAAGGCCACCAAAGAGGGTCATTTTATAACAAAAAAAACAAGAGAAGAAGGAGAAGAAGAAGCCACATATGTTACCCATGGGTAAAGCCATGTCCCAAGAGCAATGCAAGTTAAAATCCATCATGAAATGAAGGTGAAAAGAAAAGTGGCAGCAAGGTGTAAGAGATTCCCCTAGCACAAATCAAAGATCACATCAAGAGGAGAAAGGAGCTTGATCCTTGCAAGAGAAGGAAGAGAGGAGCTTGATTCTTGCCAAATCATGGAGCTAGGGTTAGTTTGGGCCAAAATTTCTTTAGGGAAGAAGGGGAGGCTGGTTCAGCCAAGAAGAATCGCAAGAGAGGAGGAGGGGGGCGGGTATGAGGGCTAGGTTAGGCTAGAGATTAAAAAAAACAATTTAATATTTATTTACTTACCTGCGACGCGCCGATTTTGATGTCGTTCACTCGTGCGTCAAACTATAGCAAATTTTATATCGATTCCTATTATTTTCGATGTTCCCGACACAATGGCGTAGTCCGTTTCAAAATCCGAGGTCGTTTGGGTAACATCGTAGTAAAAAACAGATCAAAAAAGGTCAAATTTGGGGATTTCACGATTAAATCGGATTTGGTTGAAATTCAAAGCCAAATTGGTGGTGATTGAATGTTGCATTTAGTTTAAGGGATGTGTCGAAGCATTTAAAATTCAAATATGGAGGAAATTGGCTAACATTGAGTTCAATTTGGGTCAAATCGGAGCCTAGGTCGGGCTTAAGTCAAAATTGAAGCTTTTAATTAAATCGGTCTAAATTTGACAAAATTAGGCTACAATGTAGTTGGAGAAAATGAAATTGGGAATTTTCTAGAGATTTTGGGAATTTTTCGGAATTTTTTAAATTTCTCAAATTTTTGGCTATGTAGGGGCAAATTGGGTAATTTTTGGGTAAGTTTAAGGACCCAATGTCAGAACCAGGGATTTTGGCAAAATGAAATTTGATTATGGTTGAGAGGGTGTAGAAAAGCTTAGAGTGAGTCAAGGACCAAGAAGGTGTTCATTTTGAACATCTCATATGTTGTTCCTAACCCTCTAGCCAAGGAGCTAGGGGTTTGGACTTAGCCACATGAGTGCTCCAATGAACCAGGAGTCAAGATTGGGTAGGGATGGTTCAGGGTTTAGGATGAGTGTAGGAGTGCAGTGTGTACCAGCCAGACCTCACCAAGACCAGGCCACCCAGGGCTGTCCTAAGGCTTGAACATCCTATAGGAATTTATCCTTGTCTTTCTGCACATTGGTCCTAACCTTCCAAGTGATTTGGAGGTTGATGGCCATCTATGTAAGATTCCAAAGAGAACCAAGATTTGATTTGAATTTCTAAATGGTGGGTTCCATCTCTAGTCTTCTAGGATAGTCAAGGAGAAGTCCTATGGCTAGATCCTAAGCACTAAAAGGAAAGAAAAGACCTCACCAAAAATGAGGTCAACAAATTAAATCATCAATAATCTCCATTCTGGAATATTCATAATCTTTTCCTTCAGTTGGATACTTCATTGTCATTAACTCTCATGGTTAGCTCTCTTTTTTGCACATCTATCATGGCTCGTCTAGTAGCAAGGAAAGGTCTCCCTAAACTGATTGGTATTTCTTTATCTTCAAATCTAAAACAATTGAAATCTACAAGGAAGATAAATTTATCTACCTTCACTAGTACATCTTCTATAACTCTTTAGGATAAGTAATCAATCGATCATCTAACTGCAGGGTTACAATAGTGAGATAAATCTCCCTTAAGCCTAACCTTCTGAATATCGATAATAGCATGAGGTTAATGCTAGCTCCTAAATCACATAAAACTATTCTGTAAATTCTTTCTCTTATCATACGTGGAATAGTAATGCTAACAAGATCTTCTTTAAGTTTTTTAGGAAGCTTTTTCTGAATTATTGCACTGCATCTTTCACTAAGTGCAATTGTCTCATAATCTCCAATTTTCTATTCTTGTTTAAAAATTTTTCATAAACTTGACATAACTAGGCATTTGCTCCAGAGATTCAGCAAAGGAATATTGATCGTTAGTTTCTTCAATATCTCCATAAACTTAGAAAATTTTTGATCAAGTTTCTGTTGTTTAAGTCTTCGTGGAAATGAATTTGGTAGTCTTTTTAAATTGATCTTAGTTCGAGAGACATGTTTTTCTACATCTTTATGAACATTTTCTTCATGTTTTTCAATTTTCTCAAGTTACCTCTCAAATTCAATCTCTTTTTGCACTCCAGTCTCCAATGTTTAGTTTCATGGCTAGTTTCAATCAATTGACCAATGAAACTAAAAGTTTACATATCCATTCTTTAATCTCTTTTTGCACTCAAGTCTCCAAATTAGGAGTTTTCTTTCATGGCTAGGTTTGATCAATTGTCCAATGAATTTTCCTCAATAATTGGGGGACCTTGACTATCATCATAATCTAAATCTGAATATTCATTATTTTATCGATCCATCATTTCTACCATAAATTCATGGAGTCTTTTATGATTCATAATCCTCCTAACATCTCTCTCTCTCTCGATCTGAGTCGTATAATTCAAGGTCAACAACTCATGAACTACGCATATAAATCTAAAGACTTAACTAATATGACGAATATCAAAAATATTTTTGGTATTTTGGATTTTTCTTTAAAACACACAAAAACACACAAGATAATAACACTACGATTTCCAAATCTAGGTCTTACAGATTTAACTAAATTTTTTCTAAAGTTCTCATCATTGCTTCCCCGAAAACGGCGCCAAAAACTTGACCCAACCCACAATTATGCAGTAATTTAGCTTCTAAAAGATGGCCAAAATATTGATCTGATGTATATTTAGCGACTTGTGTGCAAAATCGAATTGTTATAAAATGTAGAGAATAGTTTACACACTATGGGTTACCACACAAGTATATGTATTATTTCAATTAATATAGGGTTTTCTTTTAAGACCAAGAGTATCGATCTCACAGATAAGCAAGGTAAGAAATACCTTAGACTAATTCTAGTCTACTACTTTCAGGCCTTAATTTGGAATGTCGATTAAAGTAGTTTTTCTAATAACTATTCAAAAATGAAAATCTTAAAATATAAAGATAACTTATATGGATAAATTGGTTTGGAGAATTTTGAGAAGTTAAAGACTACTTGAAGGAATGAAATGCTTAAAATATAATGTTGACAGTGACAAATAGGAGCATATCCTTTCTTGACCCCCTCTCAGCACTTATAAAGAACATTGACTAATCTAAAGTTTGTTCCAACTTGTGTAGTAGTGCTGAGTAGATTCTGATCTCTTACTTCTAGATTACCCACTATTTCATCTCTATAGGACCTACTATATAACCTTAAATCCAAACTCTAAACTGAATTGATAAAGAATCTAGCTTGTCACCCTAGAAACAACAATTCTACGGTCATCAAAACTTATCTCTTTATTTAATTGCGCTAACCAGTGGACTGAGTCAGCCTCCCATCATAATTATTAATCTGGTTACACTTAGTTGAGAATACCACGACCCTTTCGGATCCTAATGTAATCACAACAAATTTTAACTTTACAACAAGCTTAAATTGCAATGTAAATGAAGTCCAATGGAATACTGATACGCCAAACTACCTATTTTTTATATACATTTCATCTAATTTTTTTAATGATTTTGAATGATATTACACTTTAAAGGAATGTATTTACATGTTTTTGGTTTCAAGTACAAGAAATGGACTTTTAGAGAAAATGAAGCAAAGAAATGGTGCAATTTGGAGCTAAATTGATCAATGAAGAAAATTCTGATCTGACACATTTTGATATGCCCTTTTTATGGTTAATATCATTTATATTTATCACACATTTTTGAATGTAATTGCAATTTTAAAAAAGCTTGTTTTTATGTTTATTTTGCAGGTATAACACTTAGAGCGAACCAGAGCTGAAACGAGGCAAAAAGGAGAAAAATGGATGTGTTGCCTGCAGGGTGGCACCTAGGCGCTCAAATTGGTACCTAGACACCTGTCACGCTGAGAATATGGATCCTAGGCCCTGTATTTTGTCGCTTAGGTGCCAAAAACTGTTTTGGACAGTTTTGGGTGGTTCTGGGCTATTATGGATGGTTTCGAGCAGTTATGCATGCCCCAATGAATCATGTAATGAATCTAGACATATAAAAATGATAAGATGTGTCTTTTGGTGTGAATAGGTTTATCTCTTAAAAAAATGAGGCTTTCTATGTCTCTTTAGAAAGTGAGGTTTGGCGCCTCTCATGAGGAGGATATGGAGAGCATTGGGAGGAGTTTTAGAAGGATTATATAGATATTTTGGAGTGAGTTAATGGAGATGTAAATTTCTATATTTTTTGGAGAGATTGTTGAGGGAGTTTGAAAGATATGAATAAGAAATTATGAACGACACATGGATCGGCAGGAGACTTTGTTGGAGAGATTTTCATCTTTTTTTTAGAAGGAAAAAACTACGTATTATGTTCTTCATTATTTTATAATTGTTGTAAAAACATTCTAGTGAATTTTATTTGATTGAATGAAGTTTTTTGTTGTGTTTTATCCATGCTTTGTGAGTAGTTTTCTTTACTCTTTTCTTTTCACATGAAGTAGTGGCATGAGTAGGAAAATTTATTTTATGGTAGAGTTATTTCTATTTTAATGTGATGAGTAATATCTCCTTCACTTCATTCACATAAATTAAGTGGCAATAGGTTATGCTAAAATATGTTGTAAGTGAAAGTAATAATCGGGAGAGCGGTGATCTCACAACTAGAGTGCACTCACATTGTTCAGTTGGTTATTGCAAAATAGGTTGGGCGGCAATACAACTTTTAAGGAAATATAATTTAATGATATGTTTCTGTTAGATGCTTCTAAGTGACACATAGTTGCATAAAACTAATAGAATACTAAGCATACATATACACTCGAAAGAGGGTAGGTAGACATATATTCCTTGTTGACACATAGTGTATTATACAATTCTATCAATTATTTTACTGCTTATTGACCTGATTTTTGTATTTCAAAATACAAGGATTTGTTACCACTGCTAGAAAATTTAATTTCTGGCAAAGGCGCGAAACACTTGACCTGGAATAACTTGCTATATAGATGTGAACCAAATTTTAATTACGGCAATAACATTAAATAAAACTTGATTGCTACTTAATGCTAGGCCGTTAATGTTTAATACTTTTTTAAATATATGTTTATATAGCAAAATGTAATTTAAAAAGAAAATATTTTATATACTTTTTTGGGTACTACGCAAGTATACGTATCGTTTCGAAGTAATATAGGACTTTGAAACAAAGACCCCGATATCGATCCCACGGGAAAAAAATATGGTAATAAATTTTTAAATATTGTATTTCAAAAATCTTTTTGTATTTTAATCTAACTATAAATTACTTTTAATTTACTATATGCATATAAAGAAAATAATAATAAGAAAATGATTTTGTGAAAACTATATAAAACAAACAACTTTCTTCCCTTCAATTAATCTAAGATTTTTAAGATAATTTAATATTCGTTGGAGAATCTATATTATGGTATTGTGCCAAATAGAAGCATTCCTATTCTTTACCCTTTGATCCAGGCGCAAAGAACATTGGCTAATTTACAGATCAGGTCCGGATGTATTGTTAGTAGAATGGGTTAATCTAGACTCACACTACTAGATGTCCAAGGGTGGCTATGGTCGGCCCTACTAGTGACCCTTTCCTTATCTATAAATCAAATTATAAGAATTTAGTCTGTCACTCTAAAAACTTATCAATTCTACGCCCTTTAAATCTTATCTTCCTATTTATTTACACTTCACCTTGAATAGCCCTCACATGGCCTGCGACTACCCAAGGATTCATGTGACATTTACAAGTTAAGAGTTCTTCTCCTTCTAGGTCTCAAAACTCTTCAACAGGTTTTAACAATTTAAATGGCCAATTTAAAAAGTAAAGTAAGATCAAGTATTAATATCATCACAATATTTTGAAAATATTTCGAATTTCAATTCTCCATCGAATCTGATATTATCTTATTTATCTCTTCATAATTGAAGGAAGAAAGTAAACTAACTACTCGTAACACATTGAATATAAACAAGAAAACATAATAAATAAACTTTGAATCAAAAATAAAATACTTATCTCAAATATTCCTTCTACAGATCTTCCGATTCCTACTGACTCCACAGTGTAATGAACTCTAGATGCAACAACTTGAAAATAAACTCACTAAACTAAAATAAAAGTGGCCCTAAATTTCTCTCTCTATTTCTCTCTAAGGATGAGAGATCTTGAAGTGGATAAGAGAAAGGGGTTACAATGGGGGCACGTTTTTCTGAAGAAATGGACTCCTATTTATAGGCTTCAAGGGTTGCCTCGAGGCACCTCTTCAAAACATGTCCACATTCAATGAATCTTCTAGAAGGTCTGTCTGGCACCTAGGCGCCGGATCGGCGCCTAGCGCCGACACCGCGTCCGCTTCTTCGTACCTCTTCACTTTGGCTCGCACCTCTTCGCGATTAAAACCGTTTTGGAGCGTCCAAATGCAATGTATCACATGTCCTATTATCAAGGAACAACTGCCAGTCTTCTAGAATGTCCAATAACCTCTCACTCCGTCAAAATAACCGTTCAAAAGTTGTCAAAAACTTGACAGTTTCTGTATCGAGTCTGGCGCTTAGGCGCCAACTTCTGGCGCCTAGGCGCCAGGCCATATTTTTTATATTTTTTGTATTTTGCTCCATTTTTGCTCCTTTTTGCTCCTTTTTGCTCCTTTTTCCTTTTTTGGACCTTTTTACATCACCTACATCCAAAAACACAAGAATACCTTTCACTAAAGCATAATAACCTTAGAAATTGATAAGAATTAAGGCGTAAAAAGAATAGGTATTTTTTATGGATCAAAATCCCCCAAACTTAAATGTTACTTGTCCTCAAGTAACTCTTTCTACTATATAAAATGTATAACCTTTGGAATAAAAGATAAATATTTAAGATTCCTTATAATTTTTTATTTTATAAAGTTTTTAGTAAATTATTAACCCAATTTTACTAACTAGGTTTAATTTTAAGAATTTAAAGAATATTTAACTACCAAATCATAAGATTTCAAACTTTTCATCCATTTTGAAAATAATAGAAGTCTATTATATTAAGATCTCATAGATTATTTACAAGAAAAAGATCTTCTTGAAAAATCTTTCATAAATAAATATTCATGAATAAAAATTAAGTAAATATTGTAACTAGTTTTCTTCCTATTAGAGTAGGGCTTCAGTTTCTAACTTCCTCAACATTTTTCAAAAATTTTTAAAAATTAAATATTTAATCCACCAATCAGACATAAAGTTTAAATCAAACTCACTAAATTCCATTTATAATCTTCAATATTGGATCAATACATTCCATATAAATATTATACTTGATTCAAATTCCTAATACACACTCAAATACAACAATTTCTAAGCAAAAACAACACAGATTGAACATGAAAGCAAATACACAAACAAACACAATCGATTCACTAAATAGATACAACGACCCAACAAACCAGATAATAACTATCTCATTACCAGAATATTCTAATCTTCACAAGGGAATTGTGTATTCCACTTGGAAAGAACACTAACGCTCTTGGGAAATCCGTAGCCGTCTTTTCGTCAATCCACTTGTTCTTCGCATACATTTCAACTTGAGCATCTTGATAAGCCGTAAAATGGTCAAATTGAAGTTTCATTTGCCATTCTAGATGTTCAATCTGATGAAACATCTCATGAAGGCGATCTCCAATGCTTTTAAAGTCCACTTCAAACTTATCCAAACGACTAGAAATTTTCTCTAAACTTACCGCGATGAAACCATTGAAGTAGGGTTGAGGATCCTTTGAGACCTTGTCCTTAGCTTCTTCTCCATGATTTCTTCCTTCCATTTCTTCAAAAATTTCTCAAATCTCTCAAGAATGAAGTGTAATGGACGTAACTTTGATTGCTTGATGGTTAGGGAAGAAGATAGGTTGATTTAAAGGTGAAAATCGTGTGAAAAACTGAAAATTTTTGTTTTTGCACGACCCAGTAACTGTGGCGCTCAGGCACCGAATCTGGCGCCTAGGCGCCGGACCTATTGATACATAGTTTAACTCTAACACTTAGGCGCTGAACCTTGGTGCCTAGGTGTCGGAACTATGTTCAACTCTGTTTCGCCTAATCTTCAAATTTCAAAATTTCTTTCTCCAAGATAGGTAAATTATACTGGTAAGAGTAATCTAGACTTAATAACTCACATTGTAAACAATCATAATGAAGGTTAACTTGATCTCCTTTTTACTCATATTTAGAATAGAGTGATCCAATTTCTAAATCTTACATACTTCAAAATAATCTTCAGCCTAAGTCAACAAAGACTTATGAGCATCAAAATTTAAAGTAATATAAAATTAGTCAAGATCGAGGCATAACCTTACATTAAAACATAAAAACACTCATAACAAAAGATAATTATGGGTTGCCTCCTACAAAACACTTGGTTTAACGTCGTCAGCCCGACTTAAGTAAATCTTTAATCAGGTTGACTCAATTTATAAGCCTCTTTATAAATCATTTTAATATCTCCCAAATAAGGCTTCAATCTTAATCCATTTACTTTAAAAAATTTTCCTGTTTTGGGGTCTTTAATATCCACAGCTCCATAATGGTATACTTTCTCAACTATATAGGGTCCAATCCATTTAGATCTTAATTTTCCAAGAAAAAGTTTTAAACGAGAATTAAACAGTAATACTTCTTGTCCAGGCTCAAAAATTTTTCCTGAAATTTTCTTATCATGCAACATCTTCATTTTCTCTTTATAAATCCTTGCATTTTCATATGATTCATTTCTTATTTCTTCCATCTCATTCAATTGCAATAATCGCTTTTCTCCTGCTTTATTCAAATTAAAATTAAACTCCTTTATCGCCCAATAAGCTTTATGTTCAAGTTCTACAGGTAAGTGACAATGTTTACCATAAATTAACCGGTAAGGTGATATTCCGATTGGTGTCTTATAAGATGTTCTATAAGCCCATAATGCGTAATCAAGTCTATCAACCCAATCAGTTCTTTTAGGATTAATAGTCTTCTCTAAAATTCTTTTAATTTCTATGTTTGATACTTCAGCCATTCCACTTGTTTGTGGGTGATAAGCAGTTGCAATTCTATGTTTTATTCCAAATTTTTGTAGTAATGATTGAATTCTTATATTCTCGAAATGACTTCCACCATCGGTGATAATTACCTTAGGCATTCCAAATCTTGAAAATATCATTTTCTTTAAAAGTTTAGAAACACTTTTGGAATCACAGTTTGGTAAAGCAACAGCTTCAATCCACTTTGAAACATAATCAACTTCTAATAAACTATAAATTTTTCCAGATGATGGAACAAATGGTCTCATAAAGTCTAAACCCCATATATCAAAAATTTCAACTTCCAATATATAGTTTAAAGGCATTTCATTCTTCCTAGATATATTTCCCATCCTTTGACATCGATCACATGTTTTCACATAATGTCTCACATCTTTAAATAAGGTAGGCCAATAAAATCCATAATTTAAAATTTTAAATGCAGTTTTATCTATGCCAAAGTGTCCTCCAAAATCGGAATCATGACGTTTTTTAATAATAGCAAAAGTTTTCTCATAAGGTACACATCTTCGAATTATAGGATCTCTTCCAATTTTGAATAAATGAGGTTCTTCCCAAATATAAGATTTAGCATCATATTTAAATTTCTTAATAAATTTGTTATCCAATTCATAAGGCAAAATATTGCTAACTATATAATTAACAATATCAGCATACCAAGGTGTTTTGCATCCTTGAATAACATATAATGATTCATCAGGAAATTTCTCATTTATATTTTCTTCCGAAATAATATCATTTTTAATTCTAGACAAATGATCAGCAATTTGGTTTTCAGTTCCTTTTCTATCTACTATTTGAAAATCAAATTCTTGTAGAAGTATAACCCATCTTATAAGTCTAGGTTTAGAATCCTTCTTAGATAATAGATATTTAATAGCATAATGATCAGTATGAACTATGCATTTAGTACCATGAAGATAAGATCTAAATTTATCAAAGGCATATACTATAGCTAGAAGCTCCTTCTCAGTGGTAGTGTAATTTCTTTGTGTTTCAGTGAGAGTTTTACTACCATAATATACAACTTTGAAAATCTTCTCATATTTTTGTCCTAATACAACTCCAATTGCAAAATCACTTGCATCACACATTATTTCAAAAGATTTATTCCAATTATGTGCAACAATGATAGGTGCAGTTATTAATTTTTCTTTTAGAATATTAAAAGCATTAACACATTCTTTGTTAAATTCAAATTTCGCATCTTTTTCCAATAAATGACAAAGAGGTTTTGCAATTTTAGAAAAATCATTTATGTATCTTCTATAAAATCCAGAGCATGACCTGAAAACTTCTCACATCGATAACGAGTAGTAGTTGGTTGCAATTCAACAATAATTTTCACTTTTGCTTGATCTACTTTCATCCCTTTTGTGACACTTTGTGACCAAGTACGATGCCTTACGTGACCATGAATTGACATTTTTCCCGGTTAAGAACTAAATTTGTTTCTTCACATCTTTTCGTAACTTTGGCTATGTTTTCCAAACAAGATTCAAAAGAAGTTCCAAAAACCGAAAAATCGTCCATGAATATTTCAATTCCTTTGTCAATCAAATCACAAAATATTGACATCATACATCTTTGAAAAGTTGCAGGTGCATTACATAAACCAAAAGGCATTCTTCTAAACGCAAATGTTCCATAAGGACTTGTAAATGTTGTTTTTTCTTGGTCCTCAGGAGCAATAAGTAACTGATGATAACCAGAATATCCATCCAGAAAACAAAAATATGGGTGTCCAGCTAATTTATCGAGCATTTGATCCAAGAAAGGTAAAGGAAAATGATCCTTTCTAGTGGTTTTATTTAATTTCCTATAGTCAATACAAATTCGCCATCCAGTAACTTGTCTTGTAGGAATTTGTTCATTTTTATCATTAACAATGACAGTTACATCTCCTTTCTTCGGAACACAATGAATATGACTTACGCATTGACTATCCGAAATATGATAAATAATACTAGCATCTAACCACTTAACAATTTCCTTTTTAACAACCTCTTTCATGATAAGATTTAATCTTCTTTGCGATTCAATAGTAGGTTTAAAATTTTCTTCCATTAAAATTCTATGCATACAAATGGAAGGGCTTATTCCTCTTATATCAGCAATAGTCCAACCAAAAGCTTTCTTATAATTCTTTAACACACCTAGTAGTTTTTCTTCTTGATCTTTACTCAGTTTAGAAGAAATAATAACAGGTAAAGTTAACGAATTTCCAAGAAATGCATATTTTAAATGTGAAGGTAACATTTTTAATTCCAGTTCAGGGGCTTTCTTAATTGATGGTAAAAGTATATCATTTTGAGTTATGTCTAAAGTTTCCCAGTTATCTTTAATAAAATGAGTCTCTTCTTCTTTTTCATCAGTTAAAAATTCAAATTTTTCTTCAGAAATGACTTTACATTTTTCTTGATAATGTTTTTCAATTAAATAATCAATTATATTCATTCGATAACATTTCTCTTTATCAGGGTACTTCATTGATTTAAGAACATTGAATTTAATTTCTTGATCATTAACTCTCATGGTTAGTTCTCCCTTTTGCACATCAATCATAGCTCGTCCGGTAGCTAGAAAAGGTCTCCCTAAAATAATAGGTATCTCTTTATCTTCTTCCATATCAAGTACGATGAAATCTACAGGGAAGATAAATTTATCCACTTTAACAAGGACATCCTCTATAACTCCTTTAGGATAAGTGATAGATCGATCAACTAATTGAAGGGTTACAGTGGTGGGAGTAATATCTCCTAAATCCAATCTTCAAAAGGTAGAAAATGACATGAGATTAATACTTGCTCCTAAATCACATAAAGCTTTCCACAAAATTTTTCTCTAATAGCACAGGGTATAGTGAAACTTCCAGGATCCTTAAGCTTTTCAGGTAATTTCTTTTGAATTATTGCAATGCATTCTTCACTTAATGCAACAATTTCAAAAGCTTCAAATTTTCGTTTCTTGCTTAAAATATCCTTCATAAATTTTGCATAAGTTGGCATTTGTTCCAAAGCTTCAGCAAAAGGTATGTTAATAATAAGTTTCTTAAAAATTTCAAAGAACTTAGAAAATTGATGATCAAGTTTCTGCTGTTTAAGTCTTTGAGGAAAAGGTGATGGTGGTTTTTCAACTTCCACATTAATAGGTATAACAGTCTGATCTTGACTAGAAGAGAGAGTTTCTTTAGGTTTTTCAATCTCTTCAACCTCAATATCTTTTCAATTTCATTCTGCATTCTTTCTTTTAATTCCTTTCCACTTCTAATTTGCACAGCCTTAATATGTTCATGTTCTTTTCCAGTTTCCTTTGGATTAATTTCAACATTACTAGGAAGTGTTCCTACAGGTTTGTTATTAATTAAAGTAGCAATTTGACCTATTTGATTTTCAATATTACGAATAGCAGTATTTTGATTTTGTAATTGATTATTCATTTGTAAAAGTAAATCTTCTATTGATAACTTTTTCTGTTGATTATTAAATCCAGGAGGTTTATAATTTGGATTAACTTGATTATTCCAATTTCCGAGTGGGATGAGATTGATTATTACCCCATTGTTGTTGTGAATTATTCCAGTTAAAATTAGGATGATTTTTCCATCCAGGATTATAATAATTTGAATAAGGATTATTTTTACTTGGAATAGCTTGTAAAGTTTCAATAGTCTGAGAATCTTCAATATTAGCAGAGTTATTATGTGAAATATTAATTGCAAAATTATCTAATTTCTTAAACATTGCTGCTACTTTTGAAGCTAAGATAGAAAAGGCTTCATTATCGTGAATAATTTTCAACTTTTTAGGATTAATCCTTTCGGAAGGCCATTGAAAATTGTTATTAGTCATTTCTTCAATTAAAGTGTAAGCTTCTTCAAATGATTTAGACATTAAAGAACCTCCAAGTAGACAGCATCAATAATTGATTTTAAAGATCCAATTAATCCATTATAAAATGTTTGAATAATTAACCAATCAAGTAAAGCATGATGAGGACATTTTCTTAATAGTTCTTTAAATCTTTCCCAAGTTTCATATATTGTCTCCCCGTCAAATTGACTAAATGAAGTAATATCATTTCTTAATTTCGCAGTTTTAGAATGAGGAAAATATTTAACAAGGAATTTTTTGTGTCATTTCAGCCCATGTTTTAATAGAACCAGTTGCTAATGAGTTCAACCACATCTTTGCTTTATCTCTTAAAGAAAAAGGAAAGAGTCTAAGTTTAATAACATCATCAGAAACATTGTTATATTTAAAGATAGCACAAAGTTCTAAAAAACTAACAAGGTGTAAATTTGGATCCTCATTTGGTGTTCCACCAAATCGATTGTTTTGCACCATTTGAATAATAGACGGTTTAAGTTCAAAAGAATTAGCATCTACAGTGGGTATTTGAATACTACTATGAATTTCATCAACTGTAGGGTTAGCATAATCTCTTAATGGTTTATAAACATTTTGATCATTAAGTTCAATTAGATTTTGTAAAGTAGCCATATTTTGAAATTTTTGAATTTGTTTTCCCTTTTTAATTTTTCTAATTGTTCTTTCTAGTTCAGAATCTAAAGGTATTAATCCTTCAGAACCAAAACTTCGCATAAAAAAAATAAAACAAGGAATAAAATTTATACATATATATATATTATTATTATTTTTTATATGTTTTTGAAAATATAATATTTAAAAATCTATAGCTATTCTTATTCCTTCCCCGGCAACGGCGCCAAAAACTTGACCCGATTTTTGTATTTCCAAATACAAGGATTTGTTACCACTGCTAGAAAATTTAAGTTCTGGCAAAGGCGCGAAACACTTGACCTGGAATAACTTGCTATATAGATGTGAACCAAATTTTAATTACGACAATAACATTAAATAAAACTTGATTGCTACTTAATGCTAGGCCGTTAATGTTTAATACTTTTTTAAATATATGTTTATATAACAAAATGTAATTTAAAAAGAAAATATTTTATATACTTTTTGGGTACTACGCAAGTATACGTATCGTTTCAAGTAATATAGGGCTTTGAAACAAAGACACCAGTATCGATCCCACGGGAAAAAAAAATATGGTAATAAATTTTTAAATATTGTAGTTCAAAAATCTTTTTGTATTTTAATCTAACTATAAATTACTTTTAATTTACTATATGCATATAAAGAAAATAAGAAGAAGAAAATGATTTTGTGAAAACTATATAAAACAAACAACTTTCTTCCCTTCAAGTAATCTAAGATTTTTAAGATAATTTAATATTCGTTGGAGAATCTATATTATGATATTGTGCCAAATAGAAGCATTCATATTCTTTACCCTTTGATCTAGGCGCAAAGAACATTGGATAATTTACAGATCAGGTCCGGATGTATTGTTAGTAGAATGGGTTAATCTAGACTCACACTACTAGATGTCCAAGGGTGGTTATGGTTGGTCCTACTAGTGACCCTTTCCTTATCTATAAATTAAATTATAAGAATTTAGTTTGTCACTCTAAAAACTTATCAATTCTACGCCCTTTAAATCTTATCTTCCTATTTATTTGCACTTCACCTTGAATAGCCCGTACATGGACTTCGACTACCCAAGGATTCATGTGACATTTACAAGTTAAGAGTTCTTCTCCTTCTAGGTCTCAAAACTCTTCAACAGGCTTTAACAATTTAAATGGCCAATTTAAAAAGTGAAGTAAGATCAGGTATTAATATCATCACAATGTTTTGAAAATATTTTGGATTTCAATTCTCCATCGAATCTTATATTATCTTATTTATCTCTTCATAATTGAAGGAAGAAAGTAAACTAACTACTCATAACACATTGAATGTAAACATCAAAACATAATAAATAAATTTTGAATCAAAAATAAAATACTTATCTCAAATATTTCTTCTACAGATCTTCTGATTCCTACTGACTCCACAGTGTAATGAACTTCAGATGCAACAACTTGAAAATAAACTCACAAAACTAAAATAAAAGTGGCCCTAAATTTCTCTCTCTATTTCTCTCTCTAAGGATGAGAGATCCTAAAGTGGATAAGAGAAAGGGGTTACAATGGGGGCACATTTTTCTGAAGAAATGGACTCCTATTTATAGGCTTTAAGGGTTGCCTTGAGGAACCTCTTCAAAACATGTCCACATTCAATGAATCTTCTAAAAGGACTGTCTGGCGCCTAGGCGTCGGACACCTCGTCCAACTCTTCGCACCTCTTCACTTTGGCTCGCACCTCTTCGCGATTAAAACCTTTTTGGAGCGTCCAAATGCAATGTATCACATGTCCTATTATCAAGGAACAACTGCCAGTCTTCTAGAATGTCCAATAACCCCTCACTCCGTCAAAATAACTGTTTAAACGTTGTTAAAAGCTTGACAGTTCTGTATCGAGTCTGGCGCTTAGGTGCCAACTTTTGGTGCCTAGGCGCCAGGCCATATTTTTTATAATTTTTATATTTTGCTCCATTTTTGCTCCTTTTTGCTCCTTTTTGCTCATTTTTCCTTTTTTGGACCTTTTTACATCACCTACATCCAAAACACAAAAATACCTTTCATTAAAGCATAATATCCTTAGAAATTGATAAGAATTAAGGCGTAAAAAGAATAGGTATTTTTTTATGGATCACTTATGCCCTTATCTTCATTTTTATTTTCTTTTGCAATGAATTGGATGCATGTTTAGGAATTTAGATTTGCTTAGAAATCTCATATTTCATAAATGTGATGGTATTTTCATCGGCTCTTAATTTATTTTGCAAACTGATTACTTATATTGTTAACATTTGTCGAGAAACATATTGATCCAGGAAGGCTATGATTTCACCAACTAATGAGTCTCACATTTCACTTTGGAAAGAGTCATGGCGATCATCCAAGGGGAGTGCAAATAGATAGGGAGATACGATTTGATGGAAGTATAATTAATGTTTATAAGCTGACAGGCTAGATTATTTTATCAATTTAGTCTAGAGTTGGAACTAAGAATCACTGGCACGTTCTATAGAGAGGGCACAGTGGGTAATCTTAAGGTGAGAGGCTAGGACCTACCAAACACTATTATACATGCCAACACCAACTTTAGATTGGTCAATGTTTTTTATGCTCGGAAGGGATAAAGAATAGGTATGCTCATGTTTGTCACTGCAACATTATATTTTAAGCATTTCATTCTTATACATTATCTAGGTCATCGTACGAGGAGGGTAGACTTTAACATTTCAAAATTCTCTTAACCAATTAATCCAGATAAGTTATCTTTAGAATTAAGATTTTCATTTAGTAGTAATAGTTGTTAGAGAAAACTACTTTAATCTACATTCCCAACTAAGGCCTGATAGTAGTATACTAGAATTAGCCTAAGTGATTTCTTACATCGCTTCTCCGTGAGATTGATACTCAGGGTCATAAAAGAAAATCCAATATTACTTGAAATGATATGTGCACTTGCGTAGAACCCCTAGTGTGTTAATTATTTTCTAAATTTTATAACATTTCAATTTTTCACACTAGCCGCTAAATATAACTTGGGTCAAGTTTTTTGCCATCTTTTGAAAGCTAAATTACTGCGTAATTATGGATCAGGTCAAAATTTTGGCGTCGTTGTCAGGGAAGCAATTGTAAGAACTTTAAGAGAAATTTAGTTAAACCTGTAAGACTTATATTTAGAAATTATATTGTTATTATCTTGTGCGTTTAATTATTGTGTGTTAATTTTAACGAAAAAAATAAAAAATACCAAAAATATTTTTGAGATGTGTCCCGTTAGTTAAGTCTTTAGATTTGTATGCATAGTTCAGGAGATGCAGATCTTGAACCTTACGACTCAATCGAGAGAGAACTGTTTGGAGGATTTTAAACTAGAAAAGACTCCACGAATTTATGGTAGAAATGGTGGATCGACAAAATAATGAATATTCAGATTTGGATTATAATGCTATTCAAGGACAACCAATTATTGAGGAAAATTCATTTGGATAATGGATTGAAATTAGCCATGAGATACACAATTCTTTCGATTATTACAATCGAAGTTGGGAAAATCATTCGAACTTTAACTGATATAATAATTTTGGAGGAGAAGATCAATTGTGGGGAGATAATTAATTTAATCAGATATGTAATTGGAATAATCTGGATGACTTTAATAATGAACTTTTCTTTCCTTATAGATTTAAGTCCAACCCACAAGACGAGAGGATGGAACTATTGTTAGAAGAGGTTGTGATTCAAATGGCGAGTCGGTTGGAAAGTCAAGGGTTCACAATATGGAATATAGAAAACCAACTGGGGTAGATTATTAATTCAATTAAGAGTTACACCCAACGATCTTACTTAGTGACTCTGAGTTAAACCCTGAGGAGAAGAATGGCAAACAAGATAAGGCTATCCAACTATGTAATGGAAGAGAATTGGAGAATATGGTTCAAATAAATGTTGAGTTGAGAAAAGAGGAAAATGAGATTGAAAGACCAATGGAAGAAATTCTTAAGAAATTATAAAAATCTATCAACCAAGATAAATATAGAAAGACCACCTCCACCATTTCCTCATCCTCAAGGGGAAGAAATGGAAGATAACTTGAGACAGAAGAGTGACTAGTAAATTTGATCCAGAATCTGAATTATCTAAAGAGAATCTGATCCAAAATTTAGGAGATCTTGAATTGTCATATATAGATCCATTTCATATGAATTTTAAGGATGATATTAATATGTAAATTAAGAACATCTTTAGAAGAATTTTGGATCTAGAAAGAAATATGAGGAATACTAATCCGAATCAACCTGAAAAAGTAAAAGCTGACTAAAAAACTAAAATTCAAGGATTTTGTAGGAATTCCTGGATCTAGAAAATATTAGGCGATTGATCAATGATTACTTAAATGGAATTTTGATCAAGGAGGAATCATTTTTCAGGCTGACAACGTTAAGACAAGTGCTTTATGAGAGGCAACCCATAGTTATCAGTCTGGTTTGATTTAGTATGCTTGAGAGTCATGATTATTAGTGTTGCATTGTATTTGATTTAGTTTTGATTGATCAGTTTGATTTATGTTGAAGGATTTTTGGATTATTTGTGGATTGATTTGATCTTTGTGTGTTATGAGGGGTGATTCCTTAACTTCTTATTATAAATAATATTGTATATGTTCTCTTGTAATAGCTGAATTAACGATTCCACCATGACTTGGGTATTATCGAACTTGAGTTTTACGAGAGATATCTTGAATTTGAACAATGATAGTTCCATCTCAATTTTGTTACTTCCTTTCTCTGACTTTGTTTTCATTTGAAAGGAGTCGCAAAATTATTTGATGAGTAACATGTGATGATCTTACACTATCCTTATAGCTGTTAGAGGTACTTAATTAATAAGATAAAGTGATGTCTGAGGTTCGTGCATGTGAGCCAATATATCAAGGGTAATCATATCTATGGGATTATACTCTATAAAATCATTTAAAAGTACCTAATTTTATTAGTGTAGTGATTCCATTAGAAATCAGAAGTAAGGTAATGAGATGCGATGAGTTAAAGGAAGAATTGACCTCATCATATGTGTTTGTGTTTGTGTTATAACAATATAGAGATTTGAAGACTTAAATATATTCATATAAAGATACATATCCTGCTTGTGAGACCTTTCAATTTTATTTTGATATATTTAGTTTAGATTTACTTTCTGTTGAATATTATTTTGTTCTAATGAATACTTGCAGATTTTTTTATAGACATTTGTGGTAGATAGAATTTTTGAGTTATTTTTCTTCCTGCTTGTACTTTCTGTATTTAATTATATATATGTCAAAAATCAAGTTGGGGGGGGGGAAGAAAATAGAAATTTCAAAGTTAGAATACTTCATTTTTAGTTAAATATTATTGCAAGCATGTTTTAGGCTAGATTTACTTTCTCGTATAGTCATTTTATCATGATTATGCATGTATATGAATTTGATAGAATATTGTAGCAGCCGGAAATTTCCATTTTTATTTTTTCTTCATGCTACATTTTTTTTGGAATTGAATGTAAAATATTTACAAATTCAATTTTAGGGGAGGAAGGAAAATTAAATTCAAAGTTAAACTTTACTAGACCTAAAAGATACTACAAATAAATTTTAAATGAGAAAATGATTTTTGTTATGTATAGTTATCATAAGATTATTATAATTTTAAGTAAAGAAATGTAATATAGAAACTTAGTAGAAACTTTAGTAAAAATGATGAAACTAAAGTTAAGATGTTTAGTAGAAAATAGTAGGGAAATAATTTTACTATTTGTAGTACGAAAAATTGAATTTTTTAAAAATTAAGGTTTTTTAGACTAATACTTTTTGAAGCATTTATACTCTTTTTTAAAATTCTTTTTTTAGTACTACATTTTAAGTTAAGGAAAGAAAATAAGTTTTTAATTTTAGAAAAGAGAAAATGAAATTCAAAATCATTGAAGGCCTATCCAGATATAGTAATCCTCACATAAAAATAAATAAATAAATAAATAAAGGGATTAAAATGATCCCGAAAGAAAAAAAAGAGTAAAAAAAAAGTAAAATGAAAATATGTGAGGAGAAGCTTGAGGATTAAGATCTAATTAAAATTGATTTCACTTGAATCTTTCTGTGTAGGAAAACTTAGGATCAATCCTAAGCTTAATTTAGAAAGTATTAGTAAAATTATTTTTAAACTAGAATTCATAAATTCTGAGATTTAATATTTTTCTAAAAATCTAAAGTTTAGCAAAATTTTTTAGAAAAATATCATTTATTTCTAAATTAAATAGAAAACTAGGATTCTTATATTTTAATACTAAATATTCTAATTCTTTAGATATCATCTAATTTACTAGAAAATCTTCTAAGTTGAACTATAACATTTCTAGAACAAAATTTTATGTCATCTTAAAGAACCACTAACAAAAAATTAAAATATTTTAAAATTTATAGTGTTACTTAAGGACAAGTAACGTTTAAGTTTGGGAAAATTGATATGCCTAAAAATTTTCTATTTTTTATAAATTTAATGCTAATTTTTAAAATCATTTTTAATGATATTGCACTTTAAAGGAATGTATTTTGAATGTTTTTGGTTTAAAGTATAAGAAATTGACTTTTGGAAAAAAATGAAGCAAATGTTGTTGTAGTTTGGAGCCAAATCGAGCAAGGAAAAAAATTTTGATCTAGCACATTTTGATATGTCTTTCTATGTTTAATCTCCTTTATATTTATCACATGTTTTTGAATGAAATTGAACTTTAAATAAATGTTATTTTCATTTTTATTTTGCGGGTATAACACTTGGAGTGAACCGGAGCTGAGACAGGGCGAAACGGGTGTGTTGCCCGTAGGGTCGTGCCTAGGCGCTAGAAACTGTTTGGGAATGCTTTTGGATAGTTTTAGGTGGTTCCGAGCTATTCTGGAAGGTTTTGGGCGGCTATGCACACCCCAATGAGTCATGCAATGAATCTAGACATTTAAAAATGAAGAGTTGTGTTTTTTATGTGAAGAGGTGTGTCTCTTGGAGTGAAGAGGTGTGTCTCTTTGAAAAAAGGAGATTTTTGTGTCTCTTTAAAAAGAGGGGCTTGGCGCCTCTCATGAGGAGGATAATGAGGATATTATAAGGAGTTTTAGAAGGATTTTAGAGAGATTTTGGTGAGTTTATGAAGATGTAAATTTCTACATTTTCTAAAGAAATTGGTGAGGGATTTTGAGAGATACAAGTAAAGAAGTATGTGCGGCGCATAAATCGGTAGAAGACTTTGTTGGAGATATTTTCTTCTTTCTTTCAGAGGGAAAAAATAAAGTATTGTGTTCTTCATTATTTTATAATTGTTTAAACACTTTCTAGTGAATTTACTTTGATTTAATGAAGTTTTCTATTATGTTCTATACATGCTTTGTGAGTAGTTCTCTTTAATATTTTCTTTTGATATAAAGTAATGGCATGAGCACGAAAATTTGTTTTATGGTAAAATTCTTTTTATTTTAATGTGATGTGTAATAACTCATTCTCTTTATTGACATAACTTAATTGACAATATGTTATGTTAAAATATGTTGTAAGTGAAACTAAGACTCGGGAGAGCGGTGATCACGCAACTAGTGTGCACTCACTTTGTCCGGTTGACTATTGTGAAATAGTTTGGGTGATAATGCAACTTTTATGAAAATGCAATTTAATGATATGTTTTTATTAGATGCTTCTCGGTGATAGATAGTTTCATAAAAATAATAGAATATTAAACATACCTATACGCTTGAAATAGGGTAGGTAGACAGATGTTCCTTGTTGGCACATAACTTATTATATAATTATATGAATTCTTTTATTACTTATGTCATTATCTTCATTTTACTTTTCTTTTACAATGAATTGGATACATATTTAGGAATTTAGATTTGCTTAGAAATTCTCTTATTTCATAAATGTGATGGTATTTTCACTAGCTCTTAATTTTATTTGCAAATTGATCACTTGTATTGTTAAAATTTGTTGAGAAACATATTGATCTGAGAGAGCTATGATTTCACCAATTAGTGAGTGCCACATTTCACTTTGGAAGGAGCCACGGTGATCGTCCAAGAGGAGTGCAAATAGATAGAGATAAGATTTAATAGGCGTAGAATTGATATCGCTAAGGTGACATGCTAAATTCTTTTATCAATTTGGTCTAGAGTTGAAACTAAAGGTCACTGGTAGGTTCTATAGAGAGGTCACAGTGGGTAATCTGGAGGTGAGAGGCTAGAACCTACCCAGCACTACCATACATTACGACACCAACTTAAGATTAGCCAATGTTCTTTATGCTCGGAGAGGGTAAAGAATCTATATGCTCTTATTTGTCACTGCAACATTATATTTTAAGCATTTCATTCCTATAAATTATCTTGGTCATCGCATGAGGAGGGTAGTCTTTAACATCTCAAAATTCTCTGAACCAATCAATCCATATAGGTTATCTTTAGAATTAAGATTTTCATTTAGTAGTAGTTGTTAGAAAAACCACTTTAATTAACATTCCAAACTAAGGTCTGATAGTAGTAGACAAGAATTAGCCTAAGGGATTTCTTACCTCACTTCTTTGTGGTATCAATACTAAAGGTCTTAAAAGAAATCTCTATATTACTTGAAATAATGTGTGCACTTGCGTAGAACCCCTAGTGTGTAAACTGTTCTCTAAATTTTATAACATTTTGATTTTGCACACTAGCCACTAAATATAAATTGGGTCAAATTTTTTGTCATCTTTTGAAAGCTAAATTACTGCGTAATTGCTAGTCGGGTCAAATACCATAACATTAATAAAATAAGAGATATCTAAGCAAAATCTAAATTCCTAAAAATGGATCAAATTCATTATAAAAAAAATTAAAATGAAGATGATGGCATAAGCATAAAAAGGATTGATAGAATTATGTGTCAACAAGGAACATATGTCTACCTACCATCTTCCGAGTGTATAGGTTCGCTTAATATTCTATTAGTTTTATCCAACTATTTCTCACTTAGAAGATCCTAATAGAAATAGATCATTAAATTATATTTTTTAAAAAAGTTACATTGCCGCCTAAACTATTTTACTAGCCAACCAGTCAATGTGAGTGCACTCAAGTTGCAATATCGCTGTTCTCCTGAGTCTTAGTTTCAGTTACAATAGATTTTAACATAATATATTGTCACTTAAGTTATGTCAATGAAGCAAAGGAGATATTACTCATCACATGAAAATAAGAATTATTCTATCATAAAATAGATTTTCCAACACATGCCACTACTTCATATTAAAAGAAATGTATAAAGATAATTACTCACGAAGGATGGATAAAAAAAAACTTCATTAAATTAAAGCAAATCCATTAGAAAGTGTTTACAACAAGCATAAGATGATGGATAACATAATATTTAGCCTTTTCCCTTTGAAATGAAGATGAATCTCTCCAACAAAGTCTCATGTTGATCCATGCTCCGCTCATACTTCCATACTCATATCTCTCAAACTCCCTCATCAATCTCTCCCCAAAATGGAGAGATCTACATCTCCATCTCCCCTCTACACTCATGCCAAAACTCCCTTTAAAAATGCTCATAAAACTCTTCCTAATCCTCATGAGATCCGCCAAGCCCCTCTTTGTAAAGAGACACAAAACATCGCTTTATTTCAAGAGACACACATCTTCACTCAAAAAGATGTGAAATACCAAAAGGTATCTTTCCAAATGTCTTGATTCATTGAATACCACCTTGGGGCGTGCATAGCCATCCATAAGCTTCCAGAACATCACAGAACCACCGAGAATCACCCAAAAATCGTCCAAAAACTATCTCAGGCACTTAAACGCTAGTCTAGATGCCTAGGCGTTGTTTTATCATCGTGATGGCGCTTAGGCGCCACCCTGCGGGCAGTACACTCGTTTTGCTCTGTTTCACCCCATTTCAGCTCCAATTTGCTCCAAGTGTTATACATACAAGATAAACATGAAACTAACTATTTCTTTAAAGTGTAATTTCATTTTAAAACATGTGATAAATGTGAAAGAGATTAAACATATAAATGCACAATATAAGAATTTTCTTCTTTACTCAATTTGGCTCCAAATTGCACTATTTTTTCTTCATTTTCTCCAAAAGTCCATTTTTTATACTTGAAGCAAAAAATATGCAAACTACCTTCTTTTAAAGTGAAATATCATTAATAATAAGCACAAAATGTATATAAAAAATTGGTAATTTTTAGGCATATCAACTCTCCTAAACTTAAACATTACTTGTTCTCAAGTAACACTACAACTTTAAAAATATATTAATTTGTGTTAGTGGGTTCCTTTAAGATGAGTTAAATTTTTTTTTTCTAGAAAGGTTATAGTCCAACTTAGAAGAATTTCCAGTAAATTAGATGATATCAAAGGTATCATAATATTTAGTATTAAACTATAGAAATCTTGATTTTATATTTAATTCAACAATAATTGAACTTTTTCCAAACTTTGAATTCTTAGAAAAATATTATTTTCAGAATTTATGACCTCTAAAATAATTTTACTGATACTTTCTAAAATTAAGCTTAGGATTGATCCTAAGTTTTCATCCTTAGAAAGATTCAAGTGAAATCAATTTTAAAGTAGGTCATAATCCTTAAGCTTTTCCTCACTTTTTTTTGTTTTTCTTTTATTTTTATTTCCTTTCGGGTTCATTCTTATCCTTACATTTCTTTCTCTCTCTCTCTCTCTCTCTCTCTCTCTCTCTCTTTATGTGAGGATTACTATATCTAGATGGGCGTTTAATGATTTTGAATTTCACTCTCTTTTCTAAATTTAAAAACTTATTTTCTTTCCTTAACTTAAAATGTAGTATTAGAAAAAGAATTTCAAATAGAGTCTAAATTCTTCAAAAAATATTATTCTAAAAATCTAGTTTTTCAAAAACTTAACTTTTCCTACTATAAATAATTAAATCATTTCCCTAACATTTTTTACTAAACATCTTAACTTTAGTTTCTTCTTTTTTACTAAAGTCTTTACTAAGTTTTACTATTCATTTCTATAATTAAAATTTTAGTAACCTTAAGCTAACTCCACATAACAAAAATCATTTTTCAAATAAATTTTATTTGAAGTATCTTTTAGGACAAGTAAAGTTTAACTTTGAATTTTATTTTTCTTCCTCCCCAAAACTTGAATTTTTAAATATTTTACAATAAATTCCATAAAATGTAGGAGGAAGAAAAAAATAAAATCTAAATCTGACAGCTACTACAACTTCTATCAAATTCATATACATGCATAATCAGGATAGAATGACTGCAGAAGAAAGAAAATCAAGCCTAAAACATGCTTGCAATAATATTAAATTAACATGAATGACCGATATTAGCACATGAATACATATATAAGTGTTCCCCATGTCCTCTATATTGTTGTAACACAAACATAAACATACATGATAAATGAGGTTAATTCATCCTTTAACACATCCAATCTCATTATCTTACTTCTAATTTCTAACGTAATCATTATATTGATAAATTGTGCACTTTTAAATGTTTTTGTAGGGTGTAATCCCATGACCACCATTATCCCTGATGTATTGGCTCGCGAGCACCAACCTCAGGCGTCACCCTATCCTTTTAAGTATGCACCTCTAATAGCCATAAAGATAGTGTAAGATCATCCACATGTTATTCATTAAGTAGGTTCATGGCTCCTACCAAATGAAAATAAGGTTGGAGAAAAGGAAGTAATAAAATTGAGATGAAACTATCTATGTCCAAACTCAAGATGTCTCATGTAAAACTCAAATATATTGAGACCTAAGTCATAGTGGACTCGTTAATCCAACTACTACAAGGGAACAAAAATAAGTCTAACCATAATATGAACTCGAGGAATCACATCCCTCAAGACGCATACAAAGATCATATCAATCCAAAATCAATCCAAATATCCACCAACATCAATCAAACTGCTCAATCCACTAAAAAACAAACAATCATACCTCGAAGAATTACAACTCACAAACACACTAACAAAGATAACCATTGGTTACCTCCCACGATGCGCTTGGTTTAACGTCACCAGCCCGACAAATGATTCCTTATTGATAAAAATTCCATTTAAGTAATCCTTGATCAACAACCCAATCTTTTTCGGATCTAGGGATTTAGCTTTTTCTTTTCAGATTGATTCAAATTATTGTTCTTCAAGTTTCTTTCTAGATCCAATATTCTTCTAATGATTTTCTCAATTTTCATATCAATATCAACCTTAAAATTTATAAGAAATTGATCTTTATATGACAATTCAAGATCTCCATAGTTTTGGATCAGATTTTCTTGAGATGATTCAGATTCTGGATCAAATTCTACTAGGTTACTCTTCTGTCTCAAGTTATCTTCTAATTCTTCCCCTTGTGGTGGAGGAAATGGTGGATGTGGTCCTTCTATATTTATCTTGGTTGATGAATTAAGTTTTTCTAATTCCTTAAGAATTTCTTCCATTGGTCTTTCAATCTCCTTTTCCTCTTTTCTCAACTCAACAATTATTTGAACCATATCCTCCAATTCTCTTCCACTTCTTAGTTGGATAGCTTGGTCTTGCCCATCATTTTTCTCCTTAAGGTTTATCACAGGGTCACTAAGTAAAATATATAGAGGATAACTATTAATTAAATTAACAATCTGCTTCAGTTGGTTTTCTATATTCTTTATTACGACCTCTAGACTTTCTAGCTTACTCGCCATTTGAATAATAAACTTTTCTGATAGCTCATTTTCCTCCTTCTGTTGATCAAATTTAAATTGATGAGGAAAAGAACGTTCATCATTATAGTCGTCCTGATTATTTCACTTACATATCTAATTAAATTGGTTATCTTCCCATAATTGGTCTTTTCCTCCAAAATTATTATTTCAGTTAAATTCAAATGATTTTCCCAACCTGGGTTGTAATAATCAGAATAAGGATTATGTATCTCATAGCTAGTCTCAATCAATTGTCCAAATAAAATTTCCTCAATAATTGAGAGTCCTTGACTAGCATTATAATCCAAATATGAATATTATTTTGTCAATCCGCCATTTTTACCATAAACTCATGGAGTCATTTCTGATTCATAATCCTCCAAATGGTTCTCTCTCGATATGAGTCGTGTAATTTAAGGTTTGCAGCTCCTGAACTACACATACAAATCTAAAGATTTAACTAATATAACAGATATCAAAAATATTTTTAGTATTTTGGATTTTTTTGTAAAACATACAAATACACACACGATAATAACACTGAGATTTTTAAATCTAAGTCATACAAATTTAATTAAAACTTTCCCAAAGTTCTACCATTGGTTTCTCGGCAATGACACCCAAAAATTTCTCCGACCCGCAATTACTAATTTAGCTTCTAAAAGATGACAAAAAACCTGACCCAATTTATATTTAGCGGCTGGTGTACAAAATCAAAATGTTATAAATTTACAAAATAGTTTACACACTAGAGGTACTAAGCAAGTAGACTTATCGTTTCAAGTAATATATGGTTTTCTTTTAAGACCCAGAGTATCAATCTCACAGAGAAGTGAGGTAAGAAATCCCTTAGGTTAATTCTAGTATACTACTTTCAGGCGTTAGTTTGGAATGTCGATTAAAGTGGTTTTTCTAATAACTATTCCTTAATGAAAATCCTAAAATCTAAAGATAACTTATTTGGATAAATGAGTTTGGAGAATTTTGAGAGGTTAAAAAACATCATTCTTGTGCAATGACCTAAATAATACGAAGGAATGAAATTATTAAAAAATAATGTTGTCAGTGATACATAGAAGTATACCCATTCTTTACACCCTCTCGGCTCTTGTAAAGAACGCTGGCTAATCTAAAGTTTATTTCAGCTTGCGTAGCAGTGTTAAGTAGATTATGGCCTCTTACTTCCAGATTGCCCACTTTATTCTTTCTATAGGACCTACTAGGGACCCTTAGATCCAAACTCTGAACCAAATTAATAAAGAATATAGCCTGTCACCCTAGAACATCAATTCTACACCCATCAAAACTTATCTCCCTATCTATTTGTGCTAACCAATGGACTGAGTCAGCTTCCCATCCTAAAGGTTAATGTGGTTCCACTTAATTGAGAATTACACCGCTATTCCGAATCCTATTGCAATTACAACAAATTTTAACATTGCAACAGACCTAAATTACAATGTAAATGAAGTCCAAGGGAATACCATCACACTAATAAAATGAGAGAATATCTAAGAAAAATTTAAATTCCTAAACATGGATCCAATTCATTGCTAAAGAAAAGTAAAATGAAGATGATGACATAATCAGCAAATAAATTGATAAAATTATGTACTAAATTATGTTCCAACAAAATACATATGTCTACCTACCCTCTTTCGAGTGTATATGTATGCTTAGTATTCTATTAGTTTTATGCAACTATCTGTCACTTAGAAGCTCCTAATAGAAACATATCATTAAATTATATTTCCTTAAAAGTTGCATTGCCGCCTAAACTATTTTACTAGCCAACCAGTCAATGTGAGTGCACTCAAGTTGCAAGATCACTACTCCTGAGTATTAATTTCACTTCAACTGATTTTAGCATAACTTATTACCAATTAAGTTATGTCAATAAAGCAAATGAGATATTACTCATCACATGAAAATAAGAATTATTCTATCATAAAATAGATTTTCCTACAAATGTCACAACTTCATATTAAAAGAAAAGTGTAAAGAAAACTGCTCACAATGCATGAATAAACAAAAACAGAGAACTTCATTAAATTAAAGCAAATTCACTCGAAAGTGTTTACAACAATTACAAGATCATGAAGAACATAATACTTAGTTTTTTTTCCTTTGAAAGAAAGATGAAATTTTTTTCAATAAAGTCTCCTGTCAATCCATGCTCCGCTCATACTTTCTTACTCATATCTCCGAAATCCCTCACCAGTCTCTCCAGAAAATGGAGAAATTTATATCTCCATCTCCTCTATACACTCAGACCAAAACTCCCTCTGAAAATTCGCTAAAAAGTACTCCTAATGCTCATAAGAGGCGCCAAGCCCCTCTTTTTATAGAGACACAAAACACCTATTCATTTCAAGAGATACACCTCTTCACTCCAAGAGACACATCTCTTCACTCCAAAAGATGTGAAATGCCAAAAGGTGCCTTTTTGAATGTTTTGATTCATTGAATATCACCTTAAGGCGTGCATAGCCACCCAAAAGCTTCCATAACATCCCAAAACCATGTAGAATCGCCCAAAAGCTCTCTAAAAAGTATCTCAGGCGCCTAGGCATCATTTTCTCATCATGGCGGGCGCCTAAGAGCCACCCTGTGGGCAACACACCCATTCGCTCCGTTTCGGCTCTGTTTCAGCTGCAATCTGCTCCAAGTGTTATACCTACAACATAATATGAAAATAACCTTTATTTAAAGTATAATTTCATTCAAAAATATGTAAATGTGAAAGAGATTAAGCATAGAAAGGCATCAAAATGCACCAGATCAGAATTTTATTCCTTGCTCAATTTGGCTCCAAATTGCACCGTTTTTGCTTCATTTTCTGCAAAAATCCATTTCTTGTACCTGAAGCAAAAAACATGCAAAATACATCCCTTTAAAGTGTAATATCATTAAAAATAAGCATAAAATGTATATAAAAATAGGCAATTTTTAGGCTTATCAAAACCACTCCTCAAACTTCTTTTGTCAAGAAAGAAACTCCACTGACTCGAGAAACTCAGTCAGAATTAGAAAGAGCTTGAAGACGAGGTGTGGAGGGAAGTTCACACACCAAAAACCTAAGAAGATGATGAGGAGAAAGCTTACCAATTCTCCCAAAGACAGACTAAAAAAATGTCCAAAACCATACATAATTCACCTCAATGAAGAAGGTGAAAGGGTGAGGGCATCAGTATATTGACTCCAAAATGACATTGGAAGGAATGGGCATGCCATGCAAATTAGCCATGATTTCAGGCATGATGGAGGCTCTACGACTGCTTTGTATGACTAATCTGGTGACTAAGGGAATCCACCTTATGATCCATCTGGATGAAATGATCCTCCAAGTCCCGAAGAAATTTGAGTGAAGAGCGGGATTAACGAGGTGGAGGCTAAGCTATTGCAGCCATCTCCGTGTTCCCCATGTTGACACAAATGATTGCCATCATGATGGACATCTTCGAGCAAATTCTCTCTTCACCTGTAATAACCTGTACTCCTGCCCTCGTGCAAAAAACATATATCATTGCCAGGTTGCCTATGCTCATGATCGTACTACCCTTAGCCATATAGTGTGTGGAGATAAGGATGACACAACTAGTGTCGATCGTTAGTTCATTTTATATCATGCAGTGAACCGTGGGTGATGTCATTCAAATGCAAGCTAGGTAGGGGCCGCATGGAGATAAATAGATGCCATGACCTAGACTCACGGGTCAAGGATGCAATAGGGTAGTGGAGAAGCTGCCCCTCGCGTTTTTCCAGCTAGCCTAGAGTCGGATCGCATGAGGTTGCAGAGGATCCTATCAAAATCCAAGCTATTGTTTAGAAAATGGGTGTACCCTCTACATCATATTCGACCAGCTAAACATGTTGTTGATGACCACTCGAGACGTAGGGGACTCGCTTTCCTCGAAAGAATACCATGCAGTTCGAGGAGCCCTTGGCATTCACTATGAACTCTCAGATGACCATAGTAGGGTCGTCTTTGGCAACAAATGACTCTCAACCACACTACTGAATTACCTCCTCTATGGGGCCAATCAGTGAAGAGAAGCCCTACTATGGAATGAACTTGCGGGAGGCCAATGCTCTGTTGTACCTTTCTTTGTGCTGCTGAGTTTACAAAGAGGGTCACATCACATTCACCAGCCCAAGCTTCTAGCCTCCTCTCCCTTGCTACATGTGGCAACATGTAAACAAAGACTTCCAGAGGAATTTTAGGATAAAATGAGTGAATTTCATGGAAATCTAGAGGCCATCGAGATTTTTCGAAACGCCCCTGCTTTATATTTATAAGTGGGGTAGCGCCGCGGAACTCAAATAGAGCACCAAGGTGCCAATCTAATGAATTTAACATTTCATTTAATTATGCATCCACCACGAATGACCACCATAAATGATATTGATGGAGCGCTGTGATGTCAAGGTCCAACATCAGGGCACCAGGTCAAATTTTGTCAACCTATTGCTACAGCGTTCAATCAAGTCATGATGATAAATCCCATTGCTCATTAAAAACATATGAGCGCCACGACGTTGTATAATCGCCACTGCGATGTGCAACCCGTACGTCGTGGGTCAACCGACATATGCACGTGTGCTGGCGTCGTGGCGAAGGTCCCTCGCACTAGGGTGCCTGTCATGGGCGCCCAAGTGTTGGGCTCCACTTCGCTCTACTACACTTAGGGTATCCTGTCAATAGCGACAATATCGGCGCACATAAAATGACGCCCACATAAATCATAAACTTAATTTGAATCGAATTCAACTAAATTTAAATTTAAACCAATTCAAATAAATTCGAAAGGAATAAAAATTGATGAGCAATTCATTTATAAATTTGAGAGGCTATTTCTCATTGAAAATTTTTATTCTATAAAATATTTTGCATAAAAATAATATTCGAATGATATTAACACAATTGGCTCATTTACAGCGATAGATAGAAAAGATAATCACTTTTTTAAAAAGTTTTCGCAAACTCAAAATTGAATGAGTTCCGGGAGGAAAAAAAAAAATCATCAAAGAAAAAGCTTCTTAAAAATTTGATTTAAGAAATTCAATTAAATGTAAAAATACAAAAGTTCTACGTATTTATGAATTTTCGGATTTGCGAGTTCGGCTTAAATTCGAATTTATCTAATTCACAGGGGGTTAAATTCACCGTTCAGATTTACCAAATCTTACTAATAATAAATAGTTCTTGCCCTTAATTTTCGGGAGCAATTCGCAGGCTTCCCGCCGATGACTGCGATATTACACACATCCCTTCCACTGCTTTCTTCTCGCTGCCCAGCTACAACATCTCATCCCATCAGTACTCTGAAAAATTTTCTAGGGCATTCGTGGACTTGTTCGAATCCTAGGGTTCTTCTGATTGTACAGACGAACACTTGGACGCTTGCGGCTCAACCAAGGAGAAGGGCTCTGGTGAGATGCTGTTCTCAGGTGACGAAAGATGGCGATGGGGAATCTCCCAGTTGGACTGCGTGGGTTCCTCGGAGTTTCTCCCTGGAGCGGATTCTAAGGCTTATATCAGGCGCCACTTCCAGTCCCATTGGTCAGTTTATAGAATCTCCGCGCACTTTTCTCCACTCAATCGATCCGAGAGTCAAGATGGTAGCTTTCCAGTCTGTTGGTTTTATTTCTTGAACATAGAACCCACTCTTTTCTAGTACTGGTAAATTTTCTTTCGTGACTGTTGAAAGTTAAAATCCATTGGATATGGGAAGAATGACATACCTTTTTTTCAATTGATCCAAAGGGATATAATACTAGAGACAATGTTTGAATTGGGTGTGTTACAAAAAAATGTCACAAATCAAGCTAAGTTTAACTAATTTATGTCAACTGAAGGCAATTTTGAGAGAAGGAAACTAGCTAAATAATACAATTAATGCATTATTCTTTTATATGCCCCTCATGATGGAGCTATGGTCATAGATTCAACCTCGATACTCGTAGAGATTGTGAGCACGGTTTGTTGAGAGCGTCTACTAGTTTATCCTCACACTATATATGGGCGACACGAAGGGCACCAATTTGAACATGTTCTCAAATAGAACGCTGATCTATTGTCATATATTTTATCCGAAAGTGAAAGATAAGAGTCACACAGAGATGAGTGGCATAAACATTGTCAAAATGAATCATCGAGCATTGAGGAAGGAGAATGTCATGTTCAATGAGTAGAAAACATACCCAATGAAGCTCAATAGCAGTGCTGGCATGAGAATGATATTCAAACTTGATGGAGGATTGGGCTATAATACTTTGTTTTGTTGACATTTTGATATTAGGTTTCCGCTAAAAGGAATGATGTAATTCACCTCACCCAATTAATATCAAAAAATCAATGAAGCTGAGGTGTTGAGTCACTTGAAAAACTAAACTATGATCAATGGTGATACATACAAAGTGTAGTAGCTATCTAGCTATATTTTTAATGATTAGTGGTGGGGCGGTGCATAAATAGTGCTAGTTTTTTAGCTGCAAATGCTATATTTGAGAGAATAAGAGCTAAGTGCCATACAATACCCATTGCAACTCTATAATTACTTGAATCAGTGAGCACATAGACAAAGTGAGTAGTGAGCATTGGTGTGGTGGCGATAGTTGTAGTGGCAGGAGTGGTGTCTTTTATCTTAGTGTGAGTAGATCAACTTTATATCGATGTTGAGATGAGAGAAGTCTATTTGGGAATGAAACAACTTTTACACAAAAAAATAGTGTGGTGGACCATGGTCTTTGATGGAAAATTGTTGGCAAGAAGAACGAAAAAATGTTTAATGATAGTGTTAGAGTTGGTTGTAACAATAATCCTATCAATATAAATGAGAAGATAGATGAGAGTGTTGTCGGTGTTGAGGAGAGAGAGAAATGTATCGACAAGAGATTTAGTGAAGGAGAAGGTAGAACCAATTAGAAATTTTTGCAACTCATGATGCTAGGAAGGAGGCACGTACTTGTGAGAATATTTGATTTTTTGAAGCTTGAACATATATTTAGGATGGTCTATGTTGATGAAACCTTGTGGTTGAGCCATGAAGTTGTTTTTATGAAGTATAACTTTGAAGAAAGCATACAATTAATGCACAAACCACCATTAATTGACAATTATCTTAATAATTAGATTTGTGACGGTGGGTTTAACAATAGAGTAAATGTGTCATGATAGTCAATTCACAACATTTAGTGAAAATTCTCAGCAACCAACTGAGCTTTATACGTATAAAGTAACTCATCAAAGTTACGTCTTATATAAAAAATTGCCTTGCATCCATCCAAATTTTAAATGGAGGTGAGGGAAACAAGTCCCCATAGTCTATTTTGAATATGAGTATCATAATCGGTTGATTTGGTGTAATGCCTATTTTAATCATTAAGTGATTGGGTCACGATGATTAATTCAAGATTAGTTGATTTATTTTTATTTTGAGAGTGAGTTTGTTGATTGGTTTGTGAATTTATATATATTTTTTGGCTTGAATGGTTATTTATTTAGTGGTATTGGGGTGGGGGGAGTGGTGTTGTGGTAGATATTCCTAGGTTAGGTATGGAGATAGTTGAAGGGTTTTGGTGTGATTGGAGTCGCTTGAGTGATAGATGGAGAATGGATTAACTGACTCTTGATTGGCAAAGGAGAGGGCATGGGTTATAGGGTGGTTTGATTGGTGTATGGCTATATAGCAATACACGATGGCATTATAGAGAAAAATGTTATGGATGATGTGCATAAAGGGAGGCTTGAAGAACAAATGAAGTATATAGGAGCACAACTCAAGGAGTTTGTTTTTTTTTCGAAGGTCTCATGAGATGATAAAAGTGGTGAAAAGAGAAAAAATGAATCTACAAACTTGACAGAAGGCATTGATTTTGGATACAGTGGTGTTGGGATAATGATAAACCTTTTAAGCGAGAAAGTAGTTGAGGAAGACACATTGTTTAGAGGGAGAGTGAAGTTATTTGTGTTGTGCAGGTGAAGCGATTTGACGTTGAGGCAATCAAACACATGAAATTGGAGTTGAGAGGAAAGAGCACTAAAGATGAGTTTGAAAGGTAATAGCACTAAAGATGAAGTAAACATTTTAAGTGAGAGAGCAGCTAAGGAAGACATGGCATAGAGTGAGAGTTAAGTTATTTGTAGTGTCCGGGTGAAGCCATTTGAAGTTGAGGCAATCGAAGACATGAAATTTGGAATAGTTCGGAGAGCATGCAATTTATCAGGTAAATTGCTATAGTAAATGCGTAAGTCCAATAAGGGGAGACAATGGATGCATGAGACAAGCAAGAACAATTTACATTATGATGGTGACAACTTTTGTAGTGTCTAATATGTTAAAGTGTGTGAGGTGGATTAATGAGATGTGTGATGCTATTGATCGTAAGGATGTGGCAATAACTTGATTCTCACTACCATTGTCCTAATATAAAGTATTGATTTTGAAATCAAAGTATTTTTTTACTAAGGCTTTGAAGCTAATGAAGGCACCATATACTATAGATTTTTGATTAAGTAGATGATAATAGATGGATTTCGTATAACGATTTACAAAAATGATAGTATTTGATAATTTCATAGGTTTGTATGGGTGAGATCCACCATTATAAGAAAATATTTCAAGAGGCTAAGAAGATACAATATTGGTATAGAAAAGGAAAGTTGATGGCTTTAATTGCATAAAACTATAAAAATGGTGAGTTGATAACAATGGAGAAGAACTAAATTGGACCGATAAAGAAGGCATTTGAGAGTAGAAATTGACGGATGACTTAATTTATGACGCCACTTAGACAAAGTGGACTTGAACATGGAAATTGCAAGGAGAGGTGAGTAGAGAAAAAATACTAGCCATTTGTCAGCACACCATATTTAGTTTGCCTTGTTGAAAGTATTGTCCTCATGTGTAGATATTTCACCTGAAAAACAATGGGTAAGAATTTGATATGATCAAGGTCATCATACAAAGTGTGTAGCAAAAGATTTATCAAGCAATCATTGATGTGATGAGAAGCATCATTGTTAAGAAGCTTGGTTGGAATGATTGTAGTGTTGACAACAGCGGGCACATAGCTACCATAGGTAGGTGGGCGAGGCCCTTGTCAGGAAGTTGATAGTGAGAAAAATTTGATGATGGGTTGGGAGAAAACCATTTAATAAAAGAGGCACCACTTAACCTTGAATGCCAAGGAGGTGGGCGGTCATTAAAGTGAGTGGTTGTGTGAAGCTTGAGAGGACACGAGATTAGTAGTGGCAGCATATGCTATTACTTGTTGTGAAAGGTCATTGGGTTAGCCATAACAAGATGTGATGGTGAAGGATGCTATTTATGAAGTGAACAATTTTTTCTTTGAATAAATTTTTATGAAATTCATTAAAGGTGATGTGAGTTTCATTGTGTCAACTCCTTTAACGACAGGATTTTTTTTGTTAACAACAATTTTAAAAAATAATGTAGTAATGTTCTCATTATCTATGGGATTGTCAAAAGCAACAAGCTGATTAGCACTAATTGATAAAGTAGTATATTGTCAAGATTCTTGAGTTGATCCTTGTTCTATTTGATGTATATTTTGGTGGGATTGGCTTGGTATTGGCTAGGATTTTCCAAACTTTAGGGTATGTGTTAGAGTGGGTGAGAAGAGGGTTGTGGAGAGGATAGATATTTGGTAAGACCACTAAAGATGAGTTTTTCTTAGCAAATCCACATATTGTAGGAGGGATTGAAAGGTTTTATGAGATTGGTGATTGGGTTGGTGGGCAGGGGAGGATGCTATTAATAATATATTTCAATTCATATTTAGTGAGTATAGCATGTTGTCGTATGAAGAGATAATAAGAGAAAATTGAGTTGATGCTTATTGAGTACGGTGGTTCGGAATGTGGCTATTGTATGGTTTCTTGTAAATTCAAGGGATTATAAATAATGGACAAAAAGACATGAGAAGAAGTTGAGAGAATTTGTGGTGGGCAACGGTGTTGGTGCGAGATGTTGAACTGTGAGACGATGTGACTGGAAAGTCTTTGCACAAGATGATTGGATGCAACAAGAGAGACCTAACAAAGAGGCGATGTTGCAAGGGACGTTAGCTAGGTGAGACACTGAGCAGAGAAGAGTTGTTGCGGGGATTTACTCTTAAGCTGGGGGGAGGGGGTGGGGGGCGGTGGCGGCGGCTAGTCATGGAGATAGAAATCAGCTACTATTTTGATACCTGATTAAATTTTGGAATCAACTTGTATCCCTTACTGTATTGTCAATAAACTTGGTGCTTTTGGTTTGCATGTGCTGCTGAGAGTTGACACAACCTTCACTCTTGTTTAAGGATATCACCCCAAAGAGATGAACAATTTGATGTTAGTTTTCTAAAAAAAGAAAACTTTCATGTTGAGATTTAGAATAGATCAACACTATATTATTGATAGGAACCCAATTACAATAAACATAATAAAAGAAATAAATAAAAACAGAAAAAACTAGGAAAGAAAATAAAATAGAATAAAACAAAATAGGAAATACATAATGGGGAATAAGAACAAGTAATAAGAAATAATGACCAGTGATAGTCGTTATAATCTAATACTCCCCTTCAGTTTGAAGCATTCATCAAAACAAAAGGCGAGGCAAATTCTTGGTGAAGATGTCCGCTAGTTGACCACTTGATGACACATATAGAACACAAATCTCCCCGGACTCAATGTTTTACTTTATGAAGTGTCTGTTAATATCCACATGTTTGGTACGATCATGCTGGTCCAGATTATGAGCAATGCTAATTGTGGCCTTATTATCATAAAATAGCTACAACGGAACAAATGTTAGTATACGGAGTTCACGGAGCATGATGTGTAGCCAGAGAGCTTCACAGATTCCTAAGGACATAGATTGCAATTCAGCTTTAGCACTGCTTTGGGTAACCACAAAATGTTTTTAGCTTTCCCACGTGATAAGATTGCCCCCCATATAAATGAGCAATACTCTGAGGTGGAACGCCGATCATGAACTGATCCGACCGAATCAACATTTATTTAAACAACAATAGACCGAGATGTGTGACGGGAGAAAAACAAACCTTGGCCCGATGTACCTTTTAAGTAGTAGAGAATTAGGCGTACAACTTGAAGGTGGTGCTCGTAGGGGTCATGCATGAATTGACTCACTATTTTAATTGCGCGGCATATGTTGAGGCGAGTATTAACAAGGTAGATTAATTTTCCCACAAAGCATTGAAAATGAGTCTTGTTGACAGACACAATTTTGAGAATGCATGATAAATTTTCATTAGGATTTATAGGAGCAACAACAGGTTTGTACAGAAAAAGGTTGTTCTCTGTCAAGATATCAATCATATATTTACGCTGAGATAGATAAATTCTCCGAGATGATCGCGCCACTTCGATGTCTAAGAAGTACCAGAGAGTTTCTAAGTCCTTGATCTCGAAGTACGAAGTGAGAATATCTTTCAAGGACTCAAATGCTGGGAGATCGTTACCTGTAAGAACAATATCGTCAACATAGACAATAACAATAGCTACCTGGTCATTGGTGGAATGTCGGAAGGAGATTGCGTGATTTGATTGAACCCGAGTAAATCCTTGTCCCACGACCACCTTTGTGAACTTGCCGAACCAGACCCTTGAAGACCAATTTTGTGCATAGAGGGACTTTTGTAGCTTGCACATTTGTCCTCTGTAGGTAGTAGAATCAAAACCTAGAGGGAGAGACGTGTGCATCTCTTCTGTCAGCTTTTCATTCAAGAATGCATTCTTGACATCTAGTTGGATTAAAGACCAATCTAGATTCACCGCAAGTGATAATAAGACCCAAATAATATTTAACTTTGCCACTGGAGCAAATATCTCCTCATACCCAACTCTGTTGGTTTGAGAGTATCCTTTGACGACCAATCTTGCCTTATTGCATTCAAAAGACTTATCAGAGTTGAACTTGGAGTTGAAAATCCACCGGCACCCTATAGCTCTCTAACGTGAGGAAGGTCCATGACGTCCCATGTATAGTTTCGCTGGAGGTCATTCATCTTCTCCATTACCTCCGTTTTTTTGCCTGGATCAATCCCCTCAATAGTAGCAGGGATCTGATGGTCCATCAGGGTAGTAGCAAATGTTTTGTAGATCGGCGATAAACTGTGGAAAGAGACATATTTTGTAATAAAAAAGAGGGAGCATGTCTTATTGCATGCCTTACTTGAAGAACTCATCTTCTCATTCTGAGGAGGGATCATGTTGAGGATATCGCCCGAGTGGAGTTAAGGTCCTGTAAGGTGGTATCGGGATCCAGAGTAGGAGCATTGGAATGGGTACGCCAATTGTAGACACGGACTGTGGGAGAAGGAGATGGTGCATTCAACGGGACAAGGGACTTCTTAGTGGTAGAACAATGGGAGGACCATCCATAGAAGCAATATAAGGGATAGTGTTGGGGAACTCAAGCTCCCCCTCACTCGATGCCGGGCTAGAAAAATAGGGACCACTTTCAAAGAAGAAGACATTGACACTCACACATTTTTTTTTTTTGGTCGGATTAGTGCATCTACCCCTTTTGAGTTGCGTACTATCCTAGGACGATGCATCATAGGGATCTAGGATCAAGTTTACTTCGAGTAGGGGCAGTGTTCCGAACAAAGACATTGCACCAAAAATCTTAGGTTCTAATTTGGAGAAGACCCGATTGGTCGATAAGCATGACATCAGGATGACTAAGGGGGTTCGGAACTTGTGAATTATGGAGGGGACTTTATTTATAAGATAAGTGGCTGTTAGAATGACCTCGTTCCGAAAACGTTTTGAGATAGTAGATTGGAACGTAATGAAGCAAGCAACTTTGAGGAGGTTACGGTTTTTTCTCACGGCTACCCCATTTTGTTGAGGAATGTCCGTGCGGGAACTATGATTGAGGATACCTTTACTTACGAAGAATTCGCTCATAATAGAGTTGAATAAATCACGGCTATTATCGGTCCGAAAGACCTGAATGAGAGTTTTGAATTGAGTTAGGATAAAGATGTAGAAGTTTTGGAAGGTCACAACGACTTTCAATTTTTTAAAATATAGACCCACGCCATTCGAGTATGGTCATCAATTAAAGTAAAAAACCACTATTTATTTATGTAGCTGAAAGTGCGAGAAGGACCCCATATATCAATGTGAAAGTGGGAGAAATGAGCGAAAGGTGTGTAAGTGTGAGGTGGGTAATGGACCCGATAATGTTTGACTAACTAGCATGTCTCACAGTTAAAGTTAGAGAGATTTTATTACAAAACATCAAATGGTACAAAATTTTCAAATATTGAAAATTAAGGTGTCCTAAACACCAATGCAGCAACATAATGTGACATTCAATTACTCATATAAGCTACAACTTTTTAGTGCCATGTCTTCACTCTCCGTGTTCTCTTCTTGGAAGTAGTAGAGTCCAGCTAACCTCTTAGCAATTTCAATCATCTTCCCCGAATGACGATCCTAAAAAAACACAACAATGAGAAGAGAAATTAGTAATGCAAACGATATCACTTGTCAACTTGCTGACAAATAATAAGTTGCATTGCAATCGAGGAGCAAGTAAAACAGACTCTAAATTTAGATCGACTGTTTGTACAACTGACCATTTACCAGCAATTGAGCTATAGGATTCATCGACAATTTTGATTGTTTTTTTGCCAGAGCACGCATAGTAAGTCGAGAAAGCTTGCGAGTAGTTAGACATGTGATATATGACACCTGAATCAATAATTCACAGATTAGAGGAGGAATAAATTTTGATATTTGTAGAAAAAGTACCTTGTTGGATGTGGGACGTCGACGAACCCGCATAGACTTGATTGACTCCAAGATGCTTGATCAATTGATCCATATGATTTTTTAGGGATTCGGAGAAATCCAGGATGTTTCCGGTAGGAGTCGGTTGAGCTCTACTTTGTTTGGCCGTCACCGTGAGTCCCTTAGCAGCAGAGAATTTGGCCGAAAGTTTGTATGCCAGCTTACCGTGAAATTTCGAGCACTTGTCTCGAGTGTGGCGGAGTTTGTGACAGTAACCACAAGTGTGGTGACCAGTCTAAGGTGACCTGTACAAGGGCTGAGCACTATTTCAGATCAAGGCAGACGACTCAGCTGAAGGAGTAGAAGTGTCGAGCATGACAAGTCTTTTGCTTTCTTCTCGACGAATATCGGTAAAAGCATTTTTGAGCGGAAGGAAGAAGATCCCGACCAAGAATACGATTTTGGGCTTCGTCAAGGTCTTTGTTAAGACCGCCAAGGAATTGAAACATACGATTTTTTCTACGATCTTTTGGAAGAGGGATAAATCGGTTGGAGAATCCTAGGCGTAGTAGGAGTACAGGTCGCATTCCATCTACAATGCAAACAATTCATTATAGTAATGGGCCACGGTCCTTGACCCTTATTTTGCCATCCGGATTTTCTTAAATACCTCATGGAGTTGACCGAAATTTCCTATATCTTAGTAGGTGTCACGGATAGTCGTATAGAGAGCACTAGTTGAAGGGAGGAATATGTACGAACGACCAATTGAAATCTCTAAGGAGTTGATCAGCCATGACATGACCATAGAATTCTCCACTTCCCAAGCTCCATATGCCAGGTCACTCTTTGGAAGCTCACAAATCATACTTGTGATGACCGAACTTCCCACGTGTATTGATGAACAAATACAACGCTTGGGACCATTGGAGGAAGTTACTGCTATTCAACTTATGAGTTATGATCAAGAAATTCATGCTGACTTCCGGTCATTCGGTCTGCAAGGGAGCGGAGGTTGGAGTCAATCCTTCGGTGGAGTCAAGAACGTCTTCTGAGGGTCATTCATTAAAAGAATCAACCATAATTCCGATTGAGCAAAATGATATGTTGTTGTAGTTTTGAGACATTGATGAATTTTGGTAGAATCACGACAAAAGGGAATAACTGCTAGAATTGCAGGTAGCAGGACAACTGTAGGAAAACTTTTTGTAGAAAAATGGCAAGACTGGTTGAAACAGTAGGAATCTAGCGGGGAATTTGCAGGAACCTGTAGGAAGAGCAACAATTGAAGTCCTCTAGAGGACAGGAAACTCAGGAAGGTTCGCTGTAATTCACTGCTGTTGCGGGGAATAGAGGTAATCCTGCGGATAGGAGCAAGAGGAATCCTTTTGGAATTCCTGCAGTTCACTGGAATCTGCTGTTTGCTGGACCTGGCAGGGAAGGCCGCCGGCTAGGAGATGGAGGGGTGGCTGCTGGAACTAACAGAGAAGGCCGGTGGCTGCTGGATCTAGGTTTAGGCTCTGATATCATGTTGAGATTTGAAATATACCAGTACAATATTGTTGATAGGAAAAGGAGTATTTAAACCCAATTACAATAAGCATAATAAAGGAAAGAAATAAAAACAAAATAAAATAACTAGGAAAGAAAATAAAACAACATAAAGCAAAATAGGATATGCATAATCAGGGACTAGTAGTAACTAATAAGTAATAACGGCTAGGGATAGTCATTATAATCTAATTATTACCTTTTTGAAACTTTATGGGATAGTTTGTTTTGAGGCAAGTGGTTAGACGTATGTTCAAGTACTTGTTTGGTAGAGGCAAGAGAGTGAATGAAACTGACTTTCTATTCTTGTAACTTCCATAAAGGGGATGGTAAATTTTAAAGGCTTTGAACTCACCTTCAATTATACATTTTTATATTTAATAAAAAGATTGACATAAAATCAGTGAAATGGTCAGTTAGAATATTACTTTACTTGCAATACTAACAATGAAAGTTTATTAAATTAATATGGAAGGTAGATATAATGCTCACTTTAGTCTTAACAAACATATGAATTGAGTTTAAAAGAAGTGTTTGCTCAAATCAAATAGAGATCATTAAAAACCCCATTTCAACAAAAACCACTTATGAAACCTGCCTTTAATATCTTTCTAATACTTATTTTGAGACAACTTGGTCAGAAACGTTTTAGGATTGGGAATTCTAAAGTTTACATCCATAAACAATAAATGTTAATTTATATTGCATCTGATTACTGCCTCATGCCAATCTATATTGTATGTTAACCTTTAAGGTTATATGCTTGCAGGTATGGCTTTTAGCTTTGGTATTATTACCAGCTAGGTCACATATTTACATGCGAATCGGACTAGTGATATATCTTTCATTTCTATCAGTACTGGCTCTTCCAGCCCATGTTTGGATGGTAAGCATGGCGGTATTAGCTGCTTGACTTTTGTGGTAGTTTATAAAAATTTTTCTATTCATCTTGTGCTTTGTTTGAACACACATTAAAAATAAAAATATTTTGAATTTATGATTATATACAAGTTCTTAGCGGATCTTAGAGAAGGTCTTCAAAATATATTGATGATAAACTTAATCCATATTTACCCGATTCTTCTATATTGCATTATATCCATTAATTTTCTCCTTATGCCAAAGCAGGAGTAAGCTACATGGATGAATTAGTTCTCTTAATTTTTCTTAAAGGTTGAAAATATGCTGTCTCTACAGGACCAAATGGGAAGAGTGGCCTTTCTTTCTGGAGTCTTATTCATCATGCTGGGATTTGGCTCTGACGGTGTTCTTCCAAGTGTCCAGTTAAGAACTCCTCCCCCCTCAATGATAGGGTTGCCTGATATTCCTAAATCTTTGGAAGGTTATTCATATCTGATCATGAAGTTAGGACCATTCCAACTAACAAGGAAAGGGTTATCAGTGGCTAGCACATCTGCGTGTTTAACATTTACTGTATGTTTTCCTATCTTAACCTGTATGTTTGCAATTCAAGTTTTGGTCTGCATTTCCCTTTTCCTCTGGTTTAGAATTAAGTGCCTGTATTCCTTCTTTCTGTTGGCCCTCAAAAAAATGGAAATGAATACAGTATTCCGTTTTTCAGTGGATGCAGCTCTTATAAGCTTCACATATTTTCTGCTATCCCTGCCACCTTGGTCATTAACCAAAAGCAAACTACTATTAAAGTACTGGGATATAAATCAGAGTTTCTCTTTCCTATTGCTGACCTTTTATACTTGCTATCCTTAAACGGCTGGCTATATTTTTTGGTGGAAACCTAGGTGTCTTGTCTGGTTATTCTGACAATCCTATTTTTTTTTTATTTTTAAGCTTATATCTATATGTGCTAATTCATCAGGTTGTTGGTTTATCATAATAAGTTTCCTATCATAATTTCTTCAAACCATCATTAGTTTTTAAATTCAATTTTTCTTTCCTTGTTTTTGTGAAGATTTTTCAAAGCGCTAGTTTGTGCTTGACAACGACAACGCCTGAGCAGCTTGTATCAGCATTACGGTGGTTTATGTATCCATTATCTCGTTTGGGTGTTTCAGTGGATGAAGTTATACTCACTTTGTTACTTTCATTGAGGTTTATCAATCTAGTGTTTGATGAGGTAAGTTTTGAAGCCCTTTCAGTAATAAGCTGATCTATCCCATTTATGATGGCTCTTTGGAACACTTCATTTTGGGAGCCATTTTTTGGGACCATTTTATTGCTCCATCAATACATTTAGGTTCTTCTAAATTTAGCACATTATCTTCTCCAACTCATTCAATCTATAATCTTTTCCAGGTACGGAACACTGCTCTTGGGATTGTTGCACGGAGAATATACTGGCAGAAGCTGACAGTTTTGGAGACAGTGGATGGTAATTTTTTTTTTCTTTTGGCCTATTTATGTCTGTAATCTATTTTATTGTCTTTTCAACCAGTTAGCAATTAAAGTTTTATTTTTTTTTTCACCTTTTTAATTTGAATGTTAGTTCTTTTTTTTTTTTTTTTGCCGACTAACACATTATTTCTTATCCAACTAGAGTAAACATTGTGTGTTTATTTTGGGGCGGGTTTTTCAATACTTTATTTTTCAGACTACTGTTACAATTTTGTTTGGCTATTTTTTCCTAGTTGCTTAAAAATTTTATGTAAAGCTACCTTTTAAAACCAGATCTGCTAGCGTGGTAGTTATAAGTTGTTGTAGAATTTTTTTAAATGAATAAAATATTTATAATACTTATGAAAATTTTTAAAGATTTTTTCATAACTAGCCCTACAACAACATTTATAAAACTTTTCAGTCACTCCAATTGACCACCATGCACAGGGCCATGGTAGTTTGATTTTGGGGTCATGATTTTGTGGTGTCAAAAAAATATAAAGATGCTCTTGTTCTTTGTTGCATCCTAAGCGGTAATATTTATTTTTTTTAGATTTACTACACTTTTATATTCCTTTAATGACTCAACACGACTGTGCTTATGTCTTATCTTTTAGAGATTCTAAATTGTGTTGCCTTGTCTTTCTGTTAAAGCTAATAGTTGAAATTGTTTTGAGTTTCGAAGATGGGTATGGATGATGAATGAATCTAAAATTTGTCTTCCGTTTGGTGAATACCTTGACCCATTAGATGCCTTAAATACCCAATTCATTTAGGCACTTCATCTCAATTAACATCTAAATTCCCACCATCATTCATGCATGATTTTCTTTGTTAGTTGAATACGCATGTATGATGTAGATCTTCTTCAGTCTAAGATTTTGATTTACTTCTCCAAGATTAGAGAATTAGTCTTACTTCAAACTTGAACATTTCAATTCCTCAAATATTAATTGACAAATAGAATACAAAAACGTGTATAAAAAACCCTCAAATAAAATATAGAGCTTTTAAAACACTTAAATATAAAATCATATGTACCAAAAAAATTGTTATCTACACTTGATACTGCTATCTTATAAACATTCAAAATTGTACAATAAAAAATTATTAATAGACATTTAATTCACTTGCTCCTTTTCCCTCACTGAAAATCAATATTATAATATTTGGTGAACTCCATGTTTAATGAAATGACAATGCTAGATTAACATTTAAACTTACAAGAAAAAAAATTAACTTTTATGTTGATTTGTGATCATCATAAGTGTTTTCATTGATAATCAAAACTAGCTTTGTACAACGATGGTATTGAATACTTATGCTCTAATTCTTAAATAATAAAGAGAATATGATTATAATTAGTAGAAGCAATAATTGTCAAAAAATATATAACTGCCATTGTCTGTCCTGATGTTAGTCAATATGATATATGCATTTCATTTCATTATTTCACTTTCATTTTTTTCTTTTCTCTCTCAACATTCTTTATCATAGAAATTTCATATGACATTTGCGTTAGCTTTGATATAAATTTTATTAGGCCATCGTATAGCTTTTCGACCATAATAACCGCTGATAAATGTTGGTTAGTTCAACATCACACCTATTAACAACCCTCTGATATCAGCTGGACCATCTTAACCTTAATATCAAGTAATAAATCCATTTGTTTTTCTACTAAAGCCTATCTCGTTAGAATTTTGCCTTCCCCTGCATTGTTCATTATAATAGCTACCTATATCATAAAATAATATGACATTTTCCTGAACATTTTTACCTTTTACAATTATTTTTCTATGCCTTTTCTTGTTTAACATGAATGTGCTTGTGAACGATTAACTTTAACATGCATTATGTAAAGTGACTGGAAATGTCCAACATTTATATTCGATTATACATTTTTATAATAATGCTATGAATTGGAAATTAACAGGTGATCATTTACATGAATTAAATTTTGCTAATAGAGTCAAATAGAATCAATATGGAAGAACTGCTAAATTAAAATAACAATGAATTTACTTACAAGCAGTAACAAACATTAGTCTGTAGATAATTTCTCCTTATTTTAGCGATTGTATATCTCATTTTAATCGTCGGGTTGGTTTCCTGACGAATCTCTTTCTTATGCTTATTTCAAGCTCGTTTCCTTAAATAAATACTCCAGCAATCACAATTTTCTTAAAATTTTGAAAATTAAATTAAATATAATTTAAAACATTTATAATCTCAATTGATATTTTACCTCAAATTGACTTTCCCATATAAATTCTTTGAAAGATCGACCTAAAACAACCTTCAACAGCAAGGTAACAAAAATCAGAACTTCCTCCCCTAAAACGTAGCTTCCTCGTTCTATTTCTTCCTAATTACCTATAACTAAAAACTCTCAATCAAAAGATTCGGCCAAGCTGCAAATCACAGAACTGGAGAAGAAGGTAAAAGGAATTGTTAAGTTAGATGAAGTTAAATATTAGAATTTATATAAATATACTTTTATACTGAATTTAACTTACCTCAAAGCCTCAAGAATCCTCCTTGACACTTTGGTTTCCTCCTCCCAAGCACCTACCCAAGAGCTTAGATGTGAAGGGCTAAAAGGCGCTAGGCATACATTATTATATATTTATATATTATATCTATTTATATATATTATATCTATGTATATCTATATATATATATATATATATATATATATATATATATATATATATATATATATATATATATATATATTTTCAAAACCCTAGGGCTTGATTTATTGAAATAAAGCGGTTACAGAAGATTTGAGGATAGAGTCTAGAAGATGAAGCCTTACCACTACATTACAAAACAAACAAATGATACAAAAGACATAAAGGAAAAATGAAAATTACAATGTCTAAGAACGGTATCGCTAAGGCAGTACTTTCGTTCCGTGCTTCGACGATCCGAAAGTAATCTCTAAGCTGCTAATCCATCACAAGTGAGAATCGAGATATCATTAATTAAGTCTCCAAGTATACCCCCAGGTTTCTTCTTCTGTCGAGAAGTGTAAACTTGCCAATCTTTTTTTTTTTTTCTTCTTCTGATTATTCTTCTTCTGAGGACTAATCCTTCTGATTCATGAAAGGAAAGGTAGGTGCAACAATGAGTATAACTTGGGGGTTTCTTCTCTTTCTGCTGAATTTTTGAATATACCGGTCGAACTCCACAACTTTAGTAGCCACAGGAACATCACGAGGAGAAAAGGGAGGAACCTCAAGGGTAGTCTCAATTCGACCCACCTCTCCAGCAGGTGAATCAGAAGATAGTGAATGAGTAACAATAGGAACTAGTTCATTGACCTGTCTAAGACCAACTTCAAAAAGTTCCTGCTCTCCAAGGGGTATAGATGGGGGGGCAGTGTCAGCCAAACCATTGGCTTTCTGACCCACAGAAGTCCCAACATTTTCTTTAGATTTTTTAGTTGGGAGATAATGCTCATAAGACTCTATCCCTCGTGTTCCCAAACATTTCGCGGTGATGGACGATAATAAGACATTTGCTCCATAACCACCTCCCCGCCAAACAACGTCTCGATCGTAGCCCACTCAAATTCTATGGACATCCTGGAAGAGAATATCCCTCTCAATGAGAAGTCTAACAAAGATCAGTGTCTAATCCCGTTATAAGTTAGTAGCATCCATTCGTTATGAGTACGCAAGGCTCGCTAATTCGAAACAAAACATTCGATCGAAATATCTATATGGGCCCGAAAACTCGAACCAAATAGAACCACAGGAGATTCCTTAGGTGCTAAAATTCGAGATCACTTTTCAATCTTCATTTCGACCCCGCAACGAATACGGATCTAGCAGCAAATAACTCTAAGATAGTCCTCCACTCGTTAAACGAATCAATAGATGTCTTTCATCTAACGAGTCTCATCTTCCAAGCCTCCAACGATGTTGAGTGAGTCAAAGAAATTCTTCACCAACTCCATTTTACGATGTCCCAAGCAAACTTACCGATAAGGGTAAACTTCACCTCCTCATTTAATGCATTTAATTCGACTTCGAAAAATAATGGCAGGAGAGCCATCTTTCTCCCCTAGAGGATGAACAAAAGGACAAGAACCTCTTTTTGCCGCAGTATCATGGAGAGCCTGTGGAAACACCAAATATTCAGGGCCTTTGCGAGTTGCCATACTTTTTCCCACCACACCAGCAAAGGTAGTAGGGCATGCCATAGAAAAGCAGCAGCCCCGAATCAAACGTGAGTCGATCAAATCGGCAAGCAAGTTCAAGACGAGTGAACATCAGCAACAATCAAGAAACGAACGACGCAGCAACGACGCTCAAGCTCAAGACGAGCGAACAACAACCATAGTCAAGAAACGAGCGGGACGCTAAAAACTATTGTAGCAGGCGGCAAAGCACCCACACTTCGATCGAAGGACTTCGAGCGACACAGCCTCTGTCGAGCTTTGAATGAGCCCGTAGCTGCAGACGGCACCGCACGGCAGTCGACGAGACCGATCGTCGTCGTCGTGCACAAAAAGGAGAGGGGAAACAAAAACGAGCTCTCAGAAGATGCGAGACTTAAGCAGGGTGAGCCGAACGGCGCAATTGGACGAAGCAAACAACCTCAAACGACGGAGATGAAGCCGACCTTCGTTGTCGTGCAGGAAGATATCGTCGTGTTCGACGAAGTCGAGGAAAGGAGATCACCGGGAATGACCATGGCGAAACCCTAGCAGAGCTCCCGCCTTCATACGCGGCGAATTATTAAATATATATATATCCTATGTATATCCTATGTATATAACTACATTAGTAATCCCAACCCTTTAAATCATCGAACCATTCCATGGCTTGTTTAGCGGATTTGCTACAGGACTAATTACTGTGAACAGTTACTTAAATAAATGATCAGTAACATTAAGGTTAATTTAGTTTTGCATACAAGATTCATTAAAACAAATACACTAATAGTTTATCTATACTTCTTTATATCAAATTTCTCAAAATAAAGTTTAGAATTCTACAAAGAAGTTTTTGATGGCTTTAGAGAGATGTGAAAAATGCGGTCTATTTTAATAAGAAAGTTTAACTTACTTTTAGTCATTTTTGGGTGTTATAGTATTGGAATTTAAAGATGTTTCTTTGGTGTCTCAATTAGTAGGATATCTTCCATCCATATGTTAATATATTTGTTTATTTATCGAGGTGCCAACTGGAACAATGGAATGATAGTTATATCTGTCTTGTAGCCTACAATGGTTCTCTAAAATGAAACATTCTTCTTATTTTATCGTCTTAATTTAAACATTCTTCTAACGCTGTATTATTTGTGCAGTATTCTTTATGTATGTTAGACGTATCTTCAAGAACATTTTCAATCATGCAGAACAAATTTCCAAGGTTTGTAATTTTCCTTTCCCATTAATAGATTCGTAAAAGTTAGTATTATCGGAGGCATGCCATCTTTTGCCTTAACATGCACAATAGTTGATAAATATGTGAGGATCAAAATATATTACCGAGAAGTGCATGTTTGTATATTATGCTTTTGATTTTGACTGCCTTCTTTGGAGAGCCTTCATTGAGCTCCTGGTGCTGATGATTGAATAGCTTTCCTATCATGAGTAACAGTTCCACCACTGGCAATATTCTGTATAAAATAGCTGGTTTTGCAAATTTGCTTGCTTTTTCTTCTTTCTTATTGAGAATTAGGTGACCAAGCAGTGCTATTAGAGACATTATTCCCAATTTTGTTTCACTCTAACAACTGATTGCATTTTGTTGTTGCCAGTGAAATTTCGGTGAAGGGCAAATGTGAGCAATCTCATTTTGGGGTGTTCTGGTGACATAGATATGTCTAACTTAGATTCATAAACAGGCCTGTACTTGTACTCGGCAGATTCATAATCAATACTTGGTTATTGCACCTGCTAAGAAAGATTTTGTTTTCTCTAAGAACATATCTACATGATTCTTATTGACTCCAATGACAAAGTTGAATTCTATTTTCCCCTATTGTGACAAGTCATGGAATCAAAATTTTCACCTTAGGACAGGGTTGACCATAATCTTTTAGGTTAGGTTCCGATCAACAGAAGATTTTCTGTCAAATCTGAAGTGAATTTGAGAAGGTTCCTGAATAACTCTTATGAAAAGTTAATCATGTACAATTGTAGCTATTGCATTTTCATGGTATACTTGCAGCTTGTTCGAGGTAAACATGGATAACGTATTTTTAATTTTATTTACATTTTACTATCGTATATGCTTTTGCTATTTTCTTTCTTCATATGATCATATTTCCTTTGGGTCTTGTGTCATTGTCGGCTATTAAATGGTATAATTTTGAAATAAATATAAATAATTTATAAAATATGGTTTTGATTTAAGAAAATATGTCGGTATATATTGATTTGAAAATGATATTTTAAATTTGAAAAATGAGAATAGACAGATGTCATTCATTTAGCAGTTTAAATAAATGAGCACAATATCGCAAGCAATACATTTATCCTGAGGAATAGATACACTACTTTATAATATGACTCGATCAAATAAACTACAGAATTTATGACATCTTTTCTGGTTTGCGAACCTTTTATTTCGACCGACAAATTCCCTTACCTAATATTAAAAATTAGATAGAGTTTATATTACTTGGGTTCTTAAAGCTCCCTATAGAGCCAAGCCCCTATAGTCAATTACCCCTCAAATGACCAAAATCACCTGAGAGAACTCTCGATGATGATCAGGGGTATCTATCTTCATGACTTCAAAGGTTAGGGTTTTCAAGGTAGTGTGCAGGAAAGTTAAGTGGGACAAAGACCAAATATGAACAGTTATTTCTGGAATCAAAGAGAGTGAGAACTAGGGGATGTCATAGGATAGAGGTGAACCTCAATGATTTCCCAAACTATCCTATTGTCGGGCTTTAAATTTTGGAAATAAATTTATTTAAATTTCAGTCATGCCAATTATTAATTATAGAAATTATATTTGCATAATATCCGATTATGCAAATGACCTAGAAGATAGGAGGATTTACGTCGTATCGGACGACGATCTTAGAACCTAGAGCGAGTTAGGGCTTATATTGTACAACATGGCTGTGCAAAGGCCTAAGAGATAAGATGAAGATTTATGTCGCACCAGGCGGACTAGCTGGAAGTCCTATGGCGGACTAAAGAAATGTTTCTTGATGTAGTCCCATTTTGCTGTTGTAGATTATCCTTCTCCGTCCGCTATATTCTTGTTGTGTTGCCCTCGAAATTTTGCACAGTGCTCCATATGATAGCAGTATTTAGTTTTAAAATTTAAAATTTAAGTTGTACATGCAATTGTTGAGTCAGTATTTATTTTGGACACCCCCTATGAAACCATACTACTGGCCTTCTACTCTAAAAGGTATGATGCACATAGACAAGAGAAACAGTAGAAGGTGCAGTAAAGGAAGAGCAGTAGTAGAGAATATACAGTAAATGTGCAGTAAAAGAAAACAGTAGTATATGCAATAAAATAAAAGCAGCAGTAAGCTATGGTAAAGGAATGTAGTATGTGCAGGAAAGTAAAAGCAGCACTAAAGTACGGTAAAGGAAAGTAGTATGTGCAAGAAAAGAATCTATTGTAAACGTAAAAACCGCATGTGTCGGCGGGCTCATTATTTCTCGTGAATAAGATCAAAAATCACAAGTACAAGCAAGTATAATAATGAGTTTAGCGAACATGTATCCACATACAGAAGAATAAATGGCAAAAGCGGAAAGAAAACTCAAGGAAAAGTCAAGAGAAATCATGAAAAACACGAAAAACCTGAAGAAAGTTTGCAGATGTCCCGTGAAAACTTAAAGAAAATGGTATAAAACGCTCAGAGAGTTCGAAAAGGACCGTAAGAATGATGGTGGGGAGGACTCAGAATCAGGACCTTGGGACAAATCAGGTCTTAAGGGCCCTAACGAATCACCATGCCTGTGTAATTCAATGCTAAGTAAAAATTCTCGCCCAATAACGATGTATGAGGAAACTCCTAACCTGGTTCATACGACTGGCCCGTGAATTTTCTTTTTATAAAATATTTAGGAAAGATTTCATTTCATCTTTTGAAAGAATTTTTGATTTATCATTCATTAAAAGAAATTTTTTGATATTTTAAAAGTGAATGAATCAGTTATATTAGCAGGCGGGAACTTCCAACTACCTGTAGAAGTGAGGGGTTAACCTTTTTACTAAGTGTTATAGATGCAGACTGCCGATCCCTCATCCTCGTAAGGTCAGTCGAGTCGGGATCGTGTTAGTGACCTCTCACACACGCCTGAGTGGTTCTTTCATCACTCGTGCTCAATCTCCGAACCATCCTACTTACAGACGCTTACGATGACCCACATATAACGAAAAGTGCTTATACGCGCACACTATGCGCTCGTACATAAGTGCAAAACCTGACCAAGAAGCAAAGAAAGCGATAAACAACCCACCTAAAAGAACGGAGAAAAGAAGGTGAATCAATCCTCAAAACCGCAGAAAACAAACGATCACGAACTCCCGACATCCCCAATTTTGACAAACTCTGCTAAAATCTCTCGGAATCAAGACCCCGACAACCCTCACCAAATCTGTGACACAGGGTCTCTACACCTCTCAGAAAGGTAGACATGTTGAACCCACCCTGAAAGAGACACACTCCCTCTCCTAAAATGACCGACAACGACTCCACAGGATGCTTCGAAGACATAACCCAAGTGGCTACACGTGACTGAACAGGAGACCCCAAAGTGTAATAATATATCAAACAGTCTCAGAAAATTCCAAAAAGTGCAACAAAGAACTCCAAAACCTGGTAGCCCGGAGCTACCCAACCTCCAAACTATCGCCCACCCAAGATCGAGCACACAAACTAAAAGCAAAGACCACTCACATGCCCAAAATAAGGCTGTACCCAAATCCCAACTAGACCCAAAATCGTGCCCAATCAAAGCCAAAACCGAGCCACATCAAGGCACAAAACCGAGCTACTAACGAGCTCAAAACAGGGCTGTCACAAATGCCGAGAGCACAACCACACATACGCTGAAAACAAACCCCAGCAAAACCAAAACTGAACCACCTGTCAAGCTAGAACAGGACCCAACCAAGCCTAGAAAATCGAGCCCAATCAATAGGCCGAAACCGGGCCACCTCAAGGCACAAAACCAAGCCCCCATAAGGCAAATCTGCAGCCTACAAAGGTTTAAAACCAAACCAAAATGAACCAGCCAAACTGCAGTGACGTCAACCCAACGACATGGTTGAACCGCAGCCTAAATGGGCTCAAAACCAAGCGAAATCAATCCAATAATGAAATAAGGGAGAGGAGAGTTGGAATGAAAGCTCCCAAAACTTTATGTTAAGCATGCAAACATGAAACTTTGCTACCAATCACCCTTTCTTTTCTCAATTTCCTCCAAGCAACAACATAAGCTTTTTAACATCAATTCCAAGGATGCAAACAATAAATAAAGAAATATAAATGTCTTATACATGATGTATAGTAAGTGTGAAAGCATTTCTACAACTTAAACCTTCTCGGAGTGTTTCAGGGCATAATCCAACATAAGCATTTGAAGACCACCCTCAAAAGAAATTAACAAAATGAAGGGTAAAATAACCCCCCCCCCCCAATTTTGATGATAAACCCGTGCACATTTCAGATTTTTTTTAAAAATGAGTAAACTCTTCCTCACATCATCACCATTCAACCCACTCCAAACTTCAACCCAAACCGCAAGGTAGAGAATAAGCATGGAACCTAAAGGCCTCCAAAATAACATCTAAGCCATGCTAACTTTGAAGTTTAAAGCCAAGCAACATATCATACATTCACATGCATGAAACCGTGCAGTAGAATTAAGGAGGAGGACCCCACACCTATGCACGTGCACCCCGTAAAGATGCAAACCACCGAATTCCCCCAAGTGCAACGTATCAAGCTCAAAGAAATGCTAGTAAAGGGAGGTGTAGCATGCCATTTAAAGTCTTTTCTTAACATCTAAAACGAAAGTCGTATATATTTGATGTCATTTTTGACAAGATGAGAGATTATAGACCTTGCGAGAAGAAGAAAAGTGGCTAGCTAGTTAACTTTTACCACTAAGAGAACTTCCCAACAAACAAATATACCAAGCTGTAAAACAAGGGGTTTATACCTCAACAGTGAAACAAGCAACCAAGCAAGAGCGTCGAGTAAACCAACAGCAAGGCCGAGCAGCCCAACAAAATGTCGAGAGAATAGAGGCTCGAGCAGACCAAGGGAAAACCGACAGCACTTCCTCTCTCCAAGAAGCTCTATCGAGGGCAAGTAAAGCTTCCCAAAATTTCAAATACACTCACACAAAGAATGAAGCAACAAGAAATAAAAAATGACAACACCACCCCCTCTCAAATAAGAATTCGACCAGCCCTTCACACTCCCCAAATAGGGCTATTTATAAGCAACAAAGAAGAGGAATGCCTACCTATATTCACCCCAGGGTGAATCAAGCACAAGAAAAGGCCAGAAAAGAAAATCGCCACAAGGAGGGCCAAGGCAACCGCATCAAGGAGGACCAGGGAAGAGGCTTGGGAAGGAGAATCCCCCTATCGCATTCGTGCTGCGGGAAAAGCTCGCCAGAACCGGAATACCAAAGAGGAAAGGGCCGTAGTCTGGCGCGACTTCAGAAATGAAAGCCGTGAGAAGAACACGCCAAACTGGGCTGAAGAGTCAAACTCTTCCTTCGTCCCATGAAGGGACGATTTGAGGGGGAGACGTGGATGGAACGAATCCATCCCCTAGGGCTCGGGCTCGATCGAGGGAGAGGAGAGGAGCTCGGGCAGAGGAAAGGGGTCAGGGCTCGCGCGATCGAACAGAGGGAGAGCCGAGCGGGGTGAGGCGTGCTTGAGTTTAGGGTTCAGGGCTTTAATAAAAAAAAACTATTTTTATTATTTTATTTCATTTAAACGCTCCAAATTTTTGCATCGCTTATTCGCGCTCGGAACCCTAGCGAAGTGCATGTCCTTCCTAAGCAAATTCGACGTTCCAGACGCGCTGATGCAGTCCGTTTCATCATCCGAGGTCGTTCTGACAACCTCGTAGACTATCAGGTCAAAAAACGGGTCGAATTTCAATTCTTCTTGAAATTCTGACTCGCTGTCGATCATCCTGACAAATTGGCTTCAACTTCCATCAGTGGTAGAGAAATTGAAGGCGTCGAGACCGCAAATCGAGGAATTTGTGCGTGTGGTGGTGCAAAATATGTGCGAGGCAATATTAGGGCTCAAAGGTCCTATGGGGGACTCCTTTTGAGTTCCTCACGTTAATTCCAACATTCTATGTGCTAGAGGTACAAAATTACATGCGGGACTCCAAAAAGAGTAACGAAGTGGTCTCAAAAACCTAAAACAAGGCAGGTTCCATTGCTAAGGATCTAAGATAGTCGAAGGGAAGACTCTATGGCTAGAATCCTACCTCACCAAAAATGAGTCAACAATTATTGAAGAATATAATGAGAAATACTTTTTGAGAGAGAGAGAGAGAGAGAGAGAGAGAGAGAGAGAGAGAGAGAGAGAGAAGTACTTATTGATGATACAATAGTTAATAATAGACTTAGGTGAGTTAGATTTGTAGAATTTATAACAAAATCATACCATTAAGATTGGTTTATGGAACAAAGGCGGAGGGATTGAGAAAAAAATGATAAGCTCAAGTTAGCATGAATAGAATAGTGTAGAAAATTGTACAAAATAGAAGTAAAGCCTCATGTAGCCCTTTCCAAGAATGTATGTTGTGGGCTTTATAGAGTGAAAGCCCAATAATTGTGTTTACTTGTAATGACGATGGTGATGAAGTGTGCTCATCGTTGACCTAGTATATCTCTTTTTTTTGGAAAGGTCTTTGACCTAGTATGTCTTAGGCACTAGCTATATAAATTTTAATATTAGTTTGGTACAATTTTACTTTTACTACGATGCTTAAAGTGTTTGATGCTTATGTAAAGATTTAATTAATTTTTTTTGCTTTTTGAATGATGCACAATAGACACCTATTCTTTAATACATAGAGATGTAAGCTTATTTCTGTGTATTTTATATTGTTTTCCAACCTTTTAAGATACTATCTTATCTCTTACATAGGGAGTTCATTTTTAACTTTGATCATCATGCCCTGAAATTGATTAATGCCCAACAAAAGTCAAGCTATAGACATTCTGCATGGGTTGAGTTTTTTAAAGATTATTACTTTGTCCTGAAACATAAACCTGAAATTAAAAATAAACTTGTCAATTTCTTATCTAGGGTAACTTCAACTATTAACTCTCTTGAATTAAAAATTTCAGGCTTTGAACGAATCAAAGATGAGTATCCTGTTTCCTAATTTTTATTTGATTTATATGGAAAATTTAAATAAATCTATAGCTCTTCAAGTAACATTAATTATTATCAATGAATATCTATATCTAGCATAAATAGTTTTATATTCTTAGAACATAGAGAATTCTCAATCTCTGAATTTCTTTTTGGAGAAAAAGCTATGCGTTTGGAAAAGATAATATCATATGATTGAAGGTTAGATTTTTGGGCGTTAACTATAGCGAGATATTAAAAGATTAGTGGCTCAATATTTAACGTATAAAGAATGCTAAAATCACCAACAAAAAATTTGATCAATATTATGCATTGGGAAGATATATCAATGAATTTTATTTGAGAGATGTCTTGCATAGCCCAATGATATGATAACGTATTTATCGTAGTTGATCACTTCTCAAAGATAACCTCTTTATTTCAAAGTATACAAATTAATTATGCTTCAATATTACTTGATTCTTTGAGAAAATTATGCATACATTGTTTATATTCAACCATTATGTCTGACCATGATATGTGATTTGTTTTATATTATTTGGAAGACTGTGAGAGTTATTTGACACTAAATTGAAATTCTCTTCTTTCACCTTCGTACTGATGATCAAATTGATATAATTAATTAAACTTTATAAAATTTTCTAAGATATCGTGTAGGAAAAATACTTAGGAATTTGGGACTTGCATCTATATACATCAATATTTTGTTTATAACAATACTGTTTCTAGAATAATCAAGATTTTATCTTTTGAAATAGTATATAACCAAAACCTCTTGACCTATTGATGTAGTCAACTTCTCCTCTCATACATTTTTTGGTTCGATATGTTTGTTTATCAATGCTTTTCAAAACCTTCATGATATCATGCAAAAAAAAAAAAAAAAGAAACAGTAATAATAATATTTGTCTTAGCTAAATCATAGTGTATCAACAAAAAAATTTAAAGAGTGAGACTATGTTTTGATTTGAATTTGTCCTGAATGATGTCATATAATTAAGTTCAAGAGATTATATGTAAATGCTTGTGACCCATTGAAAATTCTTAGCAAAATTTGATCTAACGCCTAAACTTTGACTTGTTTGCTGATATGTTAATCTTAAATGTTGTTAATATTGTAGACCATGCTACGATATGAAGAAATTAACAAACCTTGATCAATCCCACTTTTTAGTAGAAAACGTAGTTTACTATATGTGATTGTCCTTTTGGCGAGATTAAAAGCTAAAAACTGTTATGAAAGAGGATATGAAGTTTGGATGAAATGTTAAGTGGTTTAGTATGTTATTGTGGTTGGAATATCAAAACTAGTTTAGAATAGACTTGTCTGGATCTGGTTTAGAAGATTTGTTCAAGAAAATAATTGAAGATTGGGTAAACTGTTGGAAATCATTATGGATACTTATACAAATTCAACGCTTCGAATACCGATCATACACCAATTGGAAAATAAGATAAAAATTAATTATGCAGTTAAGTTTTGTCATTAAACCAGATATAACCTAATCGATGTTCATCATCATTATTATTATTGTTATTAATTTATTATTGTTATTAATTTAAAGTAAAAAGTTATGCAATTTAACCTAGCAAACATAATTAAAATAATACATAGGGAAGAAACATTGTTTGATTTCTAAATAAAATTTTGGGGATTTACATGCGTATCATCTATCACTAATCGTAGCAAAAATAAAAACGTAATGAAATCCTATAGGTTCTTTGATCCCGTTTTTCCATTGTTTGCCTTAAATCCTGGGTTAGGAAAACCTGTTGGAAGATAAATTTACGGGATTCCGAGAAGCTGAAGTGCGGGTGGGAGAAAAGCAAAACAGATGAGAGTTACCTTCCTCAATGGTTTTGGGTAGGAGCAGACGGAAGGAGTAAGGTGCCATGATTCTGTCGTTGCCTTCTCGGCGAGCTCTAGGCGTGACTGTACCACACAGGTTCAGTCACAATGTTGATGATTTTGGCAAAATCGAGGGAGAAGGAGGAGGGGATGAGAGGGGTATTTGTGGCTACAGGAGGAGGTGAGGGAGAGTTAGGGCTTCGACAATGTTGATGCCCTGGCCTGTTCTTATATAGAACAAACAGGCAGCAGAGAGAGGAGGAAGAAAAGGAAAAGTTGCGATTCGGGGAGGCAACGACAAAGAAGGAAAAGAAATAAATTGAGTGATGAAAGGAGAAACATGTAATTTTTGGTACTTACAATTATGACCTTACCTTGTAGGTAGGATGGCTCAATCAGGAATCTGTATATGATAGAATATGATGATTTTGCATTTACAGGAGGGTTACTAAGTTTTAAACAATTGCACCTTTTTTTTTGGAGTGGGTGGAATTTTGAGTTCATCTTGTTTTTAATATTTGTAGTTTTCTTAGATTTTGGATTCAAGCACTTATCATATTTATTGGAGCATATGTGGACATAAGGCTTTTGGTTAGCTGACATTTGCACACCTTTTTGAACAGTTGCTAAGCCCCTGATATACAATAATGAGTTAATCTGATTTTGTTTAGGAACATTCCCACCACATGTCTGCATAATTGTTTGGGATGTGTGAAGGCTTGATGTGGTCCCTGAAAAACACACACGACTTTGCTTTTTGGGTTCATGATTTGTCACATTCTATTCACTTGAGTGTTATTGAGAGATTTGAGTACTCTAGAGAATTCTTAGTATCGATAGGGAGTTCTGTTCTTGCATACGAGTTTCCAAGTTCGTTGGAAGTCACTTGTTAAGTATGATTTGAATTTTGATTTGGTATTCTATTTTGCTTCAATTCCTTAGAAGCTACTTGTACGTCATTTTAAAATGTTAATTTAATGTTGTTTTATAATTTTTGTTTTTATTTTAGTAATATTATTGGGTCCAAATAGTTTTTCTTGTTTTCATTACGTTCTTTTTAAAGATTCATCACTAAACTTTTTGCAGCTTCATGGCATCTCCCAAGCATGGGGGTACCTATGGAGAGCTTTGGCCTACCCATATTAGGAAAGGAATGTAATGTACCTGCCTGAAAATTTTATAAATAAAGTTATCCCATTGTATCAAGAAATATGTGTACGGCTGCTTATCTTTGGCGCTCTAAACTACTTCCACTCAGCCAAGAAAGACATGGGTCTTCTTTCCACCACATTAAGAAAGGTGTGATGGGTTTTGGCACAAGCAACATAGAATTTTTCCGCTGTGTCAAAATGATGCGTGTGGGCACTTACATATTTGGACATGTTGCTACTTATACACTGTACCTTTTGTGTGTGGCTAACAACAAAGGGAATCAGAAAAGACTCCTTTTTTTTTCTTTCTATGTTTTCTCCTTTCTTTTTTTTCTTGTTTTTTTTCTTTTTTCTTTATTTGTTTTTTTGTTTTGTTTTCTTTGTTTTAGAGAGAAATATGGAGAGTAAAAAAAGTCAGCGAGAGAGAGGGAGAGAAGAGAAAGAGAGGGATAGGGGGTAGAGAAGTGGGAGAGGGAATGAGTATGAGGGAAATAGAGAGAGTGGGAGAAAGTGAGCGAGGAAGAGGTAGAGAGAGCTGGAGAGTGAGGGAGAAAGAGTGAGTTGAAGGACAAGAGATATAGAGTTAGGGAGAGGATGGTTGTAGAATCTGCTTAGTAACAGGATCTGAATTGGACGAAAGGAACATGGAGCTATGATACACAAACACTTCTAATTAAGGTGTCGTTCAGTGTTGGACACGTATCAAACACGGCATTGACACGTGTCAAGCACGGCTTAGAAGTTTATGATTTAAATAAAATAAATAAAAAAAAGAGGATACACAAGATTGCCTTTGTTTTGCTTTCGTTTGTAATTTTTGTTCTTGTTTTCTCGAATTTGTACGATTCTATTTCGTGGTGTGGTTTTGATTTAAATGAATCTAAGCCTTAAAGAAGTATAAGAGGATTATTTCATCCCAACAAAGTGGTATCAAAGCAGTGTTTGATTCAGTGGAAGCAATGACTGACAAAGCAATGTTCAAAGTGGAAAAGTTTAATGAGACGAACTTCACATTCTGAAAGATGCAAATGGAGGATTTGCTGCATCAGAAAAAGTTTTATTTGCCACTACGTGAAATCACCAAGAAGCTTGAGTCTATGCTTATGGAGGAATGGGAAGTGTTGGATCGAACAACACTAAGTTTAATTTTTTTGCTACTTTTCTCGTATGTTGTAATCAATATAATAAATGAGAAAGCCACGGTGAATCTCATGACGAAACTAACTATGATGTACGAAAAAATTTCTGCTTCAACTACGATTTTTCTGAAGAAGAGGTTATTCAACATGAAGATGGTGGAAGATAGTTAAGTGACAAAAAATCTAATAATTTCAACACTGTAGCGAGTTAGTTGTGCTCTGTGGGGATGAAATTTGATGATTAGGTCAGAACACTGATGATACTGTGTTCATTGCCACAAAACTAGGATGATTTGGTCGGGAGGTGAGTAATCCTTCAGGGATTACGAAGTTAAACTTCGATGACATTCTGGGTTTGATGCTGAATGAAGAAGTTCGCAGAAAAGCTGTGAATGCTGAATCTATAGGTTCTGTGTTGAATGCTGATAACAAAGGAATAATTCTGAACAAGAATACATGCAGAGATAGATCCACGTTCAGGCGAAGAAAGTCCAAGTCAAGTAGAGGAAATGACATAAGAGAATGTTGTAACTGCTGAAAGAAAGAGCATTTCAAGAAGGATTGCAAAGCTCCGAGGAAAGCTGGTCGTGGACAGGAAATGAACCTTTCTACAAATGTTTTTACTGGTGTAATTCAAAATGACTCCCTGGAATTATCCGTAGTTAGCAGTGAATCTTGTATAGTAGATTCAGTGTCTCTTTTAATGCATGCCTCGATATAAATATATTTAAAACTACACTCAAAGTAATTTAGGGAATGTTCCTACATTATCGTAAGAAAGAATGATGTTGATATTAGGTTGCCAGATAGAACGATCTAAAAGCTTACTGAAGTTAGATATGTTCCACGTTTGAAGCGAACGCTTATTTCTGTGAGCTAGTTGACAAAGTCAGGATTTGTGACTACTTACACAGGTGATTCGTGAAGGTGACTAAAGGAGCACTAGTGATGGCTCGGGGGCAACATTGAAGGCAATCTTTACATGATCAATGAAACGACTCATTTCGTTGATGTAGCTGGAACCAGGGTAGATGTAGGTCTGTGACATCGTAGGATTGATTATATGAGCGAGAAAGGTATGAAGTCCTTACTCTTTAAAAATAATGTTCAGGATTTGAAATAAGTGATCTGAATTTCTATGAAGATTGTATATATGGCAAATAGAGGAAAGTCACTTTATCTAAAAGTGGGTCAGTGGTGAAGTAAAAAAAAATTGGAGTTAGTGCATATTGACTTATGTGGTTCTACTCCAATTCAATTCATTGGAGGTTCCCACTTTTCTATCACGTTTATTGACGATCACACGAGATATATATGGGTTTACTTAAAGCAAAATATTTAGTGTATTTGAAATCTTTAAGAGGTGGAAGGTTATGATTGGAAATGAGACAGACTTGAAGTTCAATTGTCTCAGATCAGATAATGGGGGCGAGTATCGTGATTAGAAGTTCGGGAATTTCAGTGTTATAGAGGGGGTTTGAAATGAGTTTAGTGTCCCAAAGACACCATGGTCAAATGATGTGATTGAGAGCATGAACAGAACAATCATGGAGCGTGCTTGAAGCATGAGGCTGCATGCAGATTGCATGCAGGCTTGCCAAAATAGTTTTGGGTTGAACCAGTAAACACTGCAATTTATCTGACCAACCGTGGTCCATCATTATCTTTGGAGGAAGACTTAGTTGAAAAAGCTTAGAGTGATAAAAAGGTAAATCTATCTCATGTATGAGTATTTGAGTGTTTTGCATATGTGCATGTTGATGCAAATTCTAGGGGCAAGCTGGACTCCAAACCTGTCAAGTGAACCTTCATCTGATATGATTCAGATGAGCTTGGGTACAAGTTTTAGGATTATCAGAATTAAAAATTTATTAGAAGCAGGGATGTCACTTTTAATGAAATGAAGATGTATATGAACAGAGTCGAACTCAGGAAAGTTCATCAGTTATTTTTGAAGAGTTCAAGTATGTTGAGATAGAAGACACTTATGATCAGGATGGTGGAGAAAGAATTAATGCTCAACCAGAAGGAGTACTGGAGGTTTCTTAGTAGTCTGCTACTAAAGTAAAGAGATAAAGTAGAATGATACGACCTGTACATAGGTATTCTCATTTGTTACACTATCTGTTATTAAATGATAGTGGTGAACCAAAGTGCTTTGAGGAGGCCACTTATGTTAAAGATTCAAGGGAGTGGAAGCCTGTCATGGATGAAAAAATGTAGTCTTTGGAGTCAAATTAGAGTTGGGATTTGTCTGTATTACTAGAAGACAAAAGAACATTACACAATAAGTGAGTCCACAGGTTAGAAGAGACATTAGATGATAACAGACGCTACAAGACAAGATTTGTTGTGAAGGGTTTTCAACAAAAGGAAGGAGTGGATTATACAAATCTTTTCCCCGGTGATGAAGATGACTACTGTCAAGTTGTATCGAGTATAGTAGCAGAGGAAGATCTAAATTTTGTGCAGATGGATGTAAAAATAGTTTTCTTATGTAGTGACCTGGAGGAGAAATTATAAATGGTGCAACCAAAGAATTATAAGGTTTCGGTCAAAGAAGGTTTGGTCCGCATATTGAAGAAGAAGAGCCTCTGCGGTTTGAAACAGACCCCTGACAGTGATAGAGGAGGTTTGACAGGTTTATGTTAGATGCAAGGTACTTGAAGTACCAGACAAACCACAAATGCTTCATCAAACACTCTGGTATTATTTATATCTTGTTTCTTTTGTTGTGGATGACATGTTGATTGCAGAGTTAGATATGAAGAAAATTAGAGACTTAAAAAAAAAATTATCAAGTGAGTTTGAGATGTAGGATCGGGTCCAAACAGAAAGAACCTCGGGATGAGAATCAACGGGGACAAGGGTGCAAATCACTAAAGTTGTCTTAGACAGAGTATATTGAGAAGAGCGTACATAGGTTCAACATAGATGAGACAAAACCAGTTAGCACCCATTTTGGTAGTCACTTCAAACTATTTAAGGAGCTATTGCCTAACTCTGAAGCAGAGAAAACACAGATGGAGAGAATTTCGTATGCTTCAACAGTTGAAAGTTTGATGTATATGATAATTTGTACAATGCCAAATATTGTATATATAGTGGGAGTGGTCAGTAGGTACATGGGCAATCCAGACAAGCACGTAAAGTGGATTCTTAGGTACTTCACGTGAATTGTCAACAATGCACTGTGCTATGGAAGTGCAGGGATCAATCTACAAAGATTTGTAGCTTTAGATTTGATAGGAGTACATGTTATATCTATATATTGAGGAACACAGTGGTGAGTTAAGTTTTTAGGTTGCAGAAGATTGTTCCACTTTCAACTACAGAGGCCAAATATGTTGCTATCACTGAGGCTAGCAAAGAGATAATTTGATACAGAGTTTTATGGCAGAATTGGGCAAGGTGCAGGGGAATAGAAAACTTCACAGTGTCAGCATGAGTGCAATTCATCTTGCTAAAAACACATTCAACTGAGGTATCATTTTATACGTTCTCTCCTAGAAGATGGGTAGTTGTTCTTGGAGAAGATACACAACTCAGAATTCTACAGATTTGTTGACGAAGGCGATGAATATTGAGAAAATGAATCTATGTTTAGCTTCAGTTGATTTTCATGAAGGTTGAGACCGGGGTCGAGTCACACCACGGTACGTGACTTTGAAGGTGGTATAGATGGAGGTGCAAATATGGAGGACATGTGTTGGGTGCAATCAGTCTCCAAGTGGGAGATTGTTATGGTGTGGAGCCTGATTTGGAGCATCACAGCGGAAGATCCCAAGCGCTCCATGCTCTAGCACCATGTTTCTGGCGCTCCTGCTTTACACTTGGTGCGTTCCTACGCTTACATGGAGCAAGTTGGGTCCTCCTTCCCGCCCAACTATGAGCACTCTTGCGCCCACGTCTCGGGTGCTGTAGGCCTCCCTTACCCGAGAGATCGATGCTCCAACGTCCACTTTCGGGCACCCCTGTACCAGGTGCGATTGGTTCTGATTCCAATTTAAGAGGCCATTTTTCGCGACAAAATTATGAGTTCCAGGGTGTGAGTTCTTCGACAAGTTTCCAGTGAAGGAGAGAAGTGTCTGAGAAGAGGATTGAGCCTGAGTTTCTCTTATATAATCAAGAGAAATGATTTGGAGTGAAGAGCTGTAATTTTCCTGGATTGTTGAGACGAAATCTGAGTGTGTTTTCTGTAAACTTATTGAATTTATAGTGAAAATTTTTTTGGTGGTGTTGCTTTGTGTTTTTTCCCCGTTCTCGGGTTTTTCCACATTCAATCTTTATGTGTTTTTCTGGATTGTCTTTGTTGTGCTTCTATTTATAATTTTTGTTTCGATTTTCTTGAATATGTGCAATTCTATTTCGTGGTATGGTTTAGATTTAAAATGAATCTAAGCCCTGATAAAGTATAAGGGGATTATTTCATCCCAACATCATATCCGTGTCGTGTCGTGTCTGTATCTGTGCAACATATACGTGAAGTCAAGTTGCAAGGAGGAGCTATTACTCTTTGGTGTTTGAGATTTGTTGGTTTAATAGCTCAAAGGAGAGGAAAAGGACATTAGCTCCACCAAGATAGAAGTAATTTGCAATGTTTCTGTGGTTGGGGGATGGGATAATCCCACTTTAACACCATTAACTATACCTTTAAGATTAACATTGAGGTTCACCATTATGGGGTGGAGAAAGGTTGTTATTTTTGCCTACCTGATACAGGCCCTGAATGCGCCTTAAAGCTTTGGGGAGCTTCGATCCCGTGGGACAGAGGACCCGCGAAGCTTCGTAGAACAGTGGGGCGGATGGAATTTGCGATCTCGCGCGAAGGAGATCGTGAACCCTCGCGATTTGGGGCTGATTCGCATATCGTCCCCACCCGTTTTCTTCTTGGAGAGTTTTTTTTTTTGGATTATTCTTACCTTCCCACTCCCTTTCTATTTGTATAGAAGTAGGAGGCTATAAATGACTGTCCCCTGTGTGTAGGAGACAGTTCTAGTAGAATTGTTTTCTAATATTCTGTGTGGAGTCTTGTTCCTCTTGTTAGGGCTGTATCCGACAACAGGTGATGCTTCTGCTTTATCTTGCTCTGAGATGGTTTTGTAAACTTCCAATCTACTTTGCTTCTTCTCATCGACCTCTTTTACACCTCTCCCTTAACTGCCTACCACCCCCATACGCCTCCACCACTCTACTGCCACTCCTATTTCCCCCATAACCTTGCTGTCCTTCCTACCTACAACCAACCAACCACCATCACAACTTACCCAAACTACCACTCGACCTTTCCCATCTTGCTCTACCACCCCATCGATGCCGCCACTGCCTTCGGTCATCTTCCTACATCCCTAACCAAGGGATTCGTCTATTATTGTATTTGCTTTCTATTTGAGTCGGATTATAATCCTATTTCTTTAGTAATAAATGTTTATTTTGGTTCCGCTTTCTTCCTACTTGTTCCGGTATCACTGCTTCTCCTTCCCTTGTGTGAGGCATGTAGTGGATTTGGTTAGGATAACTTATCACTTCATTAGCCATGTCATATCAATTAAAGTAGTTCAATGGCCATGTATCTGCAAATTGATTCTTTATACATAAATAATTCTAAACTAAAATCTTGATTTTCTACCTAATCTGTAATGAAATGATGTCAAATTTTTATATATTTTGTGCATGAGTGCTGATATGCTATTTCATTGGAGAAATTCCCCTGTATTTTTACACATTAATTAGAGTTTTTGATAAATTAACATTGAAATATAATAATAGTTGTTGAAACCATAATAGTTGTGCATAACTACCGACATGCACAGTCAACTTCTTGCATTGGAGAGTGCTATTGAATTTCACTCATAAATTGAGCATGAAACTAAGAAATTGAAAAGGTACTGATAAGTTCTTGATAAGATTTTCTATTAATTTGACTACCCATGCAATCGGCATACGAGTATTCACTAAGATTAATGATGACAAAACTTGGGAGGGCTAAAGTCCAGTATGTTCTTGCTTGTAAAGTATGTAAATATTTTCGTAATTGTTTTAACTAAGATTCTTAGGAGATGAAGGAAAACGAGCATCATGCAAACAATATTTGGTTCACTAAGTGTTAAAGTACTAAATATTCAATAATAGTTCGATAAAGTTGATTGAGGCTTTTATCATGTTCATCACTGTTGTGTTTTGTGGATGGACTAATAGGGTTCGGAATTGACTTTAGGCTTTCATAGCCAAACTTAGATGTTTGTTGTTAGACTAGAGGATGATTAGATTTGGTGCTTGTGATTAATGTTTGAGGAATTAAGTTAGGTCCATCATACTGGTTTTGAATTTTTTCCACATGATCTTTGAAAATTCCTTGCCCTAAAAGTTTTTAATAGCACAAAAAATACTATCATTTACATTAATTTCCACTGCATTTATGTTATTGAGCTCCTTGCTCCCAAATAACTGTGTCAACATTCCATTTAATATGACCCTAGTCCACGAGAAAGCTACAATGATCATAATATGTATGAGGGCTTGCTTAAAGCCATACAAAGCCTTCTTTTGCTTGAAGAGATGATCATTCTCAATTGGCATGCTTCATTCTCTTTAGGAGAGAGAGCTTATAGTGTTGTGACTCCTTTTTGAGCTATCTTATGCTCCTTTTTTGTTTTTTTCTTCTCATCTCCATCTCAAATGTATTGAGCGGATCAAGCAGGTCATCAAGGCCAAAAGAGGGCATATCTTGAGCCTCGACAATATTAATGAACCTGGGATCACATTCCTTTGACGGGCCTTTGAGCACTTGCCTAACAAGTTCTTCCTCGGAGAAAGATTTACCAAGAGAGATTAGTTTTAACTGTTGTTGGTAAAATGAGTAAATATCTCTATATTTGACTTATTTATTAGGTAGCCTATCAAATAGCTTATTGTAAATTTGATTTGTCCCCTCACAGGTGAATTCAAATTTTGTCTAGACCTAAGCAAGCTTGAGATTTGATGCACTATTAAATTCACTAGGAGCTATCCCATAATTTTTTAGAGTTGGACCCTCACAAACAGCATTATCCATATGAATGTGAAGTACCTTGGATTCTTATTAGCATGTTAAGTTTTATAGAGAGTTATTCTGATACAAATTGTTTGCTTGGGTGCACAGCTAGGTTAGGAAGGGTGGTTGTTTTAGAAAATGAGTTAGCACGGTAAGAAGGACGGTAAAAAGGCCTTGAGTAGATAAAGCCCAATGCAAAAATTTAAATATCAATACATTCTAAAGAATCGGATGGGCTTGAGATATTGAATAAAGAAAAGCGCAGTAAATAAAGTATTGCAAAATAAGGATCAATACACACAAATAGACTTAGGTTTCAACTAAATTAAATGATAACTAGGATAATTATAGAGTGCAAAATACATCTGTATGCACTCAAGTTGATGTGAATGGCAGCAAAATAAAAGAAGTTGCAAGAAATAAATCTTTAAAATGTTTATAAACACATATAAGTTAGTCTAGACTGCGACTTTAAAAGAATGTAAAATTATGGTATTAAAAGTAGCCACAAAAGTATTATCAACATTCTCTTGTGTGTGCGAAGCACAAACTTTAATGAAAATGAAACTTGTAGAAGTATGAATTTTTTCTTAAAATGTATCAATATACTCAAAAGAGTACAGATTGCGACTCTGTTTAGCATAGCTGCAGTTTCACTTTTTCAACTGCAGTATCTTGCCTTAGCAAGTAGTTGCGGTGAAGCTCACTGTCTGTTTCAAGCAATGCCTCTGAAATAATAGCAGAAAGCAATTGCTTCGGAAAAATGACCATCTTACCCCTGTTTTGTAAAACTGTTCAAACAAAATATTTTGGTAAAAAATCTCACCAAATTCATCTCTTAAACCAGTCTGAGAGTTTTTCAGCAGCTACTGCTCAAGCAGCACAATATTATTCAACTAGAATGACCACAAACCTAATATCCTAAAACAACACCAACTTCTAGCATAACTTTTCACCCAAAGAAAACAATTATACTCAACAACTAATGCTAGTTCCTACGATAACATCAGAGAAGCATACATTTCCCCTTGCATTCGTACAGGAGATATCACTAGTACCTGTTTTCACGACAGGGCGGCTCTTCCTGCAATCCTGGCGGCATTTATTCGGTTTCCCGTGATCAGAATTGACAATGGCGATCCTAGTCAGTCTATCGGCCATGTCTCTTTAGCCAAAATGAAACGCGAAGTAGCAAAATCTGGCAAAGCTCAAGGAGCACGAAGGGGAACTTGAGAGCCGAGCGCCGGCTAGCAAAGACTCAGAAATGAAGGAGAGTCGTTGAAAGCAATGGAGAGGCGTCGGGGAAGAAGAAGGCGCAGGAACCGTGGATTGGGCAGGCGAGATGGCGAGATGGACGCGGGGGAAATATGGAATAATAGCGAGGCGAAAGTTGGGGCCCGGGGTCGATCCTGCGGCCCCCTTTTCGCCCGCTTTGGCATCGCCCGACCACGAAGTCGTGCGCCAAACAATATTTTTTCGCGCTCCGAAGCTGCGCCAAACGAAGCCTGCAACTGTGTTGTTTATGGGAAAAATTTTCTGTCCGGACACCGGAAGTAGCTCTACGTGCGGAATCCACTAATTTACTGCCATGTGTGCTATATCGGACCCACTAAAAAAAATAACCTTTGAAGATTATTGGAGTGGAATTGCGACATTCAACAACATCGAAATAACCTGTGCGATGTTATTTCAGGGTTACTGAAGTGGAATATATAGATTTTTCTTCAATAACTTGGAAATAACCTCTGCGATGTTATTTGTGGAATAACCTCGAAATAACCCCAAAATACCCTATGCGGTGTTATTTTGGTGTTATTGAAGTGGATTAACCCTGAAATTGTTTCGAAATAACCTCAAAATAATCTCCGCAGTTTGAAGTGAAAAATATGGGTTTCTCTTCAATAACCCTGAAATAACATCCGCGGTGTTATTTCGCGGTTCCACTCTCCGCAATAACCCCATAATAACACCACAATAACCCTCCAATAGCCTTCGCTGTTTCACTTTAGTATCCTCACAATAATCTCTGAGATGTAGCACACATAGCAACATGTTATTGAAAGTTCGCACGTAGAGCTACGTCCTGAGTCCGGACATAAAATTTTTCCATTGTTTAGGACTACAAATGAGCTAACCGTTTGACAAGCTACTTGTAACTCGGCTCGATAAGAGTCCGTTCATATTCATGTGATCAACTAATTGAACAAGTTTGAACAATTTCATAAGTGCTCGATTGTTAATGAATAAGCTTGAACACCTCCTTATTCAATTTGTTTGTTCGCGAACATTATTATTTAAAGCTCGCGACAAGCTTGTTAAGAAGCTCAATAAATAGTTTCATTTAAAGTTCATAAATTAGATCAATTTAATATTTATTAATAAAATCAGTTAAAGCTTAATTTAAGCATGTGAATAAGCTCAATTAAAACTTAATTTAAAATTCATTTATATTAAATTAAATTAAATTTTAATTTGAAGTATATAAAATAAGATAACGATTTATTTGTTCAGTTGTTCATTTATTTTACGCATTTATATGCTTATTTTAATTATTCATTTATTGGTCCATTATTTTTATAAGTTTAACAAGTAACTCATTTATAAGCTCAATAAAACTTGTTTGATTAGAAAATAAATAGCTTAATCATACTGCTCATTATTTTGTTCGATAAGTTCTATTTAGTTAGAAAATAAATAATATGACAGTACTAATTTAAATGTGCTTAATAATGATTGTTTGTATAAAAATTAAGTAGCTCATTAATCTGCTTGATAATGATTCATTATCATCCTATGAAATGAACAATAACCAGACTCAAACAGGAACTAGGCTTGAACATAAAGACAAAGATCGATCAGGGCTGGAGCTCGAATTTTATAAATAAGCTCAGGCTTGAACATAACCCTATTTGATTTGAGCTCGAGTTTGGCTCGAGCTCAAATTTTATAAATAAGCTCAAGCTTAAAAACAATCTTACTCGACTCAATTTGATTCATTTGCAGCCTTATTCTTGTTGAAAACTTAGTGGATAAAATAAATCAGATAAGAGGAAGGGTTAGTTCTCGAGTAAGGCGCATTACTACAAATGAGAATATTAGTTGATGCTAATGAAAATTTTCTTTGTTAATGTGTGAGGTAGGAGTGATTAATGTTAAGTGCAATGGAGCAAAAGATAAAGTTAGGGAGGGAAAGAAGTACACCAAAAAATATACAAATTTATTGTGGTTTGGCTTCTCTAAAAGCATACTTCCACTTTTCAAGCTTTCCCTCAGTAGTTTCACTAATTACCTCTGTGAATTGTGAAGGCAAACAAGCCTTACAAGCTCTCCTCTCTTTGTGGACAAGAAAGCAACTCGAGCTCAAGACCAACCCTACAAGTGATCCTTTTCACGGGCTAAGGATCAACCCACACAAACTTTTTTTAGGGCTAATGCACAACCACGAGTGATCCTTTTTCGAGTTAAGGAGCAACCCTATAGGAAAATTGGTATAAAAACCCACTAGTTAGAACACTAGCAAAATATACACTCATAAAAAGCTCAAAATGATTACAATGGTTAGCATTATCTTGTCAATATTTTGGGAAGGCTGAACAAAACTAAGCTGAAATAGATTACCTAATAAGTTTGAAAGTTAACTTTGTCAAAAGATTTTTCTTCTCTAAAAGTGAAATTGGATAAAGATGCCCTTCGTAAGAGGATTAGACCAAAGATATATACAACTTCCCAGCAGCAGAGGATGATATGAGTACAGCGAAAATAAGTCCAAACTCTTGTAAAAACATCAAGAAGCTTTAAAAGATTCACAAGGAGAACCTTAGAGATAATCGGATAGCTTATTTTTAATAAATTGTAGATGGGCATAGTTTTTTTCTGGTATTTTAAAAAATATGTTTGACTTTTTGCTTTTGCTAAGACTAGGAATTACCTGAGTTGCATCAATAATGCTAGTTCATAGACTAAAAGCAGAGGGATTATCAAAAAACAAAATGATGAAGCTAACATAATTAGAAGTTATGAGGGAACAAATGCTAAATAGGTTTAACTGCTCATAATTCATATAGCACTTGATGAGATTAAATTAAGGACTAACAGAGCTGATGTGAAGTAGTTTAAGGTTTATGATGGTGACAAGATATTTAATATTTAGCTGATTATTGCTATGCTGATTGAATAATACAAAAATAAAGGATAGCCTGCATTATGTATTTATATATACAACATCTAACATTCATATTTACATCTATACCACTCAATTCATTAACATCACGTCAGTATCTTTTTAAAAGTTGCATACACTTTTTCAGGCATATGTCAATGAAACCAAAGTGTTATAGTTGTAAAGATCAAAATTTGGGTGTTAAATATGTAAATCCATAAGAATTGTGTGGCATGCATTAAATTACCTTTTCTAATTATCCGGAACTATTGCTTGACAATTGCAGAACAATTTGAGTTGAGAAACAATGAGTAAGAGTAGCTCCCTCTTCATTTTTCTTAGTCCTGCGTGCTTTCAGTACCGTTAAATGATGCAATTTTACTGATTTTTAAAATTTGAAATTTATAAAATTACACAACATCATCATTCTTTTATATTAATGGAAGGTCTCTGATTTTGTTTTGTGTTTTACAGGCCATGATTGCAAGAGGTTTTCGGGGTGACAGTGCAACCCACAAGCTATATTTCCTCACCAACTCTGCTTTTGGATTCTTAGATTTGGTCTCTCTTCTGTGCCTTTTCGGTCTAATTGGTGTTGCCATCCTATCAGAGAGGTCTCTAATTTAATTCTTACTTTGTTTCCCCACAAGTCAGAATTGTGATCATTGGGATTTGTTTCTAATCTTTTATATTTTATTTAATATTAACATGAAGACTATATATATATATAAGCGTAGGCCTTGTTTTGGTGTAAAGAGTTCGAAGTTTTAGAAAGCCACAGTTTTGAGGTATCTTCCCAACTCAATACTGGCGTTTCTGACTTTAATTTTCTATTATTAAATTTTTATATATTCATTTCTTTTGATTCAAAGGATGCCTATACTATAAAATTTGTTATAATATAGATATATGTTTTTTTAGTTTTGTAGTGCCGAGACCAGTACTTATAAATAGGGGGTCTGTGTCATGAACAAGAAAGAAATTCTTCTTTACTGTTCCTTACGGTACTCTTTCTCTCTCAGATAAAACGCTCACATTAGATGTGTTTCTCACCCAATTTTGGATTCAACATCCTTTAAGCTGTGTTGTACGTGGAAACATGCTACTAGAAGAGGAGACGTTATATTAAGGTACAAAAAGAAAATATTCTAATTAAAAAAAAATCAAATAGAAGGAAAAAAACAAAATTTAAATTGTATCAAACAATAGTGTCCATTAAAATATCTTGAAACTAAAAAATGGTTTCTAATAATAATCTTTTTTGACGTATTTACGGTAATTTATGAAATATTCAAAGTTTTAGATATTTATTAGATATTTTGATAATTTATGATGAAAGGATGTTGTAATATTAATGATATCAATAAGATTTAACGGTCAAGTTAATCATTTATCATGTCATCAATTGAGATATTGTGGTCAGTCTGTCAAATTTAATCTTCATCTAACTGTTCTAAGGAGGCAAAAAAGAGAAAGAAAGCCAGTGAAGAACAAATAAGATCCTATCAGGAGAACTTATTAGTAAAAAAAACGAAGTGGGCTAACTCTGAAGTTATAATCATAAAGGTCCAAAGCATTCTTCCCAGAAGTATCTTGCGTCCACTGGTCTGTACAAAACGGCTTTCTAAAGTCGATAGGGAAGAGCCTAAAGTTACTGCATAAAGTTTGAGAAAAATATTGTGTCCGGACTCGGGACGCAGATCTACCCCTGGAGTTCAGCAAAATGTTGACACATGGAATGGTGGGATGGGAAAAAAAAATACGCGCTTAGGCTGACCTGACCTTAATCTGAATATTTATTCTTAAAAAGACAATCATTTTAATTTTTAAAAACTGAAATCCATGAAGTCTATGGCGTGTATGAAAAAATAGATCTTTAAGGGTTAGATATGTAAATATATAAGCATTGAGTTGTATTTGTGTTCCGTGGCAATAACACTGCAATAACATCATAAAAACATTATAATAATACCACAAATTTACTCAAAAAATATTGCCGCCGAAAACATGCCAATAACATCGCAATAACACTAGAATAACACAACAATAACACTCGAATAACACCGCTATAATATTCAAATAACATCACAAATTTACTAGAATAATGTTATTGCCGCCGAAAACATGTCAATAATACTGCAATAATGCTCGAATAACACCGCTAGAATATTCAAATAACTCTCGAATATTATGCGGTGCCAAAAACACCGTAATAACACTACAATAATACTTGAATAATACCGCAATAACACTTGAACAACACTCAAATATTATGCAGTGCCAATAACAATGCAATAACACCATAAAAACACCGCAATAACACTTGAATAACACTATTAGAATATTCCTCGCGTTACTTAATTTGCGGTGTATTCGCGTTATTTCAATTTCCGCTGTGTTATTTGGGGCTTTGCAGTGTTATTCGGAATATTCTCTGTGTTATTTCAATTTCCGTTGTGTTAGAATAATTTGCTTATGTTTCCTAGGTAGATCTGACATTCCACGTGTCCATTTGGTATTGGACTCCGAACGTATTCCGGACGTAATATTTTTTCTAAAATTTGGGGAGTCAAAATAGAGAATAGTTATGTATACAGCTAACAATTCTTTTGTATTTATATTTCTCACTCGTGATGCTTCATATTTACACGCAACAGTCTATATTTAACATAACTTCAAAAATAGCACATTTATCACTTTTTTTAAGGCCAAATATACCTTCATGCATAAGTTCAAAGCACCAAAGTGCTATATATATAAATATGAAAAGTTTAGGTGTGAGATATGTAAATACATTAGAGTTGTATGCTATGTATGTAAATTTCTCTAAAAGAAATGGACTTGATTCAATTATTAAAAAATTCAAATTAATGTATAAAACAACACTAATAATCCATTTCAAAAAGCTATTGTACACCTTCCTTGTAAATAGTTTTAAAATTTTTACAAGATAAAGACCGTTGACATGTTACCAAATAGAACTATAGTAAACATAATCATCTATTGTAAAAACATTTCTATTGTTGTAAAAAAAATCTCATCTTTAGGCAAGCCTAAACCATAGAGTAGTCTAAATCTCATGTAGTTGTTGCTCCTACCAAGTAGCTAGAGAGACATTATCCCTTTTATACGCATATAAATTAAGATCCTAGTGCACATTTTACAACCCTAGCTCAATTCTTTAGGCCTATAATTTAGTAAGCAATGCATGCCAATCAAGGAAGTTTGCATGTTGGTCACATTAAACACAGAGCCAACATATGCATCACTTGAACTAAGGTCTTCTCAATCTTGAGAACTAGACCACAGTAAAATCAAAGTGGTTTTCTCATGATTTCATATATATCATCAGAATGTTAAATCTATTAGGAAACTCTTAAGAAAATTATATATTATTATAATACTTATTTAGATCCTATACAATAAATATTTTGCCAAATAAAAAATAAAGTTGAGTAAAAGAATAATTATAATTACCTTCTTTATCTAAAAAACTAAGCTCAATAAACGCTAAAAGATTAAACATCATGCAATCACATAAAGTTTGACGGCACTCAAGCTTAACACTTGTTGAGTGTCTTTTGAAATATCTTTATGACAAGCTAAACTATATGTACTCAAATTAAAAGTGCAACTATCATTAAATTTTTAAACCTCAGAAGTGATTTGTCTCCTTGTTTAAATGTATAATGATATCTTATTATTGGGATAGACTCTACAACACAAAACTAGCCTTCTAGATCATATTCTAAAGATCAAAATTTCATTTTCGAACATAATGCTCAACCATACATGAAAAAATGAAATAAATGAAATTACGCTCAATGTTTCATAATGCAATATAGAGTCCACCAACTTTATTTCCTTTGTGATAATCAATGTGTTTGTGCAAATTTTAAGGGTCTCAAAATTAAGGAAAAAAAACATGTCTTTACCACGAAAGACACTCAAGGATATCAATTTCTTCTTTTAATTAAAAAAAAACACATAACCAATATCTTAGGGTCTATTTGGGGTGCTTAATAATAAGTTGTTGCACAGCAACTGCCACAGGAAGCTGTTGCGCAGAAGCTGCAGCGGATAAGTTGGCTGTCCTTTTATTTTTGCAGTTTGAAAACAGTCATGACAAATGATCATTCTACCCATGTATAATAAAAGCTATTTGAAATAGAACTGTTCATATAAATACCTTAGCAACCACACAACAATACCTCCACAACCATACAACGCAACCTGCACACACCAACACACATACGAACAAACACCACACAAACACCATCACCTCCACGCCAACACTTCTACAAACGAGCACATCAAGACAGCAACACTTTCACCACACCACCACCACCACCTCCACACACCAACACCTCCACACAAATAAAACCACACACTAACCACCACCTCCACAACCACACACCAACACATTCACACAGATACCACCACCTCCACACACCAACCACACACCTCCACTCACCTTCACATAGATATCAACACCTCCACACACTAACCACCATCACACTAACTCATAACCAACAACACCCCATACCACCTTCTCCAAACCATACACCAACCATCTCAATGCCACCAACCACCAACATCAATAGCACACCAAACCACTCTACCACCCCCACATCACCTTCTCCTACAACAAACCACCACCTCCTCACAACCTACAACAAAAATCAACACCCTCATTCATCCATTTTTCAAATTATCACACCAACATCAAATATAATGGTAGAACCCCTTCCCATATTTTTCTTTTGAGGCAATTGTATACAATCACCCAAAACATTGCTATCTTATGAATGATCATTCAAAGAGTAAAATGAGCTTAAATTGGGGTGAATATGATCTAGGATGCTATCAAGTTTCAAAATTGAAGCCATTCAGGACTTTCCAAAATACAATTCCAATTTAAAAATTCCATCAAACTATAAATTTGACTAACACCTCCACATGTTGCTATCAACAAATTAAGCACCCACTTTCAACCATTTCTCAAATTCCCACTCAAACACTAAAGGTAAAGATAAAACCACACCCCATATTTTTCATATAGGCTACTACATAGAAGACATCAGAAACATTGCTATCAACAAATCAAACACTCTCTTTCAGCCAATTCTCAAAATCTCACTCAAACATCTAAGCTAAAGATAAAACTCCACCTCATATTTTGCATTTGATGTTGGTACATACATGGCACCTGGAAAATTGCTATTAACAAATCAAGCATCTTCCTTCAACCAAATCTCTATCTCACTGAAACACCAATGGTAAAGATAAACCCATTCCATCAGCCATAAATTTACAACAATTGAATACCAAATAATAAAAAGAAAGCTATAAAACGCAAATCCAAATTTTCACTTCAAACCACAAATTTGAAGGCTACAAATCACAACTAGAAACCGTGGGAGGACGAAGAACATGATAAACAAAGAGAAAGTCAAAGATGAGAGGGATAGTAGAGAGCCAACTCATTGCCACTGGAGATCGAAGGGAAGAGGGAAAGGACAAAGGCAACCCGTTGCCACTAGAAAGAGGTGCGAGAGAGGAGCGATCAAGAGAGGCGATCGAGAGAGACGAGAGCAGAAAAAATGCAAGACGATCAAGAGAGATGAGGGCAGAAGAAACGTGGGTGGGGTTTTTATGGTAATAGGGTTGAGAGAGAACGCGGCTGCAGGGTCGAGCCCGCGGCCCTCATTTAACATAAATTATTTTGATAACCATTTGCGTCGCAATTTCCAAATGCTTCGACTCGCATTTTCAGAACGCACCGCACCAAATAAGCTGCCCCAAATAGGGTATGTCCTTAATCTTGTAGTCTTGAAACTAATATTCATATATATATATATATATATATATATATATATATATATATATATATATATATATATATATATATATATATATATATATATATATGTGTGTGTGTGTGTGTGTGTGTGTGTGTGTGTGTGTGTGTGTGTCTATCTATCTATATATATATTTTTTTGGCAAAAAAGGGCTACTCGTGGCTTTCTACTATGTTAATATAAATTGAAATTACAAAAGGGGAAGGGAAAGAGGATCCCCATCTACAAACAAAAAGAAATACATAAAGGTCCTAGGGATTCCTCTGTCCACAGTACAACTCCACACAGAAAAGTAAAATATACAAAAATAAAATGGAATAGTAAACCCAAAATACATGTATCCCCGTATACCAAACAAAGAAATTCCCAAAATTGACATTTACACCCAATCTCAAGAAGGAAACCCAACTGCTATCCTCCTGACAAAGTAATAGTAAAGCTGTAGGCAGTGCACAAATATCCAGAAACTCCAAACTTTGTTCTAAAGAGAAAGCCAAAGATCTGATATCAAATTCATACCACTCTACATAAACCAGCAAAAATACCCAGTAAAATCCAACCAAGCAGGTAGCAACAAGCATGATAGCCGTCCAACTCAGTAAAATCCAAACCAGCAAAACGGTAATCATCCAACATATGATGAGCAGCAGTACAACATTCCCACAAATCCAACATATATATATATATATTATTTTCTACAATTACATGATTTATAAAGGAAAGAAATTTCTTTATTAAGACATAAAATAGAAACAAATTTAATAAAAGAATTACAAATTATTTTATTTGAGCCTAACAATCACCAAACAAACTCCACTAAAATTTATATTTGTCACCTTTTTAGCATTTATCAATCTATTCTTTCTATAGTTATTAAGTGTTTGTTCTTTATTATTCAACATATAAAATTATATCATCAACTATTCATATGCATCAAATGTATGTGATATTTTTTTATTATTTTTATTCTTATTTGTCTTACTTTTACATGTTACATGGGATTTTTTAGTGTTTTATGTAGTGTCCATGTGACTAGGTAACTCGGGGTACAAATGAGCTGAAATGAAGTGCCTCAGTTTTGCCCGACACCTTTGCACAAATCCTGAGTGCCTAGGCACTCGAAACCAGAACCCGAAGAACCGTGGCGCTAGTCCTGGGTTCCTGAAGCCAGAGTCCTGAGTACCCTAGCACAAGTACTGAGCGCTTAGGAGCATGAAACAACCTAAAATTTATGAGGGATCGAAAACCCTAGATTCATACAGTCATGGAAGAAAACAATTATTTGTAATTTTGAGTTAGTTTGGGCTACGAAAGAAATAAAAGTAGCATTTTGAACTGAATGACATAAGAAAATTTTCAGACGAAGAGAGAAGATAAACGGCAGTAAGTGAAGAAGAGAGGAGAGTGGAAATTGTATGTAAGCGTTAAGTTGTAAAGGGAAGGAACTCTGTGAAGCAATGTGTCGAATACTTTGGTTTGATTCTTCCTACTTATATATGAACTCTTTTTTTTTCCATTTCAAATGAATGCTTTTTATTTATTTATTTATGATTGTTTTCTCCCTTCAATTATAATCTAAGGAATTTAGATTTATTTCATGATTTTGTGAACCATATTATGTTCAAGTGCATGTTGATATGATAACTTTTTGTGCTTAATTAACATCTGAATTAGTCACTTAGAATATTAAAATGGATTTTGATCTAGTACCAACAAAATAGGCTAATGGAGCAGTTAGGTTAACATATATTTTTTTAGGAGAATAAAAATATTATTGCCAGAATAATCCAATTACATAGAAAAATACAAAAACAAAAAACATGAGAATTTTTGCTTGATTACTTTTTTTGTAAGGATTTACAGTAATTCTTCTATTTTTAAATGAATAATTGGAATGTTATAAATATGTAGTGATGCAATAGTCAAAGTAAAACTATTGGTTAAATGGAATGTGAATGAAAGTTAGAACTTTGTGGTTCTCCCTTATTAGGGTCTTTGGTGAGTCTTTTAGGAATTTTTTAAACAATATTTCATATTTTTCTTATGAATGAAATAATTTTCCACTTACTACAATATTTTTTAATGTAACATATTCATATTCACAATTCATGGGCGCTAACCAAATCACATAAAATTATCATTTAACTTCATCCAAAATCATGTTCACCATCTACATCACTAATTATGGCAAAAATGGGCCAAGTAATTAACCAACTCATGGCACTCATTATTTTTATTTTGTATGACTATCAATAATTAAGTTTGAGATGCTTTTGCTCTAAGAACATGAACACATAATCCTAAATTTCTTAATTAGTTTATTCAATAAAACAAGTGTATTCTAGGAATAAAATATATTTTCAAAATTATAAATCGTAGCATAATAATAATAATAATAATAAAATAAAAACAACAACAACAACAATAACAATAACAACAATGCCTAGAATAGATTAAGTTCATCTCAATCAGTTATTTTGAAAGGAAGTCTGCATAGATGCCTCTAGAAGAGATGATCATTGGTGAAGCGCTCATAATGCATCACATGTCATTTCTTAACAACTATCAGCTTAAAGGAATAATAAGCTTACTAGAACAAGCATTAGTTTGCTTAAGTTAACACAGTACAACCATCAAGACAAAGTTTTGGCAGAATAAATATATATCAACACATAGATGACCTATGATTATAGGAATATTCAAAGCTCATTACATATTACAGTATTGAAGAGATATCTAATGGACCGCATTTAAAAAAAAATCATTGCCTCATTATTAACCATTCAAATACATCCATATATAAAGTGATTGAGAGTATGGCAATTAATTTAAGAAAAAAATAGCGAAACAATATTAAGGCCATTACTAAATCAGTGGTAGTTTCTTAACTATTTTATTGGTTATTACTAACTTATATGTAGAAAAAATTTTATCATCTTTTGAATTTATTGCAAATTGACCATATCTATTTTTTGACTCATTTATATGGCCCCACTTAGTTAAACTAATCAAAGGAAGTGGAGGAAATTTTACCTCTACATTTGTAAGGCTTAAAAAGTCTCATCATTTTCTCTCATTATAATTATTAATCACCTTGAACACCATTGAGACTTCCACTTTGATGAAGCCCTACTTAAAAATTGACACATTTATAATTTAATAGGAAACTCATTCAGAGAGAAAGTGAAAAAATTGGTGGAGGGGTTAAATTTTATCATATAGGTCTCACTCTAACTCTCTATCTATATTATCTTTATTATTTTTACATTTTTTGGAAGTGATTTTATAATGAATACAAGTGCTAATGAAATTATGATCTACCATGAACATAAAGTCATAGTTATTTATTTGAAAATGCATTCCCTTAGCTAAGCGACGTCTCATTTCAAACCACAATATTGCTAGTATCTAAAAACTTGATAAGGTTCAGGTTGATTCTCACCTCAAGTTTTTCATATAAATTTATGGCAAGGTCAAGAAAATCATGATTTATACATTATTGACTCTTGTTAAAGAAAATACTAATCATGCTCCAAAATATAGTAATTTGCTGGTGAATATGAATCTATTAAATCTGCCCTTGACCAATCTTCAATGCAATAGGTGTGAAATCCTTAATCTCCAATAATAGTTTATTATATGGAATTCTGAAAAATCACAATCATAACCTATGAAAAAAACAATTACAATATTTTCTATCACAAGAATCTCTTATATTAGTGTCATATGCATTGAATCACTGACTAACATTTTAATCCCTCTTCATTCATAGGGGAAATTTATGGAACCAGTTTAGCTATCTTTCACATCTTTCATTACTAAGCTTTAAACTTTGTTGTAGCCTTCAATCTCTTGAAACTACTCAAAAAAAGAAGGAGAAGCATCATAGTCACACTATGGAAGGACCAAGGAATTAAAGTGAAACTTGATAGAAAAATATTTTTATATTTTGAAACATTGTTTTGCTTCACTCTATACTATTTTAAACATGAGAAAAATGTGCAATCATTGAAATTTATGCAAGTCTCGAAGTTAATCTTAATCATTATATACACAAACATATAACACCAATATTTAAATTCCTTCAATGAACTTAAGATGAAGCTTAAAAAGTCCTTAAGATCCAAAGAAAGCCATCTTAGGCAACTCCTAGTTCCTCTTACAAAGCTTTCAATCTAGTAGCTGTATAATTTCCTTAGGAATACTTGAGATTAATCAGCAACATAGTACCATGTGCTCAAATAATCATTAGAGAGGCATTGAAGTTAAAAAATCTGGAGATACTATATATTAAAAAAAAGCCCAACTATTCTTGTAATTCTAATGCCTCATTTAATGTTGCCCTATAATTGGTCCAATTAGATATGGCTATAAATATTGTTAGAACTCTCCTAAAATTGCAAGAAATTAATTATGTTTATGATAACATCATGATACAAGTAGATCAAAATTTTTTGGCCAATAACCCTTTCCAAGATACATGCATATTATGGATGATATATGAAACTACTTGACTAGAGTTGCATGCCATCAAGTTCTCACAATCTTATGAGCTTTATCCCCTTTCTTATTCCATTAAGAACCATTGTAACAGTAATGTTATGCACATTTAATCTTATTCTACTTCTCATTGTTGTACTCGAGCTTGGTTTAGTGAGAATCTAATTTTATATAAGAATAAAATTCTTTTGCAAAACCTACAATGGTTATAGATATTGCAATTGAGTAATATACAACTCTTGTGTGGTCTCCTTATCTATTCACTCTTTACATTTTACTAAAAGAACATTTCAAAATAACAATTTTTTATCGTTATACAATCTATATCTCTAATACATTCACTCTTTCTCTTGCATTATATAAAATATCACCCTTTTATTATTTCCATATGCTATACTTTTTCTTTAATTTGTGTTATAAACAAATATTACAAATTAAAAATCTGAAAGTATAGCAGCAGAGTGTATAATTTTTATCAAAAATATTCTTGTATATAAAAAATGTGTCAGCATGAAGTATGATGTGACAAGATTTGGCCCACAAAGAATCGTTCGGGAATCCTTCCTCGCTCGCTCGACATAGTTCAACTGAGAAAGATCTGACTCAATACCAGTGTTGAATGAAATAGTCGTAACTAGGTTGGCTGACCCAACAACCTTTCAGCTCAATGCCACCCAAACTCTCTCACCGGACAACCATTTGGGCCAAAGCCACTTAGAGTATTAGTAGGACATGAGCCTATTTTCAACACCCCGACCCTATATAACATAAAATATCCCTAATACCACTCTACTTTGCTTACTTTATAAGGGTGCATATGTGATACGCTAGTCCCCATTTCTATAAATATATGATTCGTGTCATGAATAAAAGTTATGTGATTTATTGTTCAAGATTGTACTCTTGCTCTCTCGGTCATTTTCTATCTTCTTTTCGTGTTCTCATACCTTCGTTGCATCTCCCGAACACCACTTTTGAATTCAAGCAACATTGATAATATTTCGTTCAAATGAAATTGATTGGAATTTGGGGCAGGGGGAACATTATTTGTTCAACAAAGACAATTTAAGTCACCGCATAATTTCTTCGCAAACAAAACCTTCACTTTCACTTTATAAAAAATTATTATTTCCGCTTAGAAAAACCTTAATGCTGTCTTCCTTCCCAATTCCCATTCATTATTTATAAGAAGCGCTTTGCCGATATTGCTTCTTAATTTTCTCACAAATACCACGACTTGATTAATCAAAGTCCTCCTCATGACACAAATCCCTAACTGCCCTAATTAAGATGGATAGGCTCGTAAAGGTCGACGCGGCGGAGGTGGAGCTCCATTTCCGGCCATCGCACCGCTGCACCGCCACCTTCAAAATTACCAGCCTCATCCACACCATGCCAGTCGCCGTCAAGCTCTCAACTACGCGTCCATCATCGTACTCCTTCTTCCCCGACGCCGTTGCCCTCCTCCCGCCTCTCTCCTCCGCCGTCTTCACTCTCGTACTCCTTCCCACAGCGGCGCCGCCCCTCGTCTTCCCGCCGGATTCTCTAATTGTCGGAACCGCCATCGCTCCAGCCCTCAACCGCCCCAACTCCGCCGCACTCCGCCAATTTTTCTCCCGCCCTTCTCTGCCAATCTTTCGCGACGCTTCCCTTCCTATCCACCTCATCGGCCCTCACACTCTTCGCTCCCTCCTCCTCTCCAGCACGGGTTCAACCTCTTCCCTCCTCGCTCGTCTCATCCCCTCATGCTCCCCGCCGGAGCTCTCCTCCGCCCTGCTACTCGCCGCATCCTATCGCGACGGCGGCAGCACAGTTTCTGCTCTGCTCTCCGCTGGCGCGAACCCCAACTCTCGCGGCGGCGGTGTTGGGAAGTCTGCTATCTCCCTCGCAGTCTCCGCCGGCTCTGCGGAGTCCGTAGAGCTTCTCGTCAAGGCCGGAGCCACCGATTGCCCCTTATACGAAGCCGCGGCAGGAAACCGGACCGATATAATCCTCTTCCTCCTCGCAGAATCCGATTTTGAGCTTCACTGGGCAAACATTGCTGATATAGAGGGCCGCACACCTGTCCACGCAGCGGCGGCAGGAGGCAGCCTTGATGCCCTCCGCCTCTGCCTCTCCAGTGGTGGTGATCCCGATCGAGCGGACTCAAGCGGATGGACTCCGCTTCACTATGCGGCCGCCGGAGGCCATCTCGAGGTCGCCGAGCTTTTGATAAAATCATCTGATTTCAACCCAAGGCTCGCATTGACACGACAGGGAAAGTGGTGGTCTAGGAGGAAGACGGCTTTCGACATTGCTGTGGAGAAGGAGCACTCCCATCTGTATGACATTCTGCGGCCAGAGCAAGAGGCGAGTCGAGCGGCGCGGTGCGGCAAGGTGGCTGCTTTTTCAGCTTCAACTACTGGAAATGAGGCTGTGTTAGTGGCCGCGTGTTCGGATCAACCAGAATGTGAGGTTTACGGGGAAGCGGTTTCAGTCGCAGCTATTGTATAAACGGGGAATTGAGGGTTGTAGATGGAGGAGGATTTTGTTTGAGCTCCCCTTCTCTTGTTTTTCTTTTCATGTATATAATTGTAAAAGAGGTCCGAATTGCACCCAGGTTTGTTTCTCTTTTGTATCATGACCATGAGGTGAGGCGAGATGATTTCGTTTAAACTAATTTTTTTATCAATTATTTCTTCCATTATCGTATAACTGCAGATAGTGATTTCATTTTCGCTCAATTTTTCATGAAATCAAAATCATCATTTTATGAAGCATGGAGTCGAGATAACTGCATCAACGCTGAAACAATGAATTCAGTAAACCGATTGGCTCCTGAAAAAAGAGATATAGGAGTTCCATATTCGAGTAAACATACAAAGGAGTTGAATTTATCTACAACTGTGGGTGCGGGGTATTGGTCATATATTCTCACGCTCTTCATCTTCTGCCATGAAGCCTTACTAGCCTTGTTTGTCTGAGATCGCCTTCGTTTTGTTATTTAAGACGCCATTGAATTCATTGAGAAGGCTGAGGAATCATCCCATTAGCCCTTGGAGTTAAAGCCTTCGCCTTCGCTGCCATTCTGGATTGGGAGGCATATTTATCTGTATCAAAACTGGAAGCCGCATTGAATATTACAGCCATCTGTGATCTCAGTATTAATGATTTGTAATTCTTCAGAGCCGGTGAAGTTGTGATTAGTGTGTAAGTGGGAGGGAGAGAACACAGATACAGCTGCAGTTACCAGTTACTGAATTGGCATTTATAATCATTAACAATGTTTACTGCTCTTTGGTGCTGCAAGAGATCCTAACCCATACTTTACTGCGTTGATTTCTGTATTGATCTCACAAGGCAGGATTCCATGAAGCAAATTTTTTGCTTGAGCTGATCAAAGCTCCATTCTTCATCTCACCTTTTCCACTAATTACGCAGTAATCACTGTTAGGTTCTTGAAATATATCACATTGACGACTCCAAAGCATGTTGAGATGCAGATCTTATTCCTAGCAGTGAACTGATTATCTCAACCTGAATTACCCATGAGTAGTTTGTGTGCTAATTGATCATAAAAATTAAATTTGATAACTTGCCCTTAAGTTAAGCTGAAAATTATTTAATCGTATTAAACATATAAGATTTTTGTAGTCATAATTGGGCAACGAGCCCCCCAAAAACATCACCTATTCTTATATATTTGCCAGTGAACTCAAAACAAACCCTTTTTTCCCAAGAAGGAAACAAGCTTCAGCCTTACCAATCCCAAACGACAGCTATAGGAACAAAAATTGCGTAGATACAATTTTCGAAAAATGCAATTTTGATTCTTCCACTATCGTCAAATATCAACAAATTCACCTCACCTCCAGGTTTATACAAACAAAAGGGTAAATAACCAGGGTGTAATCCCACCTCTGTTCAAATATACATGAAAGAAAAACAAGAAAATTATGTTTCAAAATTAACATCCTCCCTTCCCATGTTAGAGAGGAGAGAAAAAAAAAACAAAACTTTCAACTTGCAGAGTCACAGAGGACTGGGCAATCGACAAAATCAGGTTATCCTAATCATTGCAGATATCTGTCCCTTGATCCCTTTGCCCGACCACAGAAACTCATTATGATGCAGAAGCTTCTTCTCCAGCGCGATCTCCAACGTTTTGCTCCACTCCGCTTCACGAGCTCGTCCTGTCTGTTCCCGCCGCCAGGTAGCAGGGCAACTGATTGCCCCGGTGGAGAGGATGAAGGGATAATACGGGCGAGGAGTGAAGAGCTGGATCCGCCGCCGGGAATGAGTATGGAGCGCAGGGCATGGGGCCCGACGAGATTGATTGGAAGGGCGGCGTCTTGAAAGATGGGGAGAGCAGGGCTGGAGAAGAAGTGTCCGAGGGTTGCGGAATTGGGGCGGTGGAGAGCGGGAGCGATGGCGGTTCCAACGAAGAGAAAGTCTGGCGGGGAGACGAGGGGCGGCGCCGCCGTGGGAAGGAGTACGAGAGTGAAGACGGCGGAGGAGAGAGGCGGGAGGAGGGCGACGGCGGAGGGAGAGAAGGAGTACGACGATGGACGGGTGGTCGAGAGCTTGACGGCGACCGGCATGGTGTGGATGAGGCTGGTGATTTTGAAGGTGGCGGTGCAGCGGTGCAATGGCCGGAAGTAGAGCTCCAGCTGGCTCGCCTCAACGGTCACAAGTCTATCCATCCGAAATCCGAATGGATTGGGAGGAGGGAGGGGAGATTAATTAGGGAGATTGGATTAAGGCATGATGAAGGTGAGGGATTTAAATATTTTAATTAATTTACTCTTTTAATTGCCGGGAGATTTGGTAACAATATTGTCAAAGGGTTCTTATGATTTTTTAGTGTAAATAGTTATGAATGAGAAGTAATCATAATTTTTATTATGTTTTTGAGAGAGACGCACCCAATGTCCCATTGGTGATAAGGGACAAGGATGATTTTATTTCTCAAAATATTTCATGATGATTTACGAGTCATTTCATGATTTTTTTAGTGCCTACGGACACTGGACCTAAATTTGCGTCTGGTGTCCCATACGAGGGCGAGAAAAATTTGGGCGGGCCCCACTCTAATAACAAAAAGAAAAAAAAAAACAAAAAGTGTATTTCACTCATCCCTAATGGACAACAGACACAAATTCAAGTCTGGTGTTCATATACAATAAAAGCTCCATTTCATGAGGTTTCCACAAGTTTAGCGCCTAAGATTGATGTGCCTCAGTTTTTTGCCAGCAAGGTCATTCGGGCGGAAGTCTTACCACTTAATGGGAGAGTCTTCGTATGTCGGAGATGGAGCGTCTAATCAGTAAATAGTTTTTTTTTTTCTGTAACTGCTAATTTATCTTCCAATTTATTGCAATCTAATTTACTTTTGTAGATGAAGCCGTGTGAATCATCAATTCCCTGCACACAGATTGGGCAACCCGGGCCTACACCAGAAGCACCTAGGGGACCTTCTGCCCCTGCCCCGATCGAAGTTACACTTAGCCATATGCCGAACTCTGTTGATGTTGACAGAGTGAGATAGACGGTTGGCGTGGTTTCCATGAGTAGTTAACCCGACGCATTGAGGAGACTAGATCTCTTTGGTTGGACAGCTGGCCTCCAGAGAGAAACTGCCATATCAGATTTAAAGGAGGAATTGAGAGTCCTCTACGTAGAAATGGGGACTCTCCGGGCTGAAGTGGCGACCCTCCATAATGAAGTGGCAACCCTTTAGAATGAAGTGACGGAAGTCCATGTGGCCTGCTTGATTTCTCATGTCCGAGCCGATGAAGAGGGAATAAAGAATATAAGATTAGGGGGCGTGCATTGTATGCGAGTCTTGTGAGTCGGGGTGTGATGCTATCTGAGACAGTCAAAGATTCAACTGTAAATATTTTTTAAAATAAAGGTTTAATTTTTCTTAGATTTCAAATATTTTCATCATTATGTATCCCTGATTTTCACATTGATTTGATGTGTATCTCCGAAGTTTGATAGGCAGATTTGAGGTGTTTTGACTTCTTGGATACCCTATATGTAGGGTTGAATGGAAAATGGAGTTGTGCTTTTTCATTTTCTACTCTCCTTTTGGTTAGTTTTTCCTAGAGCTTCATGTATTCCAAGTATTCTCCTTAACTGTTTGGTTCGATCAAGATGACTGAGAGAACAACTGTGACATTATTCGATTATGGAGTATTAGATGACATCAATGTGTATGATACAAGTATCGTGCTGCAACAAGTTGAACCAGAGGTTTGAGCAACTTACTACTTGGGGCGACCTAATTTTTCTACGGAGACCAGCTCCAGTTGTTGACCTCATTTTTTGGTCAACTCTATTTCCTTTGCTTAATTTTAATCGGACTTCACTTGAGCTTTGTCTTGAGCAATTCTTAAATTAAGAAAAATGAAATTTTAACCAAATAAAATAAAAAATTAATGAAAACAATCATTAAGCACAAATAATTTTAACCAAATTCTGAGAAAACCCTAAAATCTGACCTAATTACCAAAACCCTAACATTTTTTTTTTCTCTCTTGAGGCTATTGTAAGACTCAAAAACCTCATTCTGAAAGTTGCATGAGACTTATTTTCACCAATAAAGACCATGCAAATTAATTTGATGATCAATTGAATAATTGTTTTTTGTGAAACTCTTCAAGTCAAATTTTCATGCATGACGATTCTCGTCATAAACCCTAAAACTATTTTTTTCTTCCACAAGTCAATTTAGTTATCCAAATATTTTGTAAGTTGCATGATCTCCATATTCACATATGAAAACCATGCAAATCAGTTTAGAGGTCATCGGATACCATATTTTCGTAAAATTATGCACCTAAGGTTCCATGCATGAAGAATGGTGCAAAATAAAAAATTTTAACAAGTCATTATTTTTTAAAAAAGACTTCACCATTGTGTCTGTATTGTTAAATTCTTTCAAATGACTCCCTTCGAGCCTAAATCCGACCCAGTCTGGGTAACTTTTGAGCCGTTGATAATAAGGAGAGACAAATATGATTTGCATGTTAAAACGATAATTTGTCCTCAACTCTCTCAAAATGACTTCAAATTAGTGCACTTCAATAAAAGTTCTTTTAAATATAAATATACACAATTTGGACCAATAAAATATAATAAAAGTTTTTACTAAAAAATCACTATTTTTTCTGTCCTTGAGTGGGGCACTTTGACCATTTATATATTTTATCAAGCTTGAATTAGCCAAAACTACTTGGACCATTGAATTTTCTTTACCAAATGAGCCTGTTAATTGTTGGCCATAACCAACCCTTAACCAACTTGTGACCACTTCCCCAACCACCTAGTCACTTTTAATGCTTATACCTTGAGCTAAATAACTCGTTTTTTAAAATGGTTTGAACAATTGGATTCCTTATCTTGTCAACTTTCAAATGAAACAATTGATTCAAGTCAAGGGGAAAACTAGTCATATAAATGCCAAATAAAGATTGAGAGTTCTTGAGATTATGGTGAAGATTAGGTCTCATTAGAAACTCTTTTTGTAGAGAACTCTATAATGAGATCGTTATGGATGGAATCAAAGTTTTGAAACACGTATGAATACAACAAAAACAACAAAACTTCATTCTACTAAGTGGGGTCGGCTACATGAATCCTTTTTCTCGATTACATCCTATTTAATGTCATGTTTTCATTTAAATCTAATAAATTAAGATCATTTTTTTATACAATCAACCCAAGTTTTCTTAGATCTACCTTTGTCTTTCTTAACATAAATGTAATCTAAAACATCTACTCTTCTCTCGGCATTTAATATGATTAAACCATCTAGGACGACTCACTCTAATTTAGTCCGTCACTGGAGCTACAGTAATCCTATCATGGATAAATTCATTTCTCATGTATGTGAATGATAAATTCCAAAAATATTATTTAAATTATACACACGTATGAATGATAAAAAAATTTTCTAGTTTGTTTCTGAAGTGTTCCAAAAATATTTTGGTTCATCAGACAAGGTTACAAATATACATGCAGCTTATTTTTGAACAAAAATCATCTTGACTTTTAATACTTAGAATGGAGTAAGAAGAAAATTATTCTGCTTACATCATTGTAGAGCATATATTGCACTTGAAATTCTCTAATATTCATGATAAGTATTGATATAAGTGTGCATAGAACAATCATTGCACTATAACTCCAAATATAAATTTATACTTAGCAAATACCTTTTATTTAAATTGCACACATATCTCATACATAAACTTCCATAATTATACACATAACAATCAAATCCTTACTATCGAACCTAGACTATCAACCCGAAACAATTTTTAAGAGTGAAATACACCTTTTAATGAATACGATTAAATTACCAAACTCTTGTGTATATATTTATATAAAATTTTAGGGGTGAGACAAGTAAATATAGAAGAGTTGTGTGCTAGGTACGTAAAATGTCAAACTCAAAGTAGTAAAAGTCACAAAGGTATGTAAATACATATGAATCAAGTGGTATGTATGCAAATCTTCCCAACCCTAAATACATATGATGTGCCGTACTGATTTTTTGGATCTGGGTTGCTTTAAATGCTTCATTGGTTGTATTGCTCAGTTGCCCTATGTGGCTCTTAAAATCTATAATTTCAGGTTATGAGCCTAACCATTTAATGACCTATATTCTGTGAATTTCTATATATTTTGTGTTACTTTTCATTTTGAATGATTGTTTCATAATTATAATCATGGTATGCGTTTGCTTTTGGTGATTTTATTGACTTATAATTTCATTAATGAACATTTTGGGTAACACCTATAAAGAAAGAAAGAACACCTGTAAGCAAGCTGATATAAGGCTTGACTGACTTTGGAGGGTACTGAAATGGCTATAGCTATGACATTTCTGTAAAATAGCTCTGAAACTAGTTCGTGAAATAGAGCAATATGTTAGGTATGGCTCATATCTAGGGAGTTATAGAGTTTTTTGGTGAAGAGGTGTGACTCTTGGTGAAAGGAGTGTCTCTTGGAAGTTAGTGGGTTGGGTGGAGCGAGGGCGTGTTTGTAATTTATTCGTGGGTTTTTTCTATAAATAGATGTGTAAACCTATGAGTATGTAACTCCTCTGAAATAGTGTATTCGCCGGCTCGCTCCCGAGGACGTAGGCAATTCTTTGTCGAACCTCGTTAAATCTCTTTGTGTTATTCTGGTTTGTGTCGATTCTTGTTTCTCGTTCCGATATTTTCATAACAATTGGTATCAGAGCCTCGTTCGAGGGAACAGGAGGAGATCGACGCGGGAGATCGAGGAAGTTAAGAAGATTTGGTTTCGAGATTCAAAGAATTGCGGTGGAAGTTTGGCGTGAAGCGACAGTTCCCGGAGAGTCTTGAGAGTTTCGCGGAGGGAAGTTCGGCCCAGGGATTCGCGAACAGGATCGCGGAACAGGAACAGTCGCGACTTTTTCCTCACGCGGGAAGCTGGCTGCGGGGGCTGGTTTCGAATCGCGACAGGAGGCAAGCTTCAGTTCGCGGCAGAGGCATCGACAGGTCTTCCAGCCGATCGTATTTCGCGAACTCGGCAAAGCTAGCCGACAGGCAGTTCGCGAGGGCCTCTGTAGGAGAGCGCCCGCGCGCTGGAGTTTGCGATAGAGGCGAAGGTAGTTCGCGAGGACTTCTGGAGAAGGAGGCTGCGACGAGGATTCCCTCACGAAGAGGCGCGACTAGGCGAGTGAGGCAGTCTCGGCTCGCAGTCCCGGCAGCCAATGCTTCGAGCAGCGCGTTGCTCGCCGCAGAAGAAGCATGCGAGGGCTCCAGGCCAGTTAGGCGCGAAGCAGATCGACAGATCAGTGGCAGTTCGCGGTTGCGATCCGAGCGGGAACGATTTCTGCGGGTTGCGGCAGTTCCATGCGACGGCGCCGGTTCCAGGCAGAGAGGCGCTGAGGCAGCTTTTCTGGACAAAGGCGTGGCACTGAAGGAAGGAATATTGGATTTGCACTTGAGGGAATATTCCCTTCATCCCATGAAAGAAGAAATTCATTTTCCACTAGAGGAATATTCCTGCAGGCACTGAAGAAAATTTTCTCTTACAAAGAAGGAATTTGTGCGGAGGGCATTTTTTAACAGAGGAGTTCGGCCGGTTCAACAATTCGCAGGAAACAAAGGCTGTCCACCGCGAACAGGAGCCTCGTTTTGCGGGAGATTGAGGTGTCAACTAGTTAAATTCACCGGTTTGTCGCAGGAGATTTTGCGACAGATGGAGTTCGGCAGGGTGCAGGTGGCGAGCAGACACGATTATTTTCGTGAACAGGAGTTTCGTGGAGATTTTCCTCGAACAGGTGCGAAGGGATTCGTGGCTCGTGGAAACAACAATTGGCCGAGGTACTGGTACGAACAAGAAAGGTGCTTCGTAGGGAAATTTGATTCACGAATCACAGGAGAATCGCGGGATAGTTGCTGCATTTGACAGGGAAAATTTCGAGTTTCTTTGAATTTATTTGCGGAGTATTTTCTTTTGTTTTTCGAAGCAAGGCAGGAAAATAAGGTGCAGGATTAAATTCGGATGGCAATGTCTGAAGAAAAATTCGAGATAGTGAAGTTCTATGAAACCGGGAACTTCAGATTGTGGCAAACAATGGTAAAAGATTTGTTGACACAACATGAAATTTTGAAGGCTTTGCGAGCTACGAAACCTGATAATATGGAAGATGAAGATTGGGAAGAGTTACAACTTCGAGCGGCAGGTACCATAGGTTTATGTCTGACAGATGAGATTATGTATCATGTTATGAATCTGAAATCTCAGGAGAAGTATGGAAGAAATTGGAATCTCAGTTTATGTCCAAATCTTTGACGAATAAACTGCATCTGAAGCAAAGGCTATATGGCTTGAAGATGCAGACAAGCACTGATTTGGCTCAACTCTTGAATGTCTTCAATCAAATAATCACAGATCTGGCACGGCTTGATATGAATATTGAGGATGAAGACCGAGCAATGATTCTTTTGTGTTCGTTGCCTACTTCTTATGAACATCTGGTGACTACTCATACATATGGGAAAGAAACAATTAAAATTGATGAGATTACTGCATCATTGTTGGCTCACAACCAGCGGAAGCAGAATGCAGAGGAAAGCTCTAATGATAATTGTTTATATGCTAAGGGTAATCAGGATCGTGAAAGTAGGGAGGAGGAGAAGAATTCTGGAAGGCAAAATTCCTGGTTAAAGCCTAAAGGCAAGAAGATTCGTTGTTTTAAGTGCAAGGAACGGGGACATATGAGAAGAGATTGTCCAATGCTCAAGAAGAAGACTCGTGATCTTTCTTCTAGGGCTGCGAATATGGTGCAGAGTTATACAGATTACAGTGATAGTGATGCGCTTTCAGTAACGACAACTCAGTTAAAGGATGGATGAATTCTTGATTCAGGATGTTCTTATCACATAACACATAACAGGGAGTGGTTTACTTCATACAGGTTATCTGATTCTAGTTCAGTCTATTTGGGTGATAATAGACGTTATAATATTGCTGGTATAAGTAAAGTTAGAATTAAGATGTATGATGACATCGTTGAACATTATGCGATATCGCACATGTTCCATACTAAGAAGAATTTGATTTCCTCGGCACTCTACATACGAAATGGTTTCATTCCTAGGCTAGTATGAGGATAAGGAAACCATTGAATCGATATGGTGCACTCGACCGTGATGAAATGGAAGATCACCGCATGTAACATCTATAAACTCGTTGGGAGTACAGTAGCCGATGGAGATCGGCTCATTGGATCATATGATAGAATGCAGCAAGAACTTTGACCAAGCAGGTTAGATGGTTTGGTTGCCAAACCCACTTCGTGTAAGAAACTCCATGATCTATTTCTCCTAAAGGGCTTGGATATTCACAAATGTGAGATTGTTGACGTATTTTCTCCTAAGTGTCGAATATTCGTTAAGGTGGAGATTTGTTTGGTAGCACATATACCGGTGATGCATTTCATAAGGTGCTTGGATATTCGCCAAGCGTGAGAATCATTAGGTATGACTCATATCTAAGGAGTTGAGTTTCTTGGTGAAGAGTGCGTGACTCTCGATGAAAAGGAGTGTCTCTTGAAGTTAATGGTCAGAGTGAGTGAGTGAGTGTTCGTAATTTTATTCGTGGGTTTTTTCTATAAGTAGATGTATAAACCTATGAGTATGTAACTCCTCTGAAATAGTGTATTCGCCGGCTCGCTCCCGAGGACGTAGGCAATCCTTTGCCGAACCTCGTTAAATCTCTTTGTGTTCTTCAGGTTTGTATCGATTCTTGTTTCTCGTTCCGATATTTTCATAACACAATAAAGTGAAATAATCTATAAATTTAGGGTGTTTTTGCGACGGTAGTACAATGACAGTGTGATGTCGCATCATGATTTTTTATGTTTAACAAAACAATATTTTGCTTATGTTTTTAGAAAATTACAACTAAAAGCTGCATTTTTCTATCATATTTGACTACCTGCAGTGGGTGCTATAAAGCTGAGGTCCGACTTCTCCAAATATTTTTATTTATAATATCCTCCGTAACTTATCTTATAAATAAAAGTCATTAAGCATTTAATGGTGAAAAATTTTGCCAAAAAATTATATTGAAAATAAATTTCTATATTTGTGGATCATGGAAATATGGAAAAACCAAACTTGCCTAGTAATTAGGAGACGTTCCAAATTTCTTTTACAACTGAAAATTAAATTGTAAATCTCCTCTTTAAAATTCGGTTTATGCATGATAAATATATGAAACAAATAAGGGACATTTACATACATACCACCTAACTCTTATATATTTACTTATCTAACGTCTAAACTTCACTTTCAACATTTACAGCACCCAAATGTCCTATTTAAGAATGAGATCTCACATATGCAAAAATAAAAGTTTGGGTGTTAGATATGTAAATACAATGGAATTGATCGGCTTCCAAACAAAATATAATAAATAAATGCAATACAATATAATATATCAAATTATTTGACTTAATCTAGAATAAATATAATAAATTTATTATTTTAAATTGAAGATAAAATAAATCTCGTACTCATCAACAAGCCTCTAGAGTTCGGATAAGAGGCACCACACAATAAAGGACAGTACACTTTATTCGGTCTCGCAAAATTTAGTTAGGTGTGAAGGAGAAATTACGTACGGAATATGTATGAAGTTTTGTGTGCGTAATCAGTAATAACCTTCGAGTAATTCTCTAGTAACTTCATAGTAATCCTGATTAACACTTAAAATGGTACTGTAAAGGTTATTCGAGGGTTTATGTTGACGTTATTGGGGTTAATACCAAAATAACCTCACAAAACGCCCGAATTATTCCAAACAAAATATGAAAGTTGAACCGCATAAGTTATTGGTGGTTATTGAGAGGTTATTGGAGTTGATACCGCAATAACCTTCCAATAACCCCCCCAATAACAGGTTATTGGGAGGTTTTTGAGGGGAATATGCATGCAAAACTGCGTGCGTACTCTGTTTGTAAATATTTCTCAACATGAAGAGTGCCCAACTTTGATTTTTTATTTGAACAGAAAAATAAATTAAAGTCATAAAATGCTAATAAAATTTCATAAATTTTGAATTGTTTTTGAAATAAATAAGAAAATCAATTATAATTAATATCACACTCATCAAAAAAAGATTAATCAAAATATTATTAGCCAGTTTATTAACTCTGATAAAAAAAAGCAATAAAGTTCTCACCTTCCCCAGTTTTGGCTAAAATACTCCAAATAAGTATTATATTTCTCCAATTTCAAATAGATATAGTTTAGTGGGAAGGAGTTATAAGTTTCAATAATAGCGGTTCTGATTGAAAGTGATGGTTTTGTCTTGGAAGAATTAGAGTTCTAAATTCCTGAATTAGCTTAACTGAAGTAAGTGTTCATATTGGTTTGATTATGGTTGGCCTACTCCCATTGGTCGACTATGTTTGTTACTAGAGGTGTTTACATTTAACAGGGAAGTTGGAATGTGACCTTCATAATTAATTTTAAGAACAAATCCTTATTTATACAAATAGTAAAAATATTGTATGATAATAATACAAAAGCTCTATTTTGAAATGTACTGATTCATCTAAAAATGTGGTAGAAATATTACAAAAAAAAAGACTTTTTAATTGCTATTTTAAAGAATCCTGTAGAAAATTTTATTCCATAAAAAAAGGGTTATAGAGTTTGTGACCGACAGTTTCACTACACACTCACACACACAAAGAAATAAAAACCTAAAAAAACGTCAGTCATTAAGTACAACTCATGCAAAAAAAAAGTTTAAAAAGTAATATTACATCGAATATAAAGAGTTTCTAAACAATCACCATGAATAATAATAGAAAGTTTCATGAAGATCTTTCGAACAGTAAAAATGCAAGTATTGCTTTCTCGAACTGAAGTCTTAGCACAATTTCATTCGTTTGAATAATAATACTTAAATGATACGTTTCTTCTTAGTACAATAGTTCCAAATTTTCAAAGAGTCCATCTCAATATCATTCAAATGTCAACTGCAAATAATAGCTAAAGTTAATGCAATTATAACAACTTAAGCTTCAATACAAATTGGAGACACAGTGATAGCAAGAGCAGAAAACAATAAAATACATTTTCCTTCAAAATTTTGAGACAGTCCACCAATTCCAACAAAAATTTTATTCCAACTCCCATCATTATTAATTTTAAGAAAGCCACACAAAGGTTTATTCTAGCTGATTAAAATTAATATTGATGAGAGTTGAAATAACAAAGAAAGAATATCTATATTACAGCTAGCATAAATATTTCTTAATTAGGAGAAACAGTGATAGTAAGAGCAGAATATCGATATTGCTTACAATAAGAAAGAATATCTATATTACATCTAGCATAGATATTTTTTTATTAGGGGACACAGTGATAGCAAGAGCAGAAAACCATAACATACATTTTCCTTCAAAATTTCGACACTCCACCAATTCCAGCAAAAATTTTATTGCAACTCCCATCAATATTAATTTTAAGAAAGCCACACAAAAGTTTATTCTAGCTGATTAAATTAGTAACATATTTACAATAAGAAAGAATATCTATATTACATCTAGCATAGATATTTCTTAATTTCAAACCCAAAGACTTTTAAAATTACCAAAACGAAGTATATTATAAATAAAATTAGCAATGAAGATATAGCATGAATGAGTAGTAATCAAATTGTCATAATGTTTAGCTTTATTTCTAGCAAACCAAAGATACTAACAAACAATAATAGGAATAGAGATAAAAAAAAATATTCTCACCAGCATTTCACTAAAACTTAAAGAAACCATTGATAGAAAAATTAATGACATCATTCATCGACATATCACAAAAAGTGAAAACATTACTCCAAGCATAGGTGCAAGAAATAAAAAATATGCTCTAAATTATCCTCCTTATATTTACAAAGAAAACATCAAGAAGGAAGATGTAAACCTTTTAATTTAAGAATATCATCAGTAGCTAAGATATGATAAAAAAACATCCAAATGAAAAATGACTGAGAAGGCTTAATAAAAGAATTATAGGCCCCAGATAAATCAAAACCATTGTAATAAGGTATGGATCTAGCAAAAGTTTTAGAAATAAAAACTCCATAATTACCTTAAATATTGATATTGTCAATATCATTTGTAATAGGAATTTATTCAATAAGAATTTCTTGATCATTTCCAACTAAAGTACAAAGTTTATGAAAATCCCAATGACCATTACTCCAACACTAATTAATAGAAAAAGTACCCAAATTCAAATTAGCCAAATGAGCATCTCCTATCCACCAATCATACGAAAAACTACAATTACCTTCACCGACATCCCAACAAATAAAATCTTCAGTAAAACGAGCTACTTTAAGTATTCCTTTCCAAATAAAAGAATTAGTAGAATTAGAAGTAATAAAAAGGGGATGAGAGTTACAACATTATTTAGTTCTCAATAAATTGGACCAAATAGAATTATCTTCACGAAAATGAAACCAAAGCTTGATGTAGCTGATGTGCATAGAATTTGTAATGCTTCTAAATCCGAAATCATTATTATGAATTGGTTTGCACATTTTCTTCCAACTCATCCAACGAAGTTTAGAATATTTACTAGCTCAAAGAAATTTATTAAAACTGCACTCAATTTTCTTAATCAAACAATCAGAAATTTTCATGAAAAGTAATGTATATAAAGATAAAGAAGTAAAAATACTTTTAAGACTAGTAATCTTATCACCAAAAGATAGAAGAAGCTTATCCTAGGACATGATTCATTTCTTGATCTTTTCAATAAGATTATAAAAAAGATGATCTTTTCTTTTTTCCTTTATCTTGATTGAAGCCTAGATAAGTAAAAGGCAAATTCCCTTTGTTGCACTTAGTGAAATCTTGGATCCAATTTTTTTTGATACTAGAAATAACATTTATTCATATTGAAGGACATACCAGAAATATTTTGAAAACTATCGAGTGCATTCCAAAGTCTCTTAATAGACTTCTTATTAGCATTGGTAAAAATAATCAAATCATCAGCATAAGCGAGATATGAGATTCCTAAATTTCCTTTAATACAATAAAACATAGTAGAAAAATTATTAAATAAATTTTTAAGATATCTAGACAGAAAATCAAAAGTCAGGATAAAAAAAAAAACTTTAATTATATAGTTTTGACTAACAAAAAACTTTGGCATAAATTTGTTTTTGTTATTCAATAACTGGTTTGACTTTTAAAATAAAGCTTCAATATTATATTTTACATTGCGATATTTATAATGACTTTATAATAGTATTATAATTTGGAATTATTCGATTTATGTCAATATCAATGAATTTGATCTTATGCCAAATTTTTAATATATAAACTACCTCACAAACTTTCTATTTATCTGCAGAGTCCATTTAACGTGGTGTGACATAAATTATTTTTTTATTCATATTATTAATCATTTATTTAATTTATAAGGGAAGATTTACATACATACCCCTCAATTCTTGTGTATTTAAATATCCGATATCTAAATTTATTACATATATATATATACCATTTACCGATGCATATAAAGACGGGCTTCACTTTTTTTTAGTTAAAGTAATAATATTTTAAATATGATATAAAAAATTTAGGTGATATAAATGTAAAATTAAAATTTAGATGCTAAATTTGTAAATATATAGAAATTGAGTTATTTTACTTCCAGTCAAACTAATAATTTATTGATCTTATTTGTTCCTCTTGTGTGACCCATAAAAAAATATTACATCAGGAACAAAGACTCCAACTAGAGGTCTGCTAATCAGGGGTCTGACGCATTGACACACGTATTTGTAGATCCTTAAATAAAATTAATTTAATACAGGGGTCTGTTTGTATATGTGGCAGGTCTTGATTGGGCAACTGATGCAAAACTGCATTAGGAACCCTAATACAATAGTTTTTCGTGACACATTAGCACGGAAATCTTTTGTTTCCTTTCAATGCAGATTTTATAGTTGTATATATTTGATAAAACTCTTATGGTAATATTTTAGTGATAATTTTTTCATTAAATTTTCAATATATAATGAACACAACTAATAAAAATACGAGCAAATCATGATGTATCTTGCACTTGTGGTTATTTCTATAAATTATATGTTCTTTTGGTGTTAAAAATTTCATTTGATATATATTGCTTTTAGTGTAGGATAGAATACCATATTAATAAGAATTTGGTATTTTACTTATAAATATTATAAAAAGGAGCTATGGGTCTTTTAATGGAAAATCCCAAAATATAAAAGTCATGACATGATATTTGCTAACTAAGTGGAGTAAGATTATTATCTAATGAACCATGCCTCAATGAGATTCTTGATTTCATCGATGACCAAATGCTCAATATCCGAGCGAATCCTACGTGGGTATTGCTTCATCAGAGTAATAGTAGGGTTGATAGCTAGCTTAAGTACTACTACCTTAGAGTATAAGTTGGGCATCCTGAAATCACAAAATTGATGAAGTACTTACACTATATGAGCATCCTAAAACTTTTACAACATCTTACTAATGTAGGTAGGATGAGAAAACTCATCCATATCTAGCTTCACCTCCACAAACTCATTAATTGTTAAGGATATACCATATCTTCAAACTTGAGAGGGGCTTAGATTTTATTTCAGAGGTTAACTAGTAGGGTCACTACAAGATGTTGTAGAGATCATCCTACAAGAAGCATAGGGTGCTGGATTTTTTCAAACTATTCTATCGAATGTATCCTATGCTCTATGTATCAATGTTTTCTTGCTATACCACATATGATTACAAATCCTAGATTGGCTAGCTAACCATTGATAAGGTAGAATACCTTTATTCAATAAATTATTTATCAATGGTTAGCGGTAATAAAAAGAAGAAATGACATCCATACTGCTATTAACAAAAACAAATGAAAGTACATCATGTTGCATCATGGGGTGCTCTAATCTATAAAATAAGATAGCACTTTCATCATGACCCTCTCTAGAGGGTACATAAATAGTACACAGCTAATTGAAAGTTGCCTCCTCTCTCATGAACAATTCTTGGTGATGATGTTGGAGCATTAGATGGATTATTAATACTTTGTCTGATAATTCCAATGTGGATGGAATGTAATCACTTGTCTTGAAATCCACGTCAATGAACCTGGTGTAATGAGATATCCTCATATGAATCTTTAAAAATTGAAAACATTTTTTCCTCGATAGCTGAGTAACCCAAATATCAGTTTCTGGCTCATAATCATCTGTATCATCACTCTTTATAATAATATGTCATGTATAAAGAGCAGGTAAGGATTTCTTAATAGGAGGGCCTCAATTATACTGAGATGGAAAACTGCCTAAAGCTCTTTTCTGATCTAAGCTTCTACCTCATCCCTTGAAAGGAAGAGACGGGCATATAAAAAAATTAGAAATGTTTAGGCTTTAAGGCCGTAATCATGATATATCAAACATATAATACTAAGCATCCTCATAAATTCAAACTTCACTAATCAAGAACGGTTGGGTATCAAAAGGATAGAGAACTATTATCCTCTGCATGTGTATTTAATGCACTAAAAGGGGATTGAAGGAACCATCTCATAGGCATGAATCTATGAGCCAACCAACAAAGCCCTATAATGGGTCTCAACTCCCCAAACTTAAAGGAAAAGCTATAGTGCCAAGTGCTGTCCTGCTTTCTTATTAAATCCATTCGAAATTAGCCTATTAGAGACTACACACCATAAATCAAGAGATAATAATTCAGGTGTGTAGGCACTAATAAGTGTGTGGTCACTGATAATATTTACCGACACTAGAGCCTACCATTATACAATTCAATGGAAAATCATTTACTTAGGTTGTCACATATATTAAGCAGTTATACTCAATGATACCCAACATATGGTAATCATCAGTGAAAGAAATACTAAGCACATCCTGTGAGGGGCTAGTTATGTTAACTTCTCCTTAACAAAAAGATATTTGAAAGACTTTGAGCTTTAAAATAACCTTAACCAAAGTCTCTCGCAGCTTAGAAAACAATACAGACACATCATATACAGTAAAAAATTCTAGAAACTTCTTAAGGCGAGTCAGGATGTTATAGTCTACCTTGCTAAATAAGTTATCATAGATCATATCTTAAGTTCAAGGTGTAGGGACGTTCTCAATATGTTGAGCAACTATCGCTCCCCTATGTGCTTCCCTTTTCTTGGCACTTTTCGATCAAATATGCTAGATATTTCCAATAAGGGACATAGAGGGATCAAACCTTTTGAGGAAGTCACTAGCCTAGTCTACAGACTGAGACTTAGGTTAAAATAAGGTACTTTTATTTTCACAAAATTCCTCTTCATAATACACTAACAAGTGCCATCTAAGGTGGGCATGATAGGGAACTCATTCTCATCATGATCTAAATTATCACAATAAAAAAATAACTAATAAAAGAAGCTTTCATTCCAATATAATAAGTATCAAATACATGGTACTACATACTTATCCATAATATTAGACAACCCATCAGGTGTTGACTATGACGGTGTCGGTCGCCAATGGTGTTGGGTGTTTTTAATTTATATAAATATATATGTAATACTTGGAAAATATCATTTTAACTTTAGATATCAAATTGATCTCATATATGCAATAATTTCAATAATCAAACACCACACTAAAAACCATATATATATCCCGAAGAATAGATACATTGTCCGGTAGTGAGACTTGATCAAATAAACTAAAGAATCCATGACACTCTTTTGGTCTGGAAACCATTTATGTTGACTGACAGCTTCCCTTATCTAATATGAAGTAACTAGAATGGGTTTATATTACCCAGGTTCTTAAAATTTCCTATAAGTGCAAGCCCTTATAGTTAATTACATCTCTGATAACCAAAGTCATCTAAGAAAACCCTTGATTTAAATCAAGAAATATTTTTTCATGACTTTAAAAAGGTAGGATCTTCAATATAATGTGGTAATGGGAAATCCAATAGGTGAGTGGCTCAAGTTTGGAACAGTTATTATAGGAATCCAAAGAAAGAAAAAACTAGGGGAAAACACAGCTCCAAGAAGAATCTTGGTGATTTCCCAAACTATCTTATTGTTTGGCTTTGATTTGAGATATTTATTTATTATTTCATCCTACCAATTTTAATTATTTAGGGCTTACATTCACTTGATACCAATCATGTGAATAGCTTGGAAGATAGGAAGACTTATGTCATTTCGGATGACAACCTCGGAATCCTATGACAAGTTTAGGGCTTATATTGCACGAGGTGCAGAGTCCTAAAGAGATAAAGTGAGGGTTTATGTTGTACTAGGAAAACTAACTCAAAGTCCTATGACTTATTTGTTTATTTCTAAGAAAAAAATTTTGTTGTTGAAGATGGTCGTGCTGCCCACTATGTTTGCTCTGAGCTCCTCATTGCAGCAGGTTTAATTTTAGAAGTGTCAAATTGAAGAGATGAGAGAAGTGTCTTGTTTTGGAGATGCTTAAATTGAGGTATTTTAATGTCTTATTAAGATGAAATATTAAAGTTGATTAAGCGATACAGGTTAGGATCCCACGGTTCCTTCGTTCCAGCACCTCTATTTTCTTCGGATTCACTTAGCCCAAATGAATTTACCAAATTAAACTAAATGAATTCAGTAATTACAAATTTGCCCCTAAAGGCCTATCACTTCATAATTCATTAAATTCAAATTAGACGACTTTAAAATTTTTATGTTACCCCACTCATGGGTCAATTAAAACATCAGAGGATAAAATGTGATTTTTCTGATTTAAATTTATTTTTTATAATTATTTTAATACAGAATAGACATTTTCAATTTTAATTTAATAAATTAACCAAAGTAATTTATCTGTGCTTAACAAAATTATTTAAGGTTTATCTAGGTCATAGTACCACTTGGACCAATTTTTATGATTTTTTGAGTTTTAATTTAATTATTAGAATTATTTGTTTGTTTTGAGTATTAATTAAATAAAAAATATTATTTAAGTGGAAAATAAAGTTTTATATTTTTCTTAAATCTCTCTGAGGTTGAACAACCGAGAGAAATAAATTTCAGGCTTTTTTATTTATATTTTAATTATTAGAATTATTTTAATGAAAAATTAGGAAAAATCCTTTTTTAAGCCTTAAAAAAATCATTGTAAGCCTTTAAAAATTAATATCTTCACTTAGAAAATTAGGAAAATTATTTTAATTGCTCCTAAGTGATCAGGAGACCAAATATGACATTTTTATGAATTTTAATATTTTTTTGATTTCTTGATTTTTAATTATTTTTAAATATTTTTAAAATTATTTAAATATTAAAGATATGCTTAAAAGTGAAATATTTATTTTAATTCTAATTTTAATTTTCTTAAGCTACTATGGTTATTAGGAGCTCTCAAAACTAATTTCATGATTTTTTGACTTATATTTTAGTTGTTATAATTATTTTAATTAAAAAAAACTATTTAACTTGAAAAATTCATTTTTGTGGGTAAATTAACTCCAATTAGCTAAAAATTTTTATGGGGAGCCCATATGTTTATTTTCAACAGTGGAGAGTCATGTTGTTTGTGATTTTTACATTATTATTTTAATAATTTAATTTTTAAATGATTTTAATAAGTTAATTACCATTAGTGCCATTATTAATTATTTAAACCCATTTTATATTTTCCCTAGGGTCCTTTGACCACAGTGAAACTAAAAAAATAAGTTCTATATTTTTCTAATTAATATTTTAATTATTATATTTTTTAAACCAAAACAGAGTGGATTAACTTAAAAGTTAGGGATCTCTAGCTAGAGATGTCCCATGACATTGGAAAAATCAGAGAACATTCCTAACCCAGAGACTTTAAGCCCTTCAGACCTCATGCCATGGTGAAATGTTTAGAGTGAGTTATGTCTTAAATATGATTTACTGCATTTAATTAATTAAAAATAAAATACATGTCAAATGACTTCAAATTTATTTTCACATTGTTCTCCTCTGTTCACTAAGGATTGGAGTATTTTCATTTTATTTTTGTGAATTTTATACACCAAGTTATGGATTTTTTAAGGTGGACAGAATTAAGTATTTCCAAAACAAATCTTATTTTTCTATTTATCCACCACGACACCACGCAATCCTTGACAACTCTGAAGTGCTACGCGGCGCTCTGCCATTCAATGCCACCATCCATGTGGGTGCTAACTCGGCTTCATCGATCTCTCGTTTGACACAATCAGAGCCATCCATTGAATACTCGCGCTATGCAACGACACGCGTTCATCGTCCTCGACTGGTTCATCTCGAGAGCCATCCATCTTTAAACTTCAAGATCTTGAGCTAGACTTAACCAAATCGAGTACAATTTGTTTCTATAGATGCATCTAACTTAGAGGAGCCTATCTATATGATTTATACGAAATGAAATACAATGTACATGCATGGATAATCAAATAAGGCTCGGGTTAAGGGAAGAGTTCTTGACCTTAATCTGAGAGGTGTGGCCTCGATCATATGTGTTCAACACATTTGTGAGGACACTATGAAGATCCTCTAAGAACCACTTTGATCTCTCCTTGGGTCTACACCATAACTCTATCAGAGGGCAATTTTAGGTCTGAGGGAAGTTTGGGTTGGAGAGGCTCTGTGATAGGGCTTTTGTGGGGGATTGTCTTCTCTTAGTCTGGTGATGGTGTGGGCACAAGTAATTGGATTTTGGTTGAGTGTGGAGTTTTGGTGAAATGTGTCTTATTTCTGGCAAGGAATTGACCTGAGAAATTAGCTCGGGGCAGTGGGTTTGGGTGGTTAAAGGCAATGGGCTTGCACTCATCAAGGTCTGGAGGAGCTCTGGTGAGATTTTAGCAGAGTTTCTCCAAGGGTTTTAGCACTCTCCCCTTTGGCCATGAAGAGCCTTATTTATAGCCATGGTAGTTTATTTGAGCTCAAGGGTCAATTTGGGTGCACTGGGTTATTGAGGTGGAGAACTGAGCTCGGAGCCAATAGCCAATTAGGGTTTGCCACATAGGCTGGGTCAAATTGGGTTTGATTTCAAGTGGAGTGACTCTCAGTTTAAGCTCCTCCGACGACTAGTCCAGCCGGCCAAACCAGGGGAGGTTGTGGTGTGAGCCAGAGGCTAGGCCAGGGGAGGTGGTCACGTGAGCCAGAGGCCAAGCCATCAAGGTAATTAATTGGGTTGGTGATGGTTTTGGCAAAGATCCCTTTGCTTAGGTATTTTAGGAAAGAAATCCCCAAATTTAGGGTACCTTTGGTCCATGGCTCCACTAGGTTGGGCTAATTAAATCTAGGGTGACTCTTAGGGTACAAATTCTAGCTGTGGTGGGCATGGCTTAGTCAATTTGGTTAGGTTTAGATAAGCTTGGGTCTTAGGTTCAATATTGGGTCATTTGGGTTCAAGTTAGGATATTTAATTTTAAGCTTGGATTAAGACCAATTGCTTGTTCAAAATGGTGTGTATGATTGTTACAAAGGTTTTAGAAAAGGATTGGAGTGATTTTGAGTTGATTTGGTAGGTGAATTTGGTGGAATTTGGACATTTGGTAAAATTGAGATAACATGGGTTAGGCTTGGGTTTGGGTTAGACTAGAGCTTGGCTAGGGTTCAATTGATGGTTCAAATTGGTATAGGGGAATGCGATGAAGGGTTTTGGATAGAAATTGGGTGCAAATTTTGGGGTTAGGGCATTCAATTTTGTGACATTTGGGCATGTGACACATTTGAGGATTTTTGGTTTGGATTGAAATTGAGCTTAGAAATTGGATCAATTGGACTTGGATTTGGTTTGAATTGGGTCTATACATGGTGAATTTGAGTTTAGAATTGGAATTGGGGAGGATTGGGGTCAAGTGTGTGGACATTGGAGGTGATATGAGCATTTTGGGTTTAAAGGGACAATGTGGGGCTTTTGGTCAAAATGGGTCAATTTGGTTAAATTAGGTCCAACTAAGTGGTTTTAGTTGGTTTTGGGAACATTTGGGATGATTTTGGACTTTTTGGGAATTTTTGAAATTTTTGGATTTTGAGAGGTATTTTGGTAATTTTGTATAATTTTGGGGTATTTTGGAAATTTTGGGTATTTTGGTTAATTTTGATGGTGGAGAACATTTTGAAATGATTTTTGGAAAAAATTGGGTAATTTGGGTAAGTTTTGGGAATTCAGTCAAAATTAGGGTTTATGGGTAATTTGGTAATTTGGGAGAAGTTTGGGTTAAATGGGTTAAAGTTGGGATTTAAGAATGATGATCATGAGTTCAGCCTATTTGAGACATGGACTAAGGAAAAGTCCCATTTTGGATCCTCCATGTGTTGGTCCTAGTCAACCCTATCTAGGGCTAAGAGCTTGGGGAACCACCCGCATGAGTTTCCAAAGAGCAGGAAATCAAAGGTAGTCAAGTTTGGTTTAGGGTTGTGAGATAGTGAGTGTAAGTGTAGTGTAGGTGTGTGTGTGTGTAAGAGTCTGACCTAGACTAGACCACCCAGGGTGAGTTCTAAGGCTTGACCATCCTATAGAGAACTCTTCTTGAGTTTTTTTATGCTTAGCCTCATCCTCCTATGTGCTTAGAGGTTAGACTTTAAGCATTTGAAACTCTAAGTGAAGCAAGGAAGTGTTTTTGAATTTCTATGGGGTAAGTGTTCCATTGTTAGTCTTATAAGATAGTCACGGGAAAAGTCCTATGGCTAGATTCTAGGTCCTTATAAAGAAAGACTAGACCTCAACAAAAGTGAGGTCAACAAAGGATTCACTGACAACTAGTGAAGGCTCTGGTGAAGCTGTTGAGATGAAGTTAACTATCATCTATCCCAGGTATTCTATGAAAAGTTCTTAGGGATATTGATCTCTCAAGCTCTGTACTGAGTTGCCAATTAATTATTAGGTATGCCCCAAATGACTATTGTATAGACAATAATCAAACATTGAGATTTTATCCATCTCCTCTCATTTAGTAGGTTTGAGTAACTTCATTCCTTTGTTTATAAAGTTTTTGAAGATTTTTAGGATGTACTCCTTACAAAAAGGAAATTTATTTTGCTTTATCTCTTTCCAGAGGAAGGAGTAGCCCACTTCCATAGAGAGGAAGGGGGGTTTGGCTCGACTGAAGTGATAGCCTTGCCATCATATGAAGCCAAAGTTATGCTCTTGCCTATTCTCCGAGAGAGAATAGTGGTGTGTAGGATTTTTTCTCATATGCAAGGCATCGTTGTTATGGCTTGGATATCTAACATTATGGAGGTAAAAAAGCCCTTTTATGGTTTAAATTCAAATTACACAATGTTTATGCTCATCACAACTTACGATAGTTTTGTCTTTATGCTTGGAGTGACTTTGTTAGATGTTCATTATCTTTTCTTTCAAGTTAATTTGTCCAATGAACATTAGGGAAACATGACACCATTGATGAATACGAAAAGTAATGCATTAAAAATTAAAAATTTAATTTATCCTTTATAGAAACTTAAAATAGAAAAATACACTCTTTAATTTTTGCACAATTGCATCTCGGCTTTCTATGTTTAATAGTATTAGTATAATCGTGATGAAATATTGAATTTTTTCGAAACCATGTTAGAACCCGGGTACTTCTACTCATTTTTTCAAAACTTTTTCACACATGAAAATTCTTCCTAGACCTCAAGAAAAATGCCTAATTCTTGATGAACCCTCATAAACTTAACATGACCCATCTCAATCTCGTTATACTCTTAGTTTATAAAATATAGTTATTTATATATTAACAACATTTAATACCACAATAATAATCACTTTGGTTGAGGTGTGCATCACTATTTTCCTAGAACCCCATAAGTCTCATTTGATGATTATACCTTTATTACAAAGGCTACAATTATGTCAACATGTCAATGATAATATTCAATATTGTCACAACATCCTCTCCAACTAGGCCATGTACCATAAGATTAACAAGTACCTTGTAACAACCATATAATGATTATAACTACAATTTTAATGCCACCAACAAACTAAACATCATTAACAGTAATATGCAACATAGAAAAATCTGCATGAAGACCACAGAATGGCACGAGATATAAAGATAATTTCTAGACTAAAAGTTCTAAATAGCACAATCACTTAAGGATTTAAGAAATCACTATTAATTTCTTAGTGTACCTTTTTTATCATTTCATTATAATATTAAATAGCCTTGTAGCATAATAAGGATCGTAATACAATCCTATTGTTGGTCCATGTCTTTTACAAACATTGGCCAAAATGATTAAACCACTATAAACTTTATATTTCTCTATGATATTTTATTCCTACCTTAATGAATATTATATCTATTTCTTTTGTTCTTAATTAAAAAGCCTTAAAAAAACAAACTTAGTATCATTATCACCTCAAACCTAAATGAATTTTTTTTCTACAATTTGAAGAAATCCACTCGTCATTTCTAACTCTCATCAATCTTATTTATAATGCTCAATTTGGTAATAGAAAACTCTTGGCTTGACAAGTTAATCATATATGTCCTAGGGCAAAACAAATTAATCACTTCTTTATCTAAGGAGGGATTCATATGTTCCTTTCATTATTGTTAGAAACAAGGAAATATTGTCACCATATTTTGTATAAGGACTATAATGTTTTCTCTTTCAAAATTTATAAACTTATTGTAATTTTTACTCATTTAGGACATTCTAAGCTTTAAACTCTGCTTGAACTTAATGACCACAGTTAAAGAACCAAAGTTGAGTTACATTTACCTCCACGATGTCTTAACCTCATATGACCCTCTAACACAATTTTTGTGAAGTAATTTTATACCATGCTATTTGACCTCTAACAAAAGGGTTATATTTACTCAGGAAGGTTATCCTTTTCATAACATCCATCAAATTTTTTATATCAACACAAATTCCAAACACAAAAAAAAGTTTACTTAGAGGCCCAGTTCTACTCGCTTTTGTTCTATTCTTGTGAGTCCATCATTTTCTTCTTATTTTTAAAATAAATTATTATAAAACATCCCAAACAAAGCATTATTTTCATGCAAAAGGGCCTACTATTCAAATTACGGGGATATTAAGAAGGTGTTGTCCAATTCGTTTTTACCCTCGGAAAGTATATATACCTTAATGCATTTATTGAGTTTTTCCCTGAATTTTACAAGCAAATCTGTATTCAAGTTGTCCGAAACGAAGAGATAAATCTATGTGCGTATGCGTTGAAAATAGGCTGCTTTAAGGCGGCTCCATGCAGCAGTGGCTTTGTCTGGAAGGGAATACGTACGCAGTATGGGAAAAATAGTTCTGATTGCTACTTTTAGATTCGAATAGAGATAAATGTAATGGATCAGAATGTGCTCCATATCACATAGTTCAATTATTTTGAACCGGCTTTATAAATACATATTTACAGTCATGCAATGCTGCTAATTTAAATTTTGTGGTGTCGGAGAGGTTCCATTTGAATTGGTAGAATATGAATATTTGTTTATTAGAACTTACTAGCATACGTTCAGCAGGAAAGACAAGTATTTACACTGTCTAGAAAGGGTTAAAAACTCACATGGTTTTATATGTTAAAAAAACTTTTAATTTAATAAAAAATTATTGTGAGCATGATGATTGTTGAATGAATTTTACCTTAGTGTCTCTTGTGGAGTCAAAAGAAAATGCTACTAACAAGGTAGGTCAGTGTTTCTAAATGCGAGACAAGTATTTGATGCCAGAGCCTAAGTTAATCGCAATAGCCTGAACCAAAACAAATTAGAGGCAGTACTAGATTATAATATGGTCAAGTATTTATTAGGATCATAGGTATTGTTAGGTGAGGAGGCCTTAACTTAAGCCCTGGTACAGTTGCACTCTAGGGTCTTACGCAAGTTTACGTATTGCTTTTGTAATATAGGACTTTTGAGTCTAGGTTATCGAACCCATAGGGAGCGAGAAGTTTATGTTTAAGAAAATTTTTATCCTACTAAATTCGTTCTTAGATGGGAAGTAAATTGGTTTGAAGTTGTGCTAACGAGTCCTACTGAATTACAAACTATTATTAAATGCTTACTCCTATTGAAATTCTACATAATATATTTGGATTGATGATAATCAAGTTCTAAAACCAAATTCCCCTGTAATGATCTATGTAGAGTGAAAGAATTCAAAAATAAAAATTGTAAATGAGGCTAGTGACAAATAGGAGCAACTCTCTTCTTTGCCCTCTCCAGTGTGAATAAAAAATTTTGATTAAATGTGTTTTAACTCCTTAAATCCCAACTTCAACTCATCAAAAATTATTTCCCTAATATTTACATCTCCTTATAGTGCACTTGGTTCATACCATATAGTTCAACGTGAATAACCTAGTTGTTCTTCTATAGCTCTCTCTAGTTATGGGTCACAACACATTTTAGCTAATCACTTTGCCAGAATGAAAAGTAATTTTAACTAATCACATTAAAATTTAAAAACAATTTTTAAAAGCATTCTTTCAATCCTACAAATCCCGCTCTTATCACCACAAGGGAAATATAGAATGACTACTCAGAAAGCATTGAGAAAATACCACAACACATCTTTAAAAATAAGAAAATTCACTATAGAATTGTGTTTACAAAAATACAATAATAATAGTACATAATATTTGGCTTTTTTCCTTTGCAACGTGCTGCAAATGCCTCTCCAAAGGATCTCCAAGTCCTTTGCTACTATTCTGAACAATATCCTTACAAGTTGACTCAAATTCCTCACCGTACTCTCAAGAGAACCCATCCTATTTTTTCCTACAACAAACCCTAAATCTTATTTCACCAAAATACAAATTCTTCTTCCCTAAAGAGCTTTTTTATCTAGCAAAATAACCCACAACATCCTGTGGAAAAATTGTTGAAAACAGCCCAAGCAGTTTTTGGTACCTAGGCGCCAAGCTCCCTATCTGAATGTTTTCATATGAGCGCATAGGCACTCAAAAATTTGGCGCCAAGATGCTGGTCAAGTAGCGCATCGGTGCCCACTGACTGGATCTTAGGTGCCAGCCCCTCGTGTTCCCAGTATAGGACTGGCACCTAAGCACTCAAGAAATCTAGCGCCAAAAAGCCAGTCGCATGGATCCTCCTTAGTTCCAAGTAACCTCCTTTTTACTCCATTTCTTCTCCATTTTTCTCCACTTCTAATGCCAGTTTTACCTACAATAAAAACATAAAAAAAACTTTTCTTAAAGTACAAATAATCATGTGCAAAATATACAGAAAATTAAGCACTCTTTTCTACACATCAAAATCTTCAAAACATAAAGGTTACTTGTCGTCAAATAACAATAGAAAATTAGGAACCCTTTATTTAATTTTAGAGATTGAGTTTCATTAAAATTAATAACAATTTTTGCCTCAGAAAATAATAGTGTAAATTTAGATTAACTCTAACAAACAGGGCTAATGCTAGTGGATAAGAAAACCTTTACCCACTTATGAAAAATTGATTTCTTATTTACTGAGCAATTAATACTTGTTAGCTAAGATACCTTAGATGGTGAAAAAATCAAATTTAAGTCCTCCAATAACGAGACTTTACTAATACACCTTAAATACAAGTAGCTTAGGAATGTAATGGCTCTTCAACTTTTAAAAAGAATCAAATGAAATCAATTTTTGATTAGGCTTCTCTTTAAGCTTCTCCTCACTCAATATTTTCATTTAATCGCTATTTTTCTTGCTTTAGGATGTCTATTTCACTCTTTAGCATAATTTGAAGAGGATTACTATATCTGGATAAGCCTTTAATAGCTTTGGATTTCATTATCATCATTTTAAAGTAAAATATGCTACATTCATCTACTTTTAAACTTTTTTTTTTAAAATATTATAAAAGTTGTAAATATGATTTTAACAAAAGCTTAATTTTTCTATATCTAAGGATGCCAAGGTGAACAAATATATAGGTCTTTTTAAAATGAATAAAAAAACCATTTTTCAAATGTTGGACTACAGGTTAACTTAACACTTGTGTAGACTCATTTATGTAGAATTTAAACTAAAAATTATATTTTTTTTTCCTTTTTAAAAAAATTTCAAGTTGACACCACATATCACAAATCCTTTTTAAAACATATTAGTCTAAATACAGTTTATTGAGTAATGTAAAACATAAATATAAGTAGGGAGAAAATAATGCAAAAATACTTTCTATCATGTTTATCTATCCAAAAGATTAACAGGTACATGTAGAAGAATATATAAGCAGTAGAAAGTGAATCACAGCTAAACGTGAAAAAATTTGGAACCACACTAGAGAAAGTATAAAGTGAAACATGTAACTAAAAAGAAACCAAGTCTACACCACAAATACAAATTAATAAAGAGAGTACAGAAACAATAACAACAAAATATACACATATAGTCTAGTACATAGTAGAAAATAAAAATAATGTCCATTAAACCACATAACTTCAAATAAATGTAACATACAAATCCATGAACAAATAGATATAGCTAATGCTTTTTGTCCTCCTCCTCATCATCTTCCTCTTCTTCCTCATCTTCATCTTCCTCCTCATCCTCTTGCATCGGCTAACGATGCTTATATACCTCGTAAAGTGGACATACTTGGAATTCCACTGAGTTGTCCCTACTGCTCCATTGATTCTTCCTATACATTTTCAATCCAACATCGTGGAAAGTGGCACGATGATAAATAAATTTTTATATTACCAATCCACATGTGAACAATGTTCATTTAATTGATACATGTCAGTCGTTGAAAGTTAGAGGTTGTCGGTCGCATGAATAGGAATCTTGTCGCCCGCTTTAAAATATATTTAATTTAATATTATAGTTTTGAAAAGTAGTATTTTAATTTTAAAAATATGAGACCGAACTAATCTCATATATTCAATAGTTAAATAATCAAGCACTACATCACAAGCTATGCTTTTACCCCGAAGAATATGTACATTGCTTTATAGTGAGGCTCAATTAAATAAACTATAGAAATTCTGACATCCGTTTTAATCTAGAAAACCTTATATTGATCAAAAAGTTCTCCTATCTAATATGAAAGATTAGATAGTGTTTATATTAAGTTGTGTTCTTAAAGTTTTCTATAAGGGCAAGCCCCTATAGTTAATTATATCTTAAGTAACTGAAGTCACCTAAGACACACTCGATTTAGATCAGAGGTAATTTCTTTATGAATTTAAAAGTTTAGGATTTTCAAGGTCGAACATAAAAAATTCAAATGGAAAAAGGATCAAATTGGAACAGTTATTATGGAATCCAAAAAAAGAAAGCTAGGGGCTATCACGAATCCTGAGGAGAACCCCAATGACTTCCCAAATTATCTATGGTTTGGCTTCAATTTCGAAGAAAAGTTACTTAATATTCAATCTTGCCAATTTTATTATTTATGGCTTATATTTGTATGATAACGATCATACAAATAGCCTAGAAAATAAGAGGATTTACATCCTACTGAATGACGACATCGAAATCCTAAAATAACTTAAGACTTATATTGCACAACAAGGTTGTAAAAATGTCTAAAGATCATATGAGGATTTATGTCGCACTAGGCAGACAACTTTGAAATTCTATGGCTTGTTGTTTAAGCTAAGGAAGAGATTCGCCATTGTAGATTCATTTGCTCTCTCGAAGATGATCTTTTGTTGTGCTACCCACTCTGCATACTCCAAGTTCCTCATTGTAGAAGGTTTCAAGTTCAAAGTGCAGAGTTCAAGAGTTCTAAAGAATTTTAAAGAGGTTTAAAGTATGTATGTCAGGTTTTGTTGTTGTGATTGTCTTTTAAATGTCTTATGGGGGAAGTTTAAGTTGATTAAAAGATACCAGTTAGGATCCCATGGTTTTCTCATTCTGACACCACTATTTTCTTTGGATTCACTTAGTCTAAAAAATTTTTTAGGCTCATTTAAACCGAGGAAACCTCGTTAGTAACCATAGGTTGCATGCTTTGAGAAATTCCTGATCATCCAAAGAGGGTGTATTAAATTTAGTTAACTTTTTTTTTAAAGTATTTAACTTTTAAAATTGTTTTTGTGTTTTTGCTTTGGTTTGACATGCAACTTTGTTTTGAGTCTCATAGGTAAAGTAAACAAATGCAAGTAAGAAAATATAGTAAAGCAAAAGGAAAGGAAATTGCTTTGCAAAAATATAAATACGTACTTGTCATCTTCTTGCACTCCCACTGAATTATTAGAACTTGTAGCATATATATAATTTTGTAGGAAAGTTAAATTAATTACAAGGTAAGAAAACTGGAAATGCAGTTTAAGGTGTGCTTACCGAGTACTAGGTCATAACTTAGTGGGTTCCTATTCATTTGCTTTAAGGATGATTTTCTTAAGCAAAGACAAAATAGGTTTAATTATTCTCCAAGATATCCAAAAGACCATAAAGGAATGCAGGGCATAACTCTACACCTCTTTTAAAATCCTTTGGATCGTCTCGAGTTCTTTTGAACTTATTATGTTGCTAAATCATTCATCCAACCTCAAGTTACAGTTCAACGGGTATGTTTTAACCTATGCTCAATGAACCTTGATGTCGAGTGGGGTAAATATTCATTCATTTGATATTTTAGTTATGAATTATGTGGGTGAAGACCCTTAAAGGCAAAAATTGATTAATTAAAGCATCTAACCACTTTAATCAAAGTCAGGCTAGTAGAGTTTTTAAAGTGTTTTATTATTAATTTTTTTTTCTATACCTTATTAAAAAAATTTAGATTAAGCCTAACTCACTACTAAGCCCTTGAGGTTCTATGGGTAGAATTGAAATTTTGTAAGTGGAGATATTAAATGAGGTGTATTTAATCTTTATAGAGATATCATTATTCAACCGTTCTTTTTAGTTTTGAATTAGTGAATTATAACCTTCCAAAATCAAACCCCTCACTTTAGGATCTTTCAACTCAATTAACTTCCATATAATTGTAAAAATTAGGGAATTACACTTTTACCATTGTTATGAAAAGTGAAGGACTGGTTTCTACCTCTTAGTCCCTTAGGTTTCAATCATTTAGAAAGGTTGATTATGAACATTCATTACCCATTTACCCTTTAGCTTAGCCTAAGTGCTTGAATTTTATAATTAACATTTTGCCCTTTAACTTTTTTTTTTCACTTCATAATTCTTTAAATTAAACTCAAATAAATTTGAAATTTTTATATTACCCCACTAATGCACCAAAAATATATATATGATTTTTGCTATATAATTTTACCCATTTTTGGTGATATTGCACTTTAAAGAAAGATATTTTTCATGATTTGTTGTAGGTATGATGATTTTAGGTGATTGGAGTGAAAAGAAGCGAAAAGGAACGAATTCAGAGCAAAAAGGAGCAAAAAAGAGCAAAAAGGAGGAAAACAGGTTCTGGCACCGCCGACGCCATTTTCCAGAGACTTCAGTAATAATTTGACGATAGAGCGCCGCCGACGCCCAATGTCAGTGGAATTCAAATTTGAGGAGTTTTGGCGACTTTTTGAAGGGATGCCTATGAAAATTCTTGGGATTTCATTCCTAACTTATAAGTAACTATTTTTGGACGAAAATAGTGTGGTTTTAGAGTGTTTCTTGTGTATTGTAGAGGTCTTGGTGTGTGTTAAGTGTTAGGGTTTAGGAGAAGAGTGTGTAGAAGTGAGAATTTGAGAGGAATTCTTCTCTAAGGAGTGAAGGTGAATGAGTAAAGTGAGAGATTGCTTCTTCCTTTCCATTCTAAAGAGAGAATCAAATGTTGCAAAGAAGAGAGAAAAGAATTCAAAGGAACTTCAAGGGAATTGCATTGGGGAAGAGAAAGAGATAAGTTGTATTTTCTTTTGTGGTTTGTATGACTTTTCTTTTTTATATAAAATCCATGTTTTATTATATCTTCTTCATGAATTCTGAGTAGTCTCCTTTGTCTTTCTTCTTGCATAAAAATGTTTTTTATTTCGAGCTTAATTTACTTTTTGATTTGGCCAATTGAAATGTTAAAATATGTTGTTGAACATTAATTCTGAATGGATTTAGTGTCCTACAACAATAATTAAGAATGCATTCAATTTTCGCGGATGAATTGCGTAGTTCATGAAAGTTAAGTGCAAATAAATAGGGAAATGTGTTTTGATGGACTTCAAATTGGAGGTATCAGGGTGGCAGGTTGAGATCCCCAAATTGGTCCTAAGATTAGTAACTAAACTCGAAGGTTAGCCATCAGGTGAAGGGTGAGTGGGAGCTCTGCAGCGAGAGCCGGTATCCTCCCAGCCTAACCTTAGATTTAGTGACTAAACTTAGGATATGTCAATATTGTTTTCATGCTTGGAAGAGGGGGTACTTTTTTAAGGGTAAAGAAAAATTTATGCTCCTATTTGGCACAATAACATAGATATTTGTTCCATATCATCCACACATCATATTCTCATTACAAGTGGGAAGATACTTTTCTCATATATCAAAAACCTTTCAAATACATAGTTTAGTGTGTCTGTCAGTTAATTCTGTTTTCATAGTTATTAGAAGTAATTGTAGTTTGATTAATTGTTACTATTTTCTACATTGTGGTAGTAGAAGTAAGTATTAAACTTTAAGTGCAATTTGAGTATCAGATTTCAATGTTATATTATATATTGTGAAACACTTTATTCTAATTTGTACTTCCCTGTGGGATTGATAACAAGGACTCCATTAGAGCTCTGTATTACTTGATACGATACGTATACTTGCGTTGAGTGCTTGCACTTTACAAAATCATTATAAATATATATATAAATTTGAGTTCATAATTCTTGCATATATATAAGTCCACATCACCCACTCATCGGTCAACTAAAATATTAGAGGAGAGAATGTGAATTCCTGATTTTAATTTTATTTTAGAATTATTTTTAATGCAAAAATAGATATTTTTGAACTTAACTCTCTAACTTATCAAAAGTACTTTATCTGTTCTTAAGAAAATTATTATAGGTTTACCTAAGTTAGAAGACCACTTGGATAAATTTTCATGTTTTTTTTAATTTAATTTTATTTACTATAGTTATTTGTTGTTTAGAGTATTAATTAAATATAAAATATATTTTAAAATGACACTTTATATTTTTTTTAAATCTCTCCGTGTTCAGAAAACCCATAGAAATAAATTTTATATATTTTTTATTTTTATTTTAATTATTATAACTATTCTAGTGCAAAATTAAGGAAAGTTCATTTTTAGCATTTAAAAATTGATAAATACTTTTAGAGAATTAGGAAAAATATTCTAATTGCTCCCCAGTAATTAGAAAATAATATATAACATTTCAGTGTACTTTTGTATTTTTGTGATTTCTATGGTTTTTTAATTATTTTTAAATTCAAAATTAGCTTAAAATGAAGTATTAATTTTAATATCTATTTTATTTTTCTTAGGTGCCCTGAGCACAAGGGACTCCAAAAAAATTTTTTCATAAATTTCTTAAGTATATTTTAATTATTATAACTATTTGAATGCAAAAATCCCATTTTACTTACAAAATCAATTTTAGTGATCAAATCAATTCATATTAATTTCAAATTTTTACAAGGGGATTTCCTTTATTGTTATCTTCAATGTGGGTTGTTTTTTGTGATTTTCAAAATTATATTTTATTTATTTTATTTTTCTTAGTTTTTAATGAGTTAAATACATAAAGTATTATTTTTAATTATTTAAATACATTTTTATATTTTTACTAGGGTCCTATGACCACAATAAACCTACTAAACTCATCTTTATAGTTTTCTAAATTTATTTTAATTTTTATAAATTTTAATGAAAATAGAGGTGATTTTCATTAAAAATTAGGGCTTTCACCCTTAGAGGTCTTCTCTGGTCTTGGAAAAACCAAAGAGCACACCTAGGGATGATTCATCTAATTTCTCCAAATTTCATCCCATTGTAATATATATTTAATAAGTTATAATTTAATGAAGCTTTAATACATTTTATTAACTTAAAAATAAATATGAGTGAAAATATTTTTAATTTTTATTCCACTTTATTCTCCTCTTTCTCTGAGCAAGAGAATATTTTTTTTAAATTTTAGTATTTTTCTACACCAAGTTATGAATTTTCTAATTTTTCAGAATTAAATAAATTCTAAAAATCCTAATTTCCTACTTATCCACGTCAACCTACGATGGCTGCTAAAGGTCACGTGGAGCCATCTGATTCACTGCCGCCATCTACATCAGTATGACTCGGCCCAAGCTTTATGCTCCATCTCCTCATCTGATTGCATCAGCAACATCCATCTGATACACGCGTAATCGGACGATCCCTTGATATTATCTTTATCTGGTGTAACCTAAGAGTCGTCCACCTTCAACCCTAAGATCTATATTAATACTTAATCAAATCACATGAAGTTTGTTTCTACACCTTCATCTAGTCTAAACGAACACATCTATATGGTCACATGCACATGAATTTAAAGTTTTCTTCACAAAAGCCCAAACTGAGCTTGATTTAAGGGAAAATGTATTATACCTGAGTCCAAGAGGCAAGGCCTCAATTGGATGCTTGCAGAAGCTTCGTTGGACCTGGACAACCTCCTTCAAGTGTCACTTAGCTCTACGAATAGGCCCAAGTAGAACTTCCTCCTACAGGTGGTGCGGCCTTAATCAAAGTCTGATGCACAGTGCTTGTGAGATGGGGCATTTAGTGGGGAACTTCTTCATTTTGTTTAAGGAAGGTGAGGAGCAAACAAATTTTGTGATTGGTTAATTTTTAAGGAGTGTCTTGTTTATGACTTATTTTCCGGTGAGAAAATTAGCCTCAGGAAGTGGGGAAAATGGCTGGAAGATGGTGGGCTTGAGCTTAGGGAGGTCTGGAGAAGCTCTAGAAGCAATTTGACAGTGTTTCCCATGGGTTTTGTGTATCTCTTTTGTTCGACCGTGAGGGGTGGTCTTTAAATAGGCACAGCCATGGTGGCCACCAGGGAAAGCCAGGGGTGGAAAGTGTTGTTGAAGTGGAGGGCTGAACAATGCAATTCACCAATGGGAGCTAGCCACCTTGTATGGGTGAAATTTGGTTTAAATGATGAGATTGGCCTTTATGGGTTAGGATTTTTTAGTGAGTAGGCCGGTCGACCAAGACAAAGCTGGAGACTAGGTGGCTCAGTGACTTTAGAGGAGTTAATGGTGATAGTTTGGGGAAGGTTGATGGTAAGGATCCCCTTAGCTTAACCATAATTGTGTAGAAATCCCTTAATTTGGGGTACCAATGATAGCTGTGGTGGTCCAAGGTTGGGCTCGACCAAATGTCTTGAGGTGGACTTTGAATTCGAGTTCAAATTCATGACTTAAGCTTGGACTTGGATATTGGTTTGGCTGGACTTTGCATCCGACTCAATTGAGGGCTTAGAATAGTGTGGAATATTGTAATGAGAATTTTGACTATCAATTGGTTTGGAATTGGGGATATATGAAGTTCAATTTGAGGAATTTTGACTTTTGGGTCAAAATTAGAGATTTTAACTTGTGTTAGATTTAGGCTAGGTTCGGGTCTAGATTTTGGTCAAATTGGTTTAGGGAGATTTTATGAAGATTTTAGAATTAAAAATTGGGGGAATTGAATAGGTTATGGGGTTCAATTTGGTGGAATTTAAGAATATGGTCAAACTGGGGCAATTCACTTGAGCTTGGATTTTGAGTTTGAAATTGGGTTCAATTGAGCTTCAATATGGTTTTAATTGGGATCAAACATGGTGAATTTGGATTTGGAATTGAAATTGGGGAATTATCAAAACAATTTGGTGTAAATTGAGGGTGATTTGAAGATTTTGGGCATTTTTTTGGGGGATTTTAGGCATTTAAGGACAATTTGGGGATATTGGTCAAAATTGGTCAATTTGGGTTCAATTATAGAAAAAGAGTGGTTCAAATAGATTTTGGGGATATTTTTATTGATTTTGGGGATTTAGGAAAGTTTTGGAATTTTTTGGGTATAAAGGGTATTTTGGTAATTTGGCAAATTTGGGGTATTTTGGTAATTTTAGGTATTTTGGAGTATTTTGGGCAATTTGAGTCATTTGAAATGGTTTAAAATGATCTATGAAGGGAATTTGAGAATTTAAGCAATTTTAAGAAATTTTGGAAAAATTAGGGTTTTAGGGGCAATTTGGTAAATTTGAAATTTTTTGGACAAAAGGTCAAATTTAGGGGTTTTGGTGAACTTGGGATTAATTGAGGATGTTGATCAAAGAATTACTCCTTTTGAGCCATGATACCAAGGGAAATCCCATTTTGGATTCTCCATGTGTTGGTCTTAGCCAAACCCTAGCCTAGTGGGGGACCACCCACATGAGTTTCTGAAAGAGTCGAGAAGCAGGTTAAAAGCGATTGGTTTAGGGTTTTAGGTTGTGAGAGAAAGTGAAGGGCTCAAGTGTGTGTGTGCACGACTAACCAAGACCACACTACTGAGGGCTAACCATAAGGCTAGGTAATCCTATGGGCACCTTCTTTGAGTTCCCTCATATTTGGTCCCCATCCCACTAAGTGCTAAAGATTATAACCGCTTATATGGAACTCCATGGAAAATAAAGAAGTGTTTGGAATCTCTAATGAGGTAGGGTTTCGTCACTATTTTATGCGACTTTTTTATATGCAATAATTTATAAACCCAGATTTAGATATTTATAATAATTTTATAAAGTCATAATTTCAAACACAAGTATACATATCACTCAAGTAATATAAGACTCTATTGGAGTCTTGTTTATTGAATGACATCGTCAGACTTGGACTTTTTCTTTTTTCATTATGGGATAAAGTTAAGGCGTGGTTAAATTATTTAGCACCTAGATCTATCAGAACTTAGGGAAAACTATCTCAAAAATTTTGGCTAAATATTTCCCAACTTCAAAAACTGTTAAGCTTAGAAATGATATTACATCTTTTTGTCAGTTGGAAGGGGAATCAATATATGAAGCTTCAAAAAGACCTAAAGATCTCCTTATACCACATCATGCTTAACCAGACTGGTTAATAATTCAAACTTTTTATAATGGGTTAATAGGATCTCTTATATCTATTATCGATGCTGCTGCTGGTGGTTCATTAATGTCAAAACCTTTTGATGAAGCCTACTCTTTAATTGAGGAGATTTCTACTAATAATTATCAATGGCTTGCTGAGCGGCAAATCCTATGAGTAACTAGTATCCACGATTCTGATGCTATAACTATTTTGGCTTCTCAAATTACTCCTATATCAAAGAAAATTGATCAAATTGGAATAAACTATTCTCAAACACCCCAAGTGTTAGAGGAAAATTTATTAGAACAAATGCTGGAACTACAATCATCTTATGAGTCCTTGAATTCCATAAATAATAGAACCAATAATCCCTATTCTAATTATTAAAATCCTGGTTGAAAGAATCACCCTAATTTAAACTGGAATAATAACAATTTGGTGAACCCATTGGGAAACTCCAACGATAAAGGAAATTCTAACTATAGAACTTATTATACTCCAATTTTTATCGGTAACTTGCAAGTAAAGGAGAAGAAATTGTCTATTGAAGAATTGGTGTTAAATATGGGGAATCAATTACAAAGTCAAGGAGCTGCTATTAGAAATTTTGAAAACCAATTGGGGCATATTGCTACTACACTTAGTAACAAACCTTCAGGAATTTCTCCTAGTAATGTCGAAATCAATCCAAAAGATCTAAATAAAGAGCAAATTAAGGCTATTCAACTAAAAGGTGGATAATATTTAGAAACAAGATTACAAAAAGAAATTGAGACTGTAAAGGAAAGGGTGGAAATTGAAAAAGGTAATGATGATACATATCCTGATTTGAAATTTCTTATTAAACTAATGAAAATTTTTGTAGAAAGACCTCCACCTCTGTTTCCTTAAAGATTGAAAAAACAATAGATAGATAAATATTTTTTAAAATTTTTGGAAATCCTTAAAAAGTTGACTAGAAATATTCCATTCGTTGAAGCCTTAGAACAAATGCCAAATTATGTGAAATTTATGTAGGATATACTCAACAAGAAAAGGAATTTTACAGATAATGAGACTGTTGCATTTAGTGATGAGTGTAGCGTAATTATTCAAAAAAAGTTTCCTAAAATACTAAAAGATCCTGGTAGCTTCATTCTACGTTGTGCTATTGCTGAAGGATTTTTTGGAAGAGTCTTATGTGATTTTGGAGCCAGTATTAACCTCATGCCTTTATCTATTTTTAATTCCCCTACTAATGTAACTCTTCAGTTAGATGATCTTTCAACAACCTATCCTAAAGAAGTTATAGAAGATGTTTTGGTAAAGGTTGATAAATTTATCTTTCAAGTAAATTTTATTGTTTTAGATATGGAGGAAGATAAAGAAATTCCTATTATTTTAGGGAGACCATTCCTTGCTACTAGAAGAGCTGTGATAGATGTTTAGAAAGGAGAATGAACTATGGGAGTTAATGATCAAGAGGTAACATTTAATTCATCAAATTCATGAAATATCCAACAACAAAAAGAGATAATGAATGTTTTAGAATGTAAGTTTGTGATTATCTGAGTAATGAGTATTTTAAGGAGAAATTTGAAGAGAAATTTGAGCAAGAAGATTTGAAAGATGAGGATAAGGATGAAATGGAAGATAAAATGATGAGATGGAAAGTGAGAAGTTGGATTATGGAAGATAAAAAGATGAGATGGAAAATGAGAAGTTGGATTATGTTCATAAAAGATTTGTGATGTTGGATAATACTGACAGTGATAAGAAAATCTCATTTCTTCCATTATAAAGCCTCATGAACTTGAAATGAAAATATTACCTGCCTATTTAAAATATGCATTTTAAGGAGATTCATTCACATTGCCTTTTATAGTATCCTCATGTTTAACAAAATCACAAGAGCAAAAACTGTTGGAAACCTTAAAAGATATAAAAAAGCCTTTGGAAGGACTTTAGCTGATATTAAAGGAATCAGTCCTTCAATTTGTATGCACAAAATTCTATTAGATGAACTTTATGAGCCTAAGGTTGATCCTCCACAGAGATTGAACCCAGTGATGAATGAAGTAGTAAAGAAAGAAATTTTGAAGTGGTTGGACGTTGGAATAATATATCATATTTCAGATAGTGCTTGGGTTAGTCCAATTCACGGTGTTCCAAAGAAAGGGGGAGTGACAATTGAAGTAAATGATAAAAATGAATTAATACCTACAAGAAAAGTCACTGGATGGTGAATCTGCATTGACTTTAGAAAATTAAATGTCGTCACTAGAAAAGATCACTTTCCTTTACCTTCTCTATATTAAATGTTAGATAGATTAACTTGGCACAAATATTATTTCTTTTTAGATGAATATAATAACTATCATCAACTACCAATTGCTCTTGAGGATCAAGAATAGACAACATTTACTAGCCCGTATGGAACATTTGCTTTTCGAAGAATGCCCTTCGGATTATGTAATGCACCTGAAACATTTCAAAGATGTATGATGTCAATTTTCTGTAAATTAATTGAGAACGTGATGGCGTTGTCGGAATCTTCTCCCGTGTTGGATTCGATCTGCATCACTATCAATTTCCATATCATGTCAATGTCAAGGAGCAGACACTCTGTTTTAATATTGCCCTAATCTTATTTCTATGAATCCTATAAAGGAATTAAGAAATTTTAGGGTTAATATAAAACAAAGAAAAAGAAGGATGTTTATGATAATCCTTAAAGAAGATTCTAGAATGCCGTATCCTAGAGTTTCTATATAAGGAAAATCACGAAGTGTTAATCAGAGATTTTTAGATATGATGTGTTCTTTAATTCTCCTATAGAAGCAAGCTTCTATAGTTAATTACATCTTAGGCAATTTGTAATTGTCTAAGAAAACTTCTGATTAATGTTGATCATTTGTTTTCTAGAAATTTTTATTTTTGGGGAAAGATGTACCCACTATCAATCCCAAATGTCATTTTGTCAAGTTGGTTTTATGTCATTTTTGTTGTTTGTTGAAAATTTTAGGTTTTGTGGCTAACCTAAAAGTTTTGGTTTTGTCATTGTTGTTTTGTTTTGTTTTGTCAATGTCATTGTTTAGTTTTGTTTTGTCAATGTAGTTGTTTTGTTTTGTTTTGTTGTTCGTCTCATTTCTAGAATGTCGTCCTGCAAAACAGAGTTATCACACTCTATAACATGCAAAGGAAATCTAAACGAAACTCATCTTCATCCTGCAAAGAAAACATTGTTAGAAATAATATCACGAAATGTTCATTGTCTCAGAATTTGTAGGATGTCCAAGTTTGATTTAGCATGTCTTAAATGTCGGTTTATGTAGAATCATGACGATTGAGTTTGGTTTGAAATGTCAATTAATGTCATTTAATACGGGTATTTGTTGAATGTCGAATTTACTTAAGTTTTACTTGGAATATCGGATTAATGTCGGTTATATCGATTTTTGTTTGAAATGTCAAATTTATGTCCATTATGTCGACATTAGTTTGAAATGTTAAATTTATGTCAATTATGTTGATTTGAGTTTGAATTGTCTAATTTATGTTGATTATGTCGATTTTTGTTTGATTTTATTGATTTATGTTTGATGTCAGATTAAGTTTGAGGTGGGTCAAACTTAAGTTTTAACTTAAATTCAAATTAAGTTTAATACTTAAACTTCAAGTTCAAGTTTTATTTGGAAAATTGGATTCAATGTAGATTGAATTAACTTAAGTTCATATCTGTTTGAACTTAAGTTAGAATTTAAAGTCAGATTTAATGTAGATTGAATTAACTTGAATTCATGTCTGTTTGAACTTAAGTTAGATTCAATGTAGATTAAATCTAATTAATTTGAGTTCATGTCTGTTTGAACTTAAGTTAAGAGTTAGGTCTTATTAGAATAGGCCTAATTAAGTTTTAAGCCTTATTTAAATAGTACTTAAAGGTTAATTAAGTCTAACTAAATTAGAATTATCGACCATCTAAGTCCTTTTTAGGTAAGGCTTAAGTTTTAATTAAGTCTACTTTAATTTAACTGAGATTTATTTGAGTAAGGTTTAAACATTAATTAAGCCTGGTTAGTTAGACTTAATTTAGTTAAACCTTAGCTAATTAAGTCTATTGTATTAGTCTTAATTAGGGTTTATGCCTGGTTTAGAATTGATTAAACCTTAGTTGATTAAGGTTTAATGATTTAATTAAGTTTAATGCGGTAGACTTAATTAAAGTTTAGGTTTGATTAAACCTTAGTTAGTTAAGGTTTAATGGTTTAATTAAGTCTAATGTGGTATACTTAATTAGATTTTAAGTTTGATTAAACCTTAGTTGGTTAAGGTTTAATGGTTTAATTAAGTCTAATGTGGTAGACTTAATTATGATTTAAGTTTGATTAAACCTTAGTTGGTTAAGGTTTAATAGTTTAATTAAGTCTAATGTGGTAGACTTAATTATGGTTTAAGTTTGATTAAACCTTAGTTGGTTAAGGTTTAATGGTTTAATTAAGCCTATTGTGGTAGACTTAATTAGAGTTTAAGTTTGATTAAACCTTAGTTAGTTAAGGTTTATTAATTTAATTAAGTCTAATGTGGAAGACTTAATTATGGTTTAGGTTTGAATAAACCTTAGTTAGTTAAGGTTTAATGGTTTAATTAAGTCTAATATGGTAGACTTAATTAGGATTTAGGTTTGATTAAACCGTAGTTAGTTAAGGTTTAAAGGTTTAATTAAGTCTAATATGGTAGACTTAATTATGGTTTAGGTTGGATTAAACCTTAGTTGGTTAAGGTTTAAAGGTTTAATTAAGTCTAATGTGGTAGACTTAATTATGGTTAGAGTTTGATTAAACCTTAGTTGGTTAAGGTTTAATGGTTTAATTAAGCCTAATGTGGTAGACTTAATTAGAGTTTATGTTTGATTAAACCTTAGTTAGTTAAGGTTTAATGGTTTAATTAAGTCTAATATGGTAGATTTAATTAGGATTTAGGTTTGATTAAACCTTAGTTGGTTAAGGTTTAATAGTTTAGCTAAATCTAATATGGTAGACATAATTAGAGTTTAAGTTGGATTTGGGTTTGAGTTAAGTTAGGTTCAAGTTAGGTTGAACCTAGACTTAAGGTTGACTTAAGTTCAATATGGATTGGATTTAGGTTAGATTTAATTTTGATTTAAGTTAGGTTCAAGCTCGTTCGAACCTATACATAAGGTTAACTTAAGTTTAATATGGATTGAACTCAAGTTAGATTTATGTTCGAGTTACGTTAGGTTCAAGTTAGGTTGAACCTGGACTTAAGGTTGACTTAAGTTCAATATGGGTTGAACTCAAGTTAGATTTAAGTTTTATTTAAGTTAGGTTAAAGTTAGGTTGAACCTAGACTTACGGTTAACTTAAGTTCAATGTGGGTTGAACTCAAGTTAGAGTTTAAGTTCGAGTTAAGTTAGGTTCAAGTTAGGTTGAACCTAGACTTAAGGTTAACTTAAGTTCAATATGGGTTGAACCTAAGTTAAAGGTTGAACTTAGGCTCAAGTTGGGTTGAACCTAAGTTAAGGGTTATTTTTGGTTTGAATTTGACTAAACCTTAATTGGTTAAGGTTTAATAGATTAATTAAGTATAATGTGGTAGACTTAATTATAATTTAAATTTAATTTTTGTTTGATTTTAGGATGGATTAAACCTAATCAGGGTTTAAGTTTAATTAAGTCTAATTTAGTTAAGACTTAATGGTTTAATAAGGTCTAATGGATTAGACCTAATTAGGATTTTGGTTTGATTACATCTAATTTAATTAAGTTTTAATGGTTTAGTTAGGTCTAATGGGTTAGACCTAATTAGGGTTTAGGTTTAATTAAGTCTAATTTATTTAAGACTTAATGGTTTAATTAGGTCTAATGGGATAAACCTAATTAGGGTGTAGGTTTGATTAAGTCTAATTTAGTTAAGACTTAATGGTTTAATTAGGTCTAATGGGCTAGACCTAATTAGGGTTTAGGTTTGATTAAGTCTAATTTAGTTAAGACTTAATGGTTTAATTAGGTCTAATGGGTTAGACCTAATTAGGGTTTAGGTTTGATTAAGCCTAATTTAGTTAAGACTTAATGGTTTAATTAGGTTTACTGGGTTAGACCTAATTAGGTTCAGGTTTGCCTTAAACCTAATGTTTAAGGTGTTAATTTAGTTTAATTTGTTCTTAAACTTATTTTAAGTTTGGTTTTGTATTAAACCAATTTTAGTTAAGGTTTAATGAATTAATTAAGTTTAACTTGTTCTTAAACTTTATCAAAATTTTGATTTTGTATTAAAACCTAATTTAGTTAAGGTTTAATGGGTTAATTAAGTTTAATATATCCTTAAACTTAATTAAAGTCTTGATTTTCGTACTAAACCTAACTTAGTTAAGGTTTAATTTGTTTATTAAGTTTAATATGTCCTTAAACTTAATTAAAATCTTGATTTTGTATTAAACCTAATTTAGTTAAGGTTTAATGGATTAATTAAGTTTAATATGACTTCGAACATAACTAAAGTTTTATTTTTGTATTAAACCTAATTTAGTTAAGGTTTAATGGGTTAATTAGGTTTAATATGTCCTTAAACCTAATTAAACTTTGATTTTTGTATTTAACCCTAAGGTTTAATTGGTTAATTAAGTTTAAGATGTCCTTAAACCTAATTAAAGTTTTGATTTTGTATTAAACCTAATTTAGTTAAGGTTTAACGGGTTAATTAAGTTTAATATGTCCTTAAACTTAATTAAAGTCTTGATTTTGTTTTAAATATAATTTAGTTAAGGTTTAATGGGTTAATTAAGTTTAATATGTCCTTAAAGTTAGTTAAAGTCTTGATTTTATATTAAACCTAATTTAGTTAAGGTTTCATGGGTTAATTTAGTTTAATATGTCCTTAAACTGAATTAAAGTTTTGACTTTTGTATTAAACCCTAAGGTTTAATGATTTTGATTAGGCTTAAGTTGTCTTTGAACCTAATTAATGTTTGTTTTGAGATCATTTGAGTTTGGATTCATCATTGGCTTAGTCCATCATGAAATGGATTAAGGAGAGGTTTTGAAATATTAATTTTATAATTAATAAATCTTAACCTTGTTTTGAAATGTCTTTTAGATTGATTTGATAGCTTGAGAATTGTTATTTTAGGATTGTTATCTGTCTCCCTAAGATTCTCAATCATTCTGGATTTTAATTTTCTAATTTTCCAAATTTTATAGTTACTTTTAGAAATAATTACAAAATATCATGGAAATTAGAAAATCATATCTTAAAGAGCTATCCTAGCCTTAAAAAAATTAAGATATGTGTCTAAGGACTTAAAGGTTCTTCCCTAAAAATTTGACATTTTTTTGATTTGTAAATAATTTTTAATATTTAAAATACTCCAGAGAGTATTTAATTATTTAAAAATTAAATACTAAGAATAAAATTATGATTTTGGTCTCATAATTTTCTCCTCTTTAAGAGTTTTCTAGAGGCATTTTTATTTTATTTTTATGAGCTCCGGATCAAAAGATATGAATTTTTGAAGAGTTTGAGGATTTTTTGAATTAAAATGGCCCAAAAAATCCATGGCACGCCACACGTCCTCGTACTGTAGAAGAAGTGGGAGGATCCGGTGCGTGGTGCGGAACAACAAACACGAGAAGCGTAGACTAGCTCCGTCCGTTCCAAAACACGGGAACAGACGGCAGAGATAATTCCCCCAAAAATTCAAAAATATTTGAATTGTCCAACTTCAAAGCTCAATATCTCACTCATTTCTCAACGAAATTGAGTGATTTTTGAACCTATGGAATCATCTGGACATATAGATTATATCTATACGGTGATGATACATTTCTAGGCTAGTTTAACCCATGATATTTCGATTATATGCATTATTTTGGATAAAATAAATCTATACCTTGGCCACAAGTTTGTCGAGCTTGATCAAGCCTGATGGACAACTTTTAGGACTCCGAAAGAAGATCTTTGTCACTTTAATTTGGTTTTGTAGCTAGCCTTGGAGAGCAATTTTAGTAAAGTGGCTAGTTTGGGCTGATTTTGGATTTTGGCCAAATTGGCTTGATTTTGGTTGGAATAGGTTGCTGAGGTCCTTAAGAAGACTTTTTGTGTTGGGAGCCAAGGAATTTGGGCAGCCTATAAGTTTCTATGGATTTTTTCTTCTCTCTTCAAAATTTCGGCCAAGGGGACCTTTTATAGCCTTGGATGACTATGTTTTAACCTTGGTTAGCTTAGGATTTGATCACGGTATGGTTAGAGCTATAGAGTACAGCCTCCCCGTAATTCAAGCATCACCTCTTTGTTTCCCATGAGAATTTTACCACTTAAGCAAGTGAACATTTCATGGTAATCGTGGATCCAAATTGTCATTATAAGCTCTTGATCTCTTTGTTGCCATTCCATTGGCTAAGTGATAGGTTAATGACGGGTCAAATGGTTGAGACCCTCTCCTTGAAACACCTCATTTAACATTTCATAGGGTGGTGACACATTAGCTCCCCTCTTTAATATTTTTATAAAATGTTATAATTAGCTTAGCCATAGTGTGGAGGATGGTTAAAGCTTTGTCTTCTTACCATTGGGTGGTTAGGGAGGTGGCTAAACTTATCTCACCATGGTAAGATACCTCACTTAAAAGAGGTAAGTAACACTTTAAATCACCATAATTTTGCCACCTCACCTTCATGTCATTATGCCCATTTATCATGGTTAAATATGAGTCATCCATGGGTCATGTGTGATGTCATAAAGGAGTTTTAGAATCATAGGTTTTAAAAATTCCATTTAATACCCCTCTTGATTTAATTTTCATTTTAATTAATTATGTCATTAATTAAATGTTGAAAATTATTTTATTAATCAATTATTAATTGGAAATAATTCTAAATTCATTATTTGATTAATATTCATGTCATTAAAATGAATTTTATCTTTTTTTCATGACTTTTCAATTTAATTTTAACTTTAATTAATTATATCATTAATCAAAATATGAAAATTAAATCATTGGTTAATTAATTAATTAAAAATAATTTTGGAGTTAATTATTTGATTAATTCCATCATTTTTAATTAACTTGTGCATTTTGTGGCTTTTGAATTTAATCTTTCTTTTAATTAATTATGTCATTAATTAAAATTTTAAAAATTAAATCATCAGCCAATTAATTAATCAAAAAAATTTAGAGATTAATTATTTGATTAATTTTGTCATTTTTATTTCAGTTTGGTGCATTTTGTCATTTTATGACTTTTAATTTAATTTTCATTTTACTTAATTATGTCATTTTGATTAATTAAAAAATTTGAAAATTAAATTATTAGTGAATTTAATTTAATTATTCAAAATAATTTTGAAATTAATTATTTGATTAATTTTGTCATTTTGGGGTTTTAAACATGTCATTTTGACCATTTTGACCAAAGTTGACTTTTTAGGTCAAAAGCTTGACCTATTGGGTCAACAGGGTTGGTCATTTGGTCAGGATTGACCATTTTGACCAAAGTTGACCTTTTAGGTCAAAAGGTTGACCTATGGCGTCAACAGTGTTGGTCATTGGGTCTAGATTGACCATTTTGACCAAAGTTGACTTTTTAGGTCAAAAGGTTGACCTATGGGGTCAACAGGGTTGGTCATTGGGTAAGGATTGACCATTTTGACCAAAGTTAACTTTTTAGGTCAAAAGGTTGACCTATGGGGACAACAGGGTTGGTCATTGGGTCAGGATTGACCATTTTGACGAAAGTTGACTTTTTAGGTCAAAAGGTTGACCTATGGGGTCAACAGAGTTGGTCATTTGGCCAGGATTGATAATTTTGACAAAAGTTAACTTTTTAGGTCAAAAGGTTGACCTATTGTGTCGACAGGGTTAGTCATTGGGTCAGGATTGACCATTTTGATGAAAATTCACTTTTTAGGTCAAAAGGTTTACCTATGGGGTCAAAAGGGTTGGTCATTGGGCCATGATTGACCATTTTGACCAAAGTTGACTTTTTAAGTCAAAAGGTTAACCTATGGTGTCAACAGGGTTGGTCATTGGGTTAGGATTGACATTTTGACCAAAGTTGACTTTTTAGGTCAAAAGGTTGACCTATGGGGTCAACAGGGTTGATCATTAGGTCAGGATTGACCATTTTGACCAAAGTTGAATTTTTAGGTTAAAAGGTTGACCTATGGGGTCAACAGGGTTGGTCATTGGTCAGGATTGACCATATTGACCAAAGTTGAGTTTTTAGGTCAAAAGGTTGACCTATGGGGTCAACAAGGTTGGTCATTGGGTCAGGATTGACCATTTTGACCAAAGTTGACTTTTTAGATAAAAAAGTTGACCTATTATAAAAAGAAGGTCAACAAAAGGGCCCCCAATATGTACAGAATACTGCACAAGTATGCTGCACATATTGGCGTTGATCAAAGTGGTTTGAAGAAATGTCAGATGTTTCATATGTTGATTCTGAGAAGGATATTTATTGGAAGGCCACAATTTCCGTGCTAGGAAAGGGCTTATATCCAATAATTGGAAAGAGAAAATGAATGTCATATTCCATTTTCGAAATGTCAATATTTAGTTAGAGGAAAGCCATGATTTCCGTGACAGGAAAATGACTTACATCCAATAACCAGAAAGAGAAAATGGATGTCATATTTCATTTCTAAAAAATGTCAATATTAGTTAGAGGAATGCCATAATTTTCGTGTCAGGAATGGACTTACATCCAATAACCGAAGAGAGAAAATGGATGTCATATTCCATTTCTCAAAGTGTCGATACTAAGTTAGAGGAAAGCCATGATTTCCGTGTCAGGAAAGGACTTACATCCAATAACCAGAAAGAGAAAATGGATGTCATATTCCATTTCTAAAAAATGTCGATATTAGTTAGAGGAAAGCCATGATTTCTGTGTCAGGAAAAGGACTTACATCCAATAACCAGAAAGAGAAAATGGATGTCATATTCCATTTCTCAAAATGTCAATATTTAGTTAGAGGAAAGCCATGATTTCCGTGTTAGGAAAGAGACTTACATCCAATAACCGGAAAGAGAAAATAGATGTCATATTCCATTTCTAGAAGTGTCGATATTTAGTTTGAGGAAAGCCATGATTTCCGTGTCAGGAAAGGACTTACATCCAATAACCATAAATAGAAAATGGCTGTCATATTCCATTTCTCGGAGTGTCGATATTTAGTTAGAGGAAATCCATTATTTCCGTGTCAAGAAAGGACTTACACCCAATAACCAGAAAGAGAAAATGGATGTCATATTCCATTTCTCAAAATGTCAATATTAGTTAGACGAAAGCCATGATTTCCGTGTCAGGAAAGGACTTACATCTAATAACCAGAAAGAGAAACTTGATGTCATATTCCATTTCTCAAAATGTCAATATTAGTTAGAGAAAAGCCATGATTTTCGTGTCAGGAAAAGGACGTATATCCAATAACCGGAAAGAGAAAATGGATGTCATATTCCATTTCTCAAAATGTCAATGATAGTTAGAGGAAAGCCATGATTTCCGTGTCAGGAAAAGACTTACATTCAATAACTGAAAAGAGAAAATGGATGTCATATTCTATTTCTCAAAATGTCAATATTAGTTAGAGGAAAGCCATGATTTCCATGTCAGGAAAATGACTTACATCCAATAACCAGAAAGAGAAAATGGATGTCATATTCCATTTATTAAAATGTCAATATTTAGATAGAGGAAAGCCATGATTTCTGTGTCAGGAAAGGGACTTACATCCAATAACCGGAAAGAGAAAATGGATTCCATAATCCAATTTTCGAAGTGTCGATATTTAGCTAGAGGAATGCCATGATTTCCGTATCAGGAAAGGAATTACATCCAATAACTGGAAAGAGAAAATGGATGTCATATTCCATTTCTCAAAATGTCAATATTAGTTAGAGGAAAGCCATGATTTCCGTGTCAGGAAAGGAATTACATCCAATAACTAGAAAGAGAAAATGGATGTCATATTCCATTTCTCAAAATGTCAATATTTGTTAGAGGAAAGGCATGATTTCCGTGTAGGGAAAAGGACTTACATCCAATAACCGGAAAGAGAAAATGGATGTCCTATTTCATTTCTTAAAATGTTAATATTAGTTAGAGGAAAGCCATGATTTCCGTGTCAGGAAAGGACTTACATCCAATAACTGGAAAGAGAAAATGGATGTCATATTCCATTTCTCAAAATGTCAATATTAGTTAGAGGAAAGCCATGATTTCCATGTCAGGAAAGGACTTACATCCAATATCCGGAAAGAGAAAATGGATGTCATATTCCATTTCTCAAAATGTCAATATTTAGTTAGAGGAAGCTATGATTTCTGTGTCAGGAAAGGACTTACATCCAATAACTAGAAAGAGAAAATGGATGTCATATTCCATTTCTCAAATTGTCAATATTAGTTAGAGGAAAGCCATGATTTCCGTGTCAGGAAAAGGACTTACATCCATTAACCAGAAAGAAAAAATGGATGTCATATTCCATTTCTCAAAATGTCAATATTTAGTTAGAGGAAAGCCATGATTTCCGTGTCAGGAAAGGACTTACATCCAATAACCAGAATGAGAAAATGGATGTCATATTCCATTTCTCAAAAATGTCAATATTAGTTAGAGGAAAGCCATGATTTACGTGTCAGGAAAAAGGACTTACATCCAATAACCAGAAAGAGTGATGAACTCACTAAGACATTTGCTTGGGATATCCGCTGGGGATTTGGCCTATATAGGTCGAATGATAATTCCCATGTTAGTTATCATAAGTTGTTCATCATGTCATTTCAGTTCATTTTAGCATTTTTGGATCTGACGATGTATTATAGTTAGCTAGGAAATATCTCACAAGATTTCATTCCATTTCCAATAATGTACATAGATATCAAAAGTTCATGGTGCGTTATGTATTACACAATAAATGCATACACACGGCAAACTACTGCCTACTACAAAATGTCTAACACTCCAAAACATTGTTCATAGAATATGTCTTAGGTGTTTAAACCTTCATGGGGTCATGGCAGTTCCAAGGCTTCAACCCTTCATGTTCTGGGATAGCTTGATATCCAATAGGTCGTTTGCCTGGTTTCATGCCTTGTCATTCTTTTCCTGCCAGCTTCTTGAGCCTTTTATTGTGATTTCTCCTCTGGGCTCTTGTCATCCTAGAATTTCATTTCTTTGCCCCGCTAGTGGATGCCATTCCATTTGACTTCAATTTTCCATTACCAATAGAATTTTTTGTTTCATTAGCTTGCTGACAAAGCTTGAACTCCAATACGGATGGTTTTCCTTTTGCTTCTTGCTGATTAGCAATGGATAGTAGTCATAAAGTAATTCAACTTGAGAGAGTTCAAAATCGAAGTAAATTCTAGATCCTTTTTCAATACATCGTCGGTCCAAGGCTAGACAAACACCACTTCAGAACGTGAAAAGAAGTCTTTCGTTAGACATTTTTCCTGAAAACAACAGGATAATGTAACATTTTAGAGCTTTTAAAGAACGATGCTTATAAACATTTGTTTAATAAGCGAAACAGTTGTTTCATGATATAAAAGTCAAGATTCATATCAGAAAGATGATTTTGAGAAATGTTTTTTTTATTATTATCCCAGTTTATAAACAAGTCGTCATTTTTCATGTCGCATAATATTTTTTTAGAAAATGGCCGTTGATGGGAGGCAAGATTCTTTCTCCTTGACAATCCACTAATTGGTAAGATCCTTCAGAATATGTCTTTTCAATTACATATGGGCCCTCCCATATTGGTTCAAATTTGCCACATATCTTTCGATGAGCTAGTATAGGTCTTCGAAGAACTAAAACTAATTCACCGATTCGAAAGGTTCTGGGGTGAGCTAACTTGTCGTGGGCCCGTATCATTTTTTCTTGATACAATTCAAGATTTTGCTGAGCTTGTAGATGTTTTCCTTCTAAACTCTCGAGTTCTTTAAGTCGTAATCTGACATTTTTTCTTCAGTTATCTTATTTGCTATTGCAACTCTGAGAGAAGGGATTTGAACTTCGAGTGGTAAAATAGCCTCAGAACCATATACCAAAGAAAACAGTGTCAACCGTGTTGGCTTCGATATGTAGTTCTATAAGCCCATAAAGCTTCTATTAATCGTTCATGCCACTGTCTTGGGCTGTTGAATAATTTTTTTTTCAAAATTTGAATCAAGGTTTTATTAAAGGCTTCAGCTAAGCCATTAACTTTAGGATAATAGATTGTGGAATACCTCCAGTCTATCCCATGTCTTTGGATAAAGTTGTTCGTTTTTGCATTTTTAAAGGCCAATCCTCTTATATGACCCTTCGAGGGATTCCAAAGCTATAAACAATATGTGTCTTAAAGAAATAAAGGACTTGTTCTGCCTTGACATCTTTAAGAGGTATTGCTTTTGCCCATTTGGAAAAATAATCAGTGGCTGCTAGAATAAATTGATGACCCTTAGATGATGGGGGATCTATAGGGCCCACTATGTCGGAACCCCAACATTCAAACGGCCAAGATGCAATAGTTGGGTGTAAAACATTTGGAGGCTGGTGTAAAACTACCCCATGCATTTCTTTGCAACGTCAAGATAATCAGTTATCATTGTCGGCCAATAATATCCCTTTATTTTTATTTTTATTTTCATTTTCATCTTAGGTCCAAATAGATGTGCGCCACTGTCGGCATATTTTTAGGTTGTGTGTTGTATTTTGAAAAGGGGTCGCCAAACAGATGTTGTCGGCGAATTTTTACTTTAATTTAAATAAATAATTTGAAAAGTAGTATTTGATTTTTTTGAAAACAATATTGAGTTTGAAAATTTTAAGATATGAAAAATCAAACCGATCTCACATCCCAAATAGTTTATATAAACGAGCACCACATCACAAACCGTGTATCTATCCCGAAGAATAGACATACTGCTTGATGATAGGGCTCAATTAAATAAACTAGAAGATTTGTGACATCCGTTTGGTCTGCAAACTATTATAATCCGACAAGTTCCCCTGCTTAATACAAAGAAATTAAGCAGGGTTTATATTACCTGGGTTCTTAAAGTTCCCTAAAAGGGCAAGCCCCTATAGTTAATTACATCTTAAATGACGAGAATCATTTAAGAAAACTCTCGATAATGATTAGTGGTTTTGCTCTCAAGAATTTCAAAGTTTAAGGTTTTCAAAGGATTGAATTTTGGAATTTCAATAGGGAATAGATCAAATTTAGAACAGCAATTTTTAGGAGTCCAAAGGAAGAAAAGTAGGAGAAGCTGAGGATCCAAGAAGAATCTTGGCAACTTCCCAAACTATCCTATTGTTTGGCTTCGGGTTTGAGGAAATTATTTAATGTTGCAATCCTGCCAATTTTATTTAATTAGGACTTATATTCGTATGACATGATCATATAAATAGCCTCGAAGATGTGAGGGTTTATGTCGTACCAAACGACTACCTCGGAGTCCTAAGACCGGTTAGGGCTTAATTTACAAGACATGATCATGCAAATGCCTAACGAAGAGGTTGAGGATTTATGTTGTACTAAGCAAAATACCTCGAAATCCTATGGCTTGGTTATTTAATTCTAAAGAAAGTTTTGCTGAAGTAGATCCGAGTTTTGCTGATGACGATGGCCGTGTTGGCCACCATGCTCCGAGCTCCTTATTGTTGCAGAGGTTTAGTTTTAGAAGTCATAAATCGGGAGATGAGAGAAGTGTTTTGGTTTAGAGAAAATCTTAAAATCAAAGTGTTTTTAATGTCTTAATTAAAACAAATCTTAAAGTTGGTTAAACATAACCGATTAAGATCCCATGGTTCCGTCATCCCGACACCATTATTTTCATCGAATTCACTTAGTCCAGATGAATTTGCTAAACTCAACTGAATGAGTTCCACACTTTCATTTAGACCGTGGGAAATCCCGTTAGCAACATGTGGGTTACATCATCCGAGGTATTCCCGATCATTCAACGATACATTTTAATTTAGTTAAAGTTGTAGTTTTGTTGTTATGTTTGTGATTAAATTTTGAGTTGTTTTATATTCTGGAATGTTGTGGCGGTGATTTTTTTTTATCTTGTAATGACTTTTAGTTTAATTCTGGTTTCAGTCCAGGGACTATCCTAAAGGTTTTGGTTTTCATGCAACAGTTGTTTATCATGCAAGAAAAGTAAAGTACAGTGCATGTAGGTAAATTGCAATAAAGTAAATTGCAATTAAATAAAAGCGTACCTGGAGGGACTTCCCGTCATCCCAAGCTGCACTTAAAACACATGTTAAGGCATTTAAATGTTTCAACAAGTACCTAGGTAAAGCTAATGGAAAGGTTTTGGTTGTCTACCAAAGTCCTAATCCTATAACTAGTCATCTCCTATGACGTCTAGGTTCTTGTGTTTTGGTTTAAGGATGATTTTCTTCATCGAAGAACAATTAAGTTCAATTGTTCTTATAAACATCCTATCATATTGAGGAAGTGCTTAAGACGAGTCTTAAACATCTTTTCAATACCACTAGGATTGTTTTAAGTCCAAGAGAATTTAATTATACAAGTGAATTAATCATCCAGGAGTTTAAGTTTTGTTCTCTTGCTTCGGTGAACTAGGACATTTGAATATCCCGTAAGTGAAGTAACACTTCACTTGATACTTCATTTAGGAGTTATAATGATAGAAGCTTTCAGTGGCAAGTTGGTTTGTTGAAAAATTTTAATCATTTTTAATTTAATGTTTCGAGTTAATGATTTAAAGTATTTTGATTTAATTATGAGGTTTTAATTAATAATTTTAAGTTTGGAATAGTGTTCAAATTATTTTAGATTTAATTCTTAATGATTTAATTTAGGTTTGTTGTTAAATGATTTTGATTTAATTTAATTCAATTTAATTTTAATTCAATTTAATTTAATTTTAATTTAATTTGATTTGATTTTAATTTAATTTAATTTAATTTAATTTAATTTGATTTAATTTAATTTAATTTTAATTTAATTTAATTTCAATTTATTTTTAATCTTAATTTAATTTAATTTAGTTTTAATTTTAATTTTAATTTAATTTAATTCAAATTTAATTTAATTTTAATTTTAATTTAATTTTAGTTTAATTTACTATAATTTAATTTAATTTAAATTTAATTTAATTTAAATTTAATTTTAATTTTAATTTAATTTAATTTAGTTTTAATTTTAATTTAATTTATTTTAATTTTAATTATTAATTAAAATTATTCTTTTAATTTTTTAATTAAGAATTAAGTATTATTGAAGTGATTTATTTAGGGATTTTTAAATTAAAAAATAAATATGCTCTTAATAATATCTCTACTTTAATAATTCCAATTTCTATTATTCTTCCAAAATTTCAATTAATTAATTAATTAAAGTGTTATTTTTAATTATATTTAAAATGGTTAGTAGGTTTCTACCCTCAATCATTTAAGTTTCAATCATCCAATAATCAATTTAAAATTAAATATTTTACCCTCCCCTTTTGATTAATCCTAAAATTTTAATTAAGGGTTGAAATTTTTAATTACCATTTTGCCCTTCAAGTTTAATATTTCTATAACTCACTAAATTAAGCTCAAATGAACTTGAAATTTTTATGTAACCTCACTCACATGTCACTTAAGACATTAGAGGAGAAAATGTGATTTTTCTGTATTTAATTTATTTATGTAATTATTTTTAATGGAAAATGGGGGTTTTCAAGGAAAATTCAATAACATGACTAAGGAAATGTTTCTGTCTTTCAAAAAATTATGGGATGTTCATAATGACTAGAGGACCATTTGGACCAGTTTTGGTGATTTTTAGAATTATATTTTATTTATTAGAATTATTTTGAGTTTTGGAGTCTTAATTAATTTTAAAATAAAATTAAAGTTGAAAATTGATTTTATATTTCTCTTAAATCTCTCTAACCTCAAGGAGTCCATAGAAATAAATTTTATATTTTTTTGATTTTTCTTCCATTTATTAGAATTATTTTAGTGAAAAGGTTGGAAAGTACATTTTTTTAATATTAAAAATTACATTAAGCCTTTAAAATTCAATATCTTACCTTAGAGACTTAGGAAAAATATCTGGTTTGTTCCTAAATGATTAGAATTCAAAATGTGACATTTTGGTGATTTTTAATATTTTTATGATTTTTATTTTTTTAATTATTAAAAATATTAAAATAATAATAAAAATCAACTTTTTTAGAAAATTACAATTGTTCTCAAGTTAATTTAATGTGTGGTTAACCCTAATTAGTTAAAGTTCAATTTTGGGTATTTAGGCGAATTAGGGTTGTTCCAAGTGAATTAACTCAAAACCTATTTTTCCTAGGTTTCTTTGGTCATAATAAATATCACCAAATTTTCCTAGAATTTATTTCTCAACATGCTAATTAATGGAATTAAAATACTCAAAACAGTAACATGAACTTGAAAAATCAATAACTTCCCATAGGGATGGCCTCTGACCTTGGAAAATTCAGGGAATGTTCCCTAGATCAGAGGCTTCAAAAGATGGTCTCATGCCATGGTGAATTGTCTATGCAAATGGAGAATTAAAATACCACAGAGAGTAAATAAATCATTAAAAATAAAATACTTGATGAAATGACTTGAGTTCTTTTCCACATTATTCTCCTCTGTTCACTGAGCAAGAGGGTATTTTGATTTTATTTTTAGGATTTTTCTACACAAAGTTATGCATTTTTGAAGTTCTGGGTATTTAATAAATAAGAAAATTCCCTATTTATCTACTTATCCACGCGGCGCCGCGTCAACTTTAGCTTCCCCAAACGGCCACGCGGCGTCTTCTGGTTCGGTGCGCCATATGACTGGGATGCCACGCGGCCCGCTGTATTGTCCTGTCTCCTCATACGACTCAATCTGGACCGTCCACCCGCACATGTATCAAATGGACGACATACGTTCATCGTCCCCAAGCCTTCTAGCCCGAGAACCATCCATCTTCCAGGCTTAGTATCTCCCTCGATACTTAACCGATTTCTACATTCTTATGCTCTATGGATTTATCTTGAAGAGACGAGCTCATCCATACGATTTATGCGGCATGAAATTAAGGCAATAGAAATGGGGAATTCATGGAAGCTCGGGAAGAAGAAAGAGCTTATACCTTTGCTCAGAGAAGTGTGGCTTCGATCTAAGGGTTGTGTCACGTTCGATTGGGTCCAAGCAAGCTCCAGATGAAGTCCCTTGGCCTGGTGAATTGCCTAGGTACAAAAGTGACCACAGCCGATCACAAAGCTTGGAGGCTGGAAGCAATGGCTGGCTTGGTGACGGGGCTTTTGCTGGGAAACTTCTCCTCTTAGCCTGGTGAAGGTGTAGAGTCAATCAATTTAAGGATTGACTCACTGTGGTGAAGTGTCCTGGTTTTGGTCTTGAATTTCAACTCGAAATCGAGCTCGCGAGAGGAAATGGCAGGGGGATTTCGGTGGGGATCAAGTTCTCCGGGTGTGGGGAGAGTCCGGAGTGATTTTGGCAGAGTTTCTGTATGGTTTGTTTCAATGCCTCTCTTGGCCGAGAGGAGGTGGTGTTTAAATAGGAGTGGCTGGAGGGCCTCCCAGGGGGGTTTAATGGTTTAGATCAGCTGCTTAGGTCAAGGGAAGAACAGCCATGGCAACCATTGGGCATGGGGCAGCTCAGCAAGATGGAATTTCAATGTTGGGCTCCTCCCAAGGTCTCGGCCATGGGGTTTTCCGGCGGCTGTGGTGGCTGGCCGGCCAGGGTCAGGTCACCATCTTGACCAGTGAGGGCAGGGCTTGGCAATGGTGAAGTCAATTGGAGTTGGCCATGTGTAAATGTGGTGAATTGAAATGGAATGGGGAGAGGCTCATTTTAGGTTCAATTTGGTCAACCCATGTATTTGGGCTTGGTTCACCTTCCCATGGTCTGATTTTGGGCCAGGGGGATCAGTTGGGTCAGCTACCATGGAGTGGTGAAGTCCCCATCCATGGTGAGGTGGCTAAACTTAGTTTAGTGTGTGACATGGTTATGGTTACAAAGGCTTAATGAAGGATTAGGAAAGGGGGTCCTCCTTTTGCCATTAATGGCTTGGTCACATGTCAAACCTTCCATGGCTTCATATGGCTTGTAAATGGCTCCCTCATGCTCCATGTGGCTTGGGACAAAGCTTGGTCATTTACATGAAAGAAGGTTTTGAATTTTTGGGATTTTATGGGTGATTTTGGCATGAGGCCTAATTTAGGATTATTTGATGATTGATTTAGGACTTAAGGGATGATATCAATTAATGGGGTGATGAAAAGAATGTCATATGGGCTTTAGCATGAAGTTTGGGCCTTTGAAATTTAGTGGAGATGAGCTTTTAAAATGGTTTAGGGAAGTGGGCTTTTGGATTTTAAAATGGATTTTAGGATGAAAGTTTGGTAAAGGCTTAGGACAAACAAGTGTTGGGTTTAGTTTAGGGATGTGTCATGAATGATTTGGAATTGGTTTGGAATAATTTTGAGTTGAATTGGGTTTAATTTGGGACTTTTGGTAAAGGGGCCAAAGTGGGTCAAATTGGGTTAACTTGGGCTAAGGTTGGGCTAATGTTGGATTTGATGTAAAATTAATGTTGAGAAATGTTCATAGGAGTGTCACAAAGATTTTTCAACTTTGGTTGGGCTCTAATTTTGGGATTTGGGCCCATTTGGGTTAGGTTTGGGCTTAGGTCAATTTAAGGGATTTTGGTTTTGGGTTAGGTTTGGGTGGAGTTTAGGTTCAAAATTTGGGCAAATCAAATTAGTGTTTTGTTTATGGGGGTGTTAGGAAGGTTTTAGAAAAGATTTGGGGCCAATTGGAGTTGAATTGGGTGGGTTTGAGCAAGGTTTAGGTCATGGGCCAAAATTGGGCCTTAAGCTTCAAATTGAAATTGGGCCCAAATGTCAATCAAATTGGATTTGGATTTGGTCTAAATTGATATTAGGGATATTGAATTGAAGTTTAGAATTGAATTAGACCAAAATTGAGGTCAATTGGGGTGATTTGGTTTAACATTGGGTTCATTTGGGTTTAAAATGGGCTAAATTGGGGGTTTTGGTAAAATTAGGGTAAATTGACAAAATTGGCCCATGGTGTAGCTGAACAAAATGAAATTGAGAATATTTGGGATTTCCTGGAATTTTCTGGGAATTTTTGGAATTTGTAGATTTTTGGGTTAAGAGGGGCATTTTGGTAATTTGGAGGGTATATGAGGGTGTTTTTGGGAATTTTGGTATTTTTGGCTGTAAATGATCAATTTGATTGGTGGGGAAATGTTCAAGGTTAATTTTGGAAATGTTCTGGGTTATTTGAAAATTTTGGTGGTTTTGAGTAATTTCAAGGGCTTTTAGTAGGTTTGGTGGGTCCGGGGCCCCGGGGGTCAGAAATTGAAATTTTGGAAAAATGAAGATTGATCAAATTTGAGTAAAGTGGAATCCCTTTGGTTGAGCCATGAAGCCATATTAAGCCTATAGGAGCCATGAGGGGACTCATTTGAGGCATTCACTATGTTGTTCCTAACCCTCTTAGCCAGGGACTTAGGGGTTAAGGACAATCTATATGAATTATCCACATGAGTCAGGAAGTCAAGCTAGGCATGAATAGTATTAGGATTTGGAATGTGTGTGAAAGTGTAATGTATGTGCAGGTCAGCCCTCACTGCACTAGTGCCACCTGTGGTAGTCCTAAGGACAAAGAGTCCTATAGGGAACTCATCCTTTAAACCTCCACATTTCGATCTCAACCCTCTAGGTGATTAGGGGTTTATAATCAAGCTTGTGGGGTTTGCAGGGAGTTAAGAAGTGGCTGAGCTTCTAAAGGGGTAGGTTCCATCTCTAGTCCTCTATGATAGTCAAAGGAAAAGCCTAAGACTAGATCTTAAGTACTAAAGAGAAAAGAGAAGACCTCATCAGAAATGAGGTCAACAGCCACATAAGCCTGAATGGACCTCTTTAACAATCTCTTGAGCTTCAACTTGGTTTAAACATCTTAACCACAATTGGTCAAATGATCATTTATAAAGGACATCATTTATTAGAGCATATGATAATGCTCTTTGTCTAATATGAGTGGCAATAGAAGCATTTTCAAGTAACCTTCCAGTTTGTAAATATTGAATAATTGGTTGTTGCCAATCATCTTTTTCATCATTTGTTGTCACTGTCATGTTTTCACCAATTTTATGCAGATTATCCATGTCAATTTGAGAAAGAACTTGTCGCCCTTTTATAGAAATTGGTATGTCATCTTCCTCTGGACAAGCAAACTCTTTTGTAAGTTTTGCTAAAGCATCCGCTAAAGTATTATCTCTTCTCTGGATTAAGAAAAATGTCGCATCAGGAATTTGTTGGAGAAACTTTAGAGTGTAACGAGAATACTATTCAAGTCGAGGTTTCAAAGTCTTGTATTTGCCAGTGATTTGATTGATAATCAATTGGGAGTCTCCAAAGTATTTTTAATTTCCTTTAGTATCGTCAATTCTAGACCGGTTATGAGCGCTTCATATTCAGCTTCATTATTTGTGCATGGTTCTGTCAGATGATAGGAAAAAGGCATCATTGTTTTGTTTGGAGTGATGAAAATCAACCCTACTCCAACTTTGCTTGGTATAATTGTCTGTTTTATCTTTCCGTGCAGATGAAGCTCCATCAAAGTAGAGTTCCCATCGTTGCACATTGGAAGTTTTTATTTCTGATATTTGTTCATCAGGTAAATCATCATTGAGAGGTGATCTAGTCGGAATTGGGTGTCCTGCTAAGAAATCTGCCAAGATTTGTCCTTTGACAACACTTAATGGTACAAATGTTATGTCGAATTGGAGTAAGATCACTGCCCATCTTGCTAATCTTCTGGAAAGTGTCGGCTGTGTCATTAAATATTGTAGTGGGTTAACTCTTGAAATAAGAGTTACTTTATGAGAAAGCATATAGTGCCTGCAAAAATCAAGGCTAAGCAATGTTTCTCAATTGTCGGGTATTTTATTTCTGTCGGAACCAGACAACGACTTAAATAGTATAACACATTTTCTTTTCCCTCATCATTTACTTGTGCCAATAATGCTCCAAGGGAATTGTCCAATGCTGCAGTGTAAGGGATTAGAGGTCTCCCTACTACAGGGGCGGCTAAAACAGGAGGGATTGTCAGGTATTGTTTGATATTTTCAAAGGCATACTGACATTTTTTATCCCACACAAATTTGGTATCTTTTTCTGGTTAGGGCAGTAAGAGGCTGACACCTACCTGACAGATTGAAAATAAAACGTCTTATATATGCTAACTTTCCATGAAATGATCTTAATTGAGTTAGATTTTTTGGAGGAGGCATATTTAGGATAGCTTCGATTTTGAGAGGATCAATTTCTATCCCACGATGTCGAACTACAAATCCTAAAAATTTTCCTGAAGTGACACTGAAAGCGCACTTTAAGGGATTCATTTTAAGATTGTTTTGTCATAGTCATTCAAAGACAATTCTTAAATCGTGTATATGATCATCTTTTTGTTTACTGTTGACAACCAAATCATCCACACAACATTCGACTTGATTATGTATTAATTCATCAAAGATCCGTGTCATGGATCTTTGATCGGTTGCACTAGCATTCTTTAGTCCAAATGGCATAACCTTGTGGCAATATAACCCCTATGGGTGTCCGAAAGGCTGTATTGTTTCATCCTCCGAAAACATTTTTATTTGATTATATCCTGTTGATCCATCCATGAAGAAAAATATTGCATGTTTCGATGCTATATCAACCATTAATCCAAAAATTGGTAAAGGGAATTCATCTTTTGGACATGCTTTATTCAAGTCTCTGAAGTCTATGCAGACCCTTATCTGACCATTTTTCTTTTTAATTGGCACCACATTGGCTAACCACGTCAGATAATTTTCTTCCTGTATGAAGTCAGCTTCTATCAATTTTTTTAACTTTTGCAACTACTTGTTGCTCTATTTCAACACACATCCTTCTTGGAGCTTGTTTAACAGGGATTGTGATTTGATTTATCCCAAGTTTATGGACTGCGACTTCTGGAGATAAATCAGGCATCTCGTCATAAGTCCAAGCAAAGCAGTCTTTGTATTCTGTCAACAATTGAATTATGTCTTTTGCTTCCTAATCATTAAGGAATGAACTAATGAAAGGTGGTTTTGGATTTTCATTAGTTCCTAAATTTACTTCTTTTAATTCATTAATTGTTTATTTGATTTATTCTTCCAATTCTGGAGGAGCATCTTCGATTGGAAGATCAGATATCATTTCGAAATTGTGTTCTTCATTGACGACCAGGCAAAATTCCGTATCATCTAATGGTTTCAGAGTTCCAAACCCAACACCTTCTTTGGAATTAGGATTCCGTTTGTTATTATTCCACATTTGTTCAATAAAATGTGGTTGTTTTAAAGACCATTGTTTGAGCGTTAAACTATTTTGAATATATTTTTATGCCCAAGGAGAGTACAACTCAAAAGGAATTTTCATTGATTTCGGAAGATTTTCATCTTCTATTTTTACATCAGTTTTAGTATTAGAAGAAGTAGAGCTAAGTCTAAACTTAATTGGCTTTTTTTCATCACTACATAGTTCTTTGACTACTAGATTCTCAATCTTAGCAGTAGAGATTGGAGTTAGAGTCATAGAATGTATAAAATAATTGATTTTATCGTACATAGATTCAAATTGTTTCTCTTTATCTTCTTCTTCTAGACATATTTTGAATTGAGGTTCTTTTAAAACCACTGATGTCATTTCTTCTTCAGAGTCCAGGTGAATTTTGAATGGTTTCTTCATTGTAACAATTGGATCTTCTTTCTCTCATCCTCGTCCTCGGCCTCAACCTCGAGTACAAGTCTGACGGAAATTAGTTCCTTTTGTCTTTGTTGAAGAAAAATGATCTTTTTTGTTTATTTTCTTTTCTTTGTCTTTTTCTTTCATATTCACCATTGTCTCTTTGGAGAATAATGTTTTCTTTATAGGAGTGTAGTATGCTGCATCTTCATGTATACTGATTTCATGGATCGAAAACAGTTGCAAATCTCCTACAATACAACATTCTTATCCTTTCGTAGATATTTTATGCATTGATGCAATGAAGAAGGAACCATTTTATGTTCATGTAGCCATGGTCTGCCAAGTAAGGCATTAAAAGAGGTATCTGAATCAATGATATGGAATTTTGCCGTTATTGTCAAGTCGGCTATCCTTAAGAGCAATGTTATTGATCCCAAAGCTCATTCTCCTTGTTGATTAAATCCTCGTAACATCATCGTATCTTTTGATAATTGGGAGGCAACAATATCCAGATATGCAAGAGTTCTCAAATTCATAATGTTAATTGAGCCATCTGGGTCAATAAGAACCCTTGAAAGTGTTGTGTCATTTATGTTTACTGCGATATACAGTGGATGATTGTGTTCAGTTGTTCCGAGCAACAAGTCTTTTTCAGACAAGGTAATCTTCATTGATTCTTCTAATGGACAAACTTCATTCTGAGTAATACTAGCAAGTTGAGCTAGGCAAATGTTTGGATCTAAAAGGGCTTTTATCAATGACTCTCTCATTTCTTTGGAAAGCATAAGAGCATCATAGATGCTCAATTTTGCTGGTAATTTCCTCAAATGAGCTAGTACATTGTAGTCCGTTTTATTATGAAGATCATCCTTATCTCTTTCAGGGAGTTGAGGATGTATCAGAGGAATGATCTTTTCTGATGTGACTATTTGTTTTTCCTTTTCTTGTGGAGTTATTCTAGAAGGCAGAATCATTCCACTCCTTAAATTGATTTCAATTATATCTTCATCCAACTCTTTTGTCTCTGAGTCTGAAGATTCCAACTCTATGGAAATCGAGGTTCCTTGTAATTGGATGTAGCAGTGTCATTTTCATCTTTGTCATTGTCAGAATTTTCATCAATGTTTTCGTTATTTTGGTTGTCTTTAGATAGATCAAGATCATGTACGATTTGAGTATTGTCTACATGATTAGAATTTGAATGATCATTTTCAGAAGCATCACCCAAAATAGACAGAATGTAAGCAGAAGTGGAATTACTATTATTCACAGTACGAGCAAAAAGGAAGTCATACAAAGTCATCGGTTAAAGGATTTTTCATCCTTCATCCGATACAACTATCCTAGTAGAGGATGAAGAAACATAAGAACTTGAAGATACAAAAGGAGTTGCAGTCCCTATATCTGGAAGACCTCTAATCCTTTTCGGTTCTTTATTTTTCTTTTTCTTTTCTTTCTTGGGAGGCTTTGTAACCTCATATTCAGTAATGATCTCCTTAGAAGATTTACCTCAAACAGTGTCTTTATTCTAGCTTTTGGAATTAAGTTTTTCTCTGAAATCATATTGATTGAACCTTTGTCAGTTTCTTTCAAATATTCTTTCGGGATTACTATATTTCCTTCTTTAAAGTTGCACTCTAACCAGTATTTGATAACAAAGCATTCTTCAATCTTGTGTCTGAGCATTCTATGATAAGGACAGTAATTGGGGTTGTCCTTCATGTCGACTTCTGCTGGCCTTTTAGCTTCTGGTAGCTTAAATTCTGGAAATTTAAGCAAGCTACAGAATATTTTTCCGACGGCCTCCGTTTTAAATGAATATTCTTTATTCATTCTTTGGGCCATTGTTCTTTTATCTATCGGTACTGGGATTGGTTGTTGAAGTTGTAATTGAGGTGATGTCTGTGATGTTGGTGGATTCTGTCATTGCTTCTTTGGTTCAGGTTGAACCTGCATCACTTGTTTACCTTTTTCCACAACATTTCCCGGTCTCTTTTCAAATGTCTTGACAGTCTTTGTCTTTTCAGTCTTTTTCGTTACATTCATCTGCTTAGCTTCTTCTTGATGATTGGCAGCTTTACTGAGCAATTTTTCAAAAGTTTTTATTGTAAATCCTTTAAGCATAAATGCTATAGGACCATGGATATTCTTAAGTAAGGTTTTAATAGCGTGCTGTTCTTGAAGTTGTGGTTCACATTTCATGCTGAGATTTCTCCAGCATAAAATGTAATCCACTAAGCTTTCTCCTGTTTTATGTTTTTCCACTACTAGATCACCAACTATAGTGTGATGTTGAGCTCCAGCAAATCTTTGTATGAAGAGACTTTCAAGCTCTACAAAAGTTTTAAAAACCCATTAGGAAGTTATGCATACCAGTCAAAGGCAACTCCCGTGAGACTGTTAACAAATTGTCGAAATAAAAGAGCATCACTTCCCTCTGCATTACAACAACTTACTTTGAAATGTGCTAAATGTTGTTGGGGATTACCTGTTCCATCAAACATTTTAAAGACAGGATGAACAAAACCTTTAGGGTATTGGACAAAATCAAATTCCTCTGGATATGGTCTACCCTTTGGAATTAATGATCCAGCTTTTACCTGAGCCATTGTGTCTTTTATCTTTTGTTCCACAAGTTGTGTTTTCTGGAATTCCACTACGAGGGGAATCCTTTTACTTTTGAGTGCTTTCTTCAACATCTATTAGCTCTCCTTTGTCTTCTAAAATGGGGAAAACCTCTGGCCTAACGATTTCAATGGCCGGTGATGGATTTGTTGGTAGATTTTACAAAGCTGCTACCAACTGTTCCATTTTCTGCTCAAGACGACTGATTTGTTCGTCTCACTGTCATATGATTGCTCGTAATTTGTTTGTTGTATCTTCTTCATTCAACTCTCGTGCTAAGTAAGTAGATCGTGTTTCTACCATATTAATGCTAGCAACATTTTCATTCGAACTATCAAAAGTGTCTTTCTTTCCTCGCAACGAAGAATTGTTTGTTATCATTTTTTAACTTATTCAGTCTTTTTTCAAATGATTTTGTAAGATGTTCTTTATGAGTTCCTTCTTGTGAACTGTCTGCAAGAGTACTCGTATCATTTGAATTTTGTTCAGACGATCTTTGTTTCCATACATTGTCTTTTAGTATGGGACAAGACCCTCTAGGCGGTGTATCATCATATGGATAATCTGCATTTTGTAACATATGAACCAAATCTGTCATTTTAGTGGATGTATCTTCCACTTCTAACATCAGTTTGTCATATTTGGCTTTCTCTTTTGTAATTGTCACATCCTTTACTCTTGGCCCTAGTCGGAATTTTACTGACACTCGAGTATATTGATTTTTTGTTGGAGATTGACAACTTGTTTCTTCATAAACAAAGTTTTCTATTGTTAGAATTCTCCTTTTCATGGTTTTAGAGACTGCACATCCCATTTTGTGCAACAATCGAGAAACTGAACATTTATCTTTTTGTGCTAATCTTTTAAATACTGAATGTATAACATAAATTGAGGGAGAACTCTTAGGTTGAAGGAAATTATCAGTATATTCAACAGGAATTGGAATATACCAATTTTCTTCTGAAAGGAAGGGTTTCCGAAAACACTTTGCTCAAATTCAGGTGTTTCAAAATTATCATTCTCATTCCACCTTTTCTTTCTTTTAAGCGGATGAGTCTTGTTTTTATGAATATTTTTGGAACAAGATCCAACTTCATATGTGGATTATAGTGGAATATCATCCTCATCATAGATTTGTTTTCCTTTGCTGTCAATTTTTATTTTCATTTCTTCAAGAGTATAAGACTCTTCCGGTGCATACTCAGGTAAGTCTTCTATAAAATTTAGGAAGTCTTCAAAAGGTTGCAGATCAAATTCTTTAAAAGTTTGTATATCAGTTTGATATGAATTATCTAATGTAAATTATGTTTCACTAAACAATCCATAATCATTCTGATAAAAGGAAAGATCTTCCTCTATTGATATATTGAAGTCTTGAAAATAAGAAAAGATTGAATTCGGAGAATCCATTGCAACTTCTCTGAAATTTCAAGAAAAATGAATATTATCGACTTGTTTATAAACTGGAAATTTATTTTAAAATTTTGTAGTTCTTGTTTATCAAAGAATGAAATGTCAAATGAAAATAAATGATAACAAAAGATAAGAAGAAAGAATCTCCCCAACGGAGTCACCACTCTCTTGATGGCGATGTTGGAATCTCCTCCCATGTCAGATTCAATCTGCATCGCTATCAATTTCTGTATCATCTCAATGTGAAGGAGTCACCACTCTATTTCAATATTGCCCTAATCTTATTTCTATGAATCCTATAAAGGAATTAAGAAATTTTAGGGCTAAAATAAAAAAGAGAAAAAGAAGGATGTTTATGATAACCCTTAAAGAAGATTCTATAATGCCGTATCCTAGAGTTTCTATATAAGGAAAATCACGAAGTGTTAACCAGAGATTTTTAGATATGATGGGTTCTTTAAGTCTCCTATAGAAGCAAGCTTCTATAGTTAATTACATCTTATGCAATTTGTAATTGTCTAAGAAAACTTCTGATTAATTTTGATAATTTGTTTTCTAGAATTTTTTGTTTTTAGGGAAAGATGTACCCGCTATCAATCCCAAATGTCATTTTGTCATGTCGGTTTTATGTCATTTTTTTGTTTGTTGAAAGTTTTAGGTTTTGTAGCTAACCTAAAAGTTTTGGTTTTGTCATTGTTGTTTTGTTTTGTTTTGTCAATGTCGTTGTTTGGTTTTGTTTTGTTAATGTAGTTGTTTTGTTTTGTTTTGTTGTTCGTCTCATTTCTAGAATGTCATCCTGCAAAATAGAGTTAGCACACCCTATAACATGCAAAGGAAATCTAAACGAAACTTGTCAGAAATAATATCATGAAATGTTCATTGTCTCAGAATTTGTAAGATGTCCAAGTTTGATTTAGCATGTCTTAAATGTTGGTTTATGTAGAATCATGACGATTGATTTTGGTTTGAAATGCCAATTAATGTCACTTAATACCGGTATTTGTTGAATGTCGAATTAATGTCAAATTTTGTTAAGTTTTATTTGGAATTTCAGATTTATGTCGGTTATGTCGATTTTTGTTTGAAATGTCAAATTTATGTACATTATGTCGATATTTGTTTGAAATGTCAAATTTATGTCTACTATGTTGATTTAAGTTTGAAATGTCTAATTTATGTTGATTATGGCAATTTTTGTTTGATCTTATTGATTTATGTTTGATGTTGGATTAAGGTTGAGGTGGGTCAAACTGATGTTTTAACTTAAATTCAAATTAAGTTTACTACTTAAAATTCATGTTCAAGTTCATTTGGAAAATTGGATTCAATGTAGATTGAATTAACTTAAGTTCATATCTGTTTGAACTTAAGTTAGAGTTTAAAGTCAGATTTAATGTAGATTGAAATAACTTGAATTCATGTCTGTTTGAACTTAAGTTAGATTCAATGTAGATTAAATCTAATTAACTTGAGTTCATGTCTGTTTGAACTTAAGTTAAGAGTTAGGTCTAATTAGAATAGATCTAATTAAGTTCTAAGCCTTGTTTAAATAATACTTAAAGGTTAATTAAGTCTAACTAAATTAGACTTAATTAGAATTATCGACCATCTAAGTCCTTTTTAGGTAAGGCTTAAGTTTTAATTAAGTCTACTTTAATTTAACCGGGAATTATTTGAGTAAGGTTTAAACAATAATTAAGCCTGGTTAGTTAGTCTTAATTTAGTTAAACCTTAGCTAATTAAGTCTAGTGTATTAGTCTTAGTTAGGGTTTATGCCTGGTTTAGAATTGATTAAACCTTAGCTGATTCAGGTTTAAAGATTTAATTAAGTCTGATGTGGTAGACTTAATTAAAGTTTAGGTTTGATTAAACCTTAGATAGTTAAGGTTTAATGGTTTAATTAAGTTGAATGTGGTAGACTTAATTAGAGTTTAAGTTTGATTAAACCTTAGTTTGTTAAGGTTTAATGGTTTAATTAAGTCTAATGTGGTAGACTTAATTATGGTTTCAGTTTGATTAAACCTTAGTTGGTTAAGGTTTAATAGTTTAATTATGTCTAATGTGGTAGATTTAATTATGGTTTAAGTTTGATTAAACCTTAGTTGGTTAAGGTTTAATGGTTTAATTAAGCCTAATGTAGTAGACTTAATTAGAGTTTAGGTTTGATTAAACTTTAGTTAGTTAAGTTTTAATAGTTTAATTAAGTCTAATGTGGTAGACTTTATTATGGTTTAGGTTTGATTAAACCTTAGTTAGTTAAGGTTTAATGGTTTAATTAAGTCTAATATGGTTGACTTAATTAGGATTTAGGTTTGATTAAACCTTAGTTAGTTGAGGTTTAATGGTTTAATTAAGTCTAATATGGTAGACTGAATTATGGTTTAGATTGGATTAAACCTTAGTTGGTTAAGGTTTGAAGGTTTAATTAAGTCTAATGTGGTAGACTTAAGACTTAATTATGGTTTAAGTTTGATTAAACCTTATTTGGTTAAGGTTTAATGGTTTAATTAAGCCTAATGTGGTAGACTTAATTAGAGTTTAAGTTTGATTGAACCTCAGTTAGTTAAGGTTTAATGGTTTAATTAAGTCTAATATGGTAGACTTAATTAGGATTTAGGTTTGGTTAAACCATAATTGGTTAAGGTTTAATAGTTTAATTAAGTCTAATATGGTAGACTTAATTAGAGTTTAGATTTGATTAAACCTTAGTTAGCTAAGGTTTAATGGTTTAATTAAGTCTAATATGGTAGACTTAATTAAAGTTTAGATTGGATTAAACCTTAGTTGGTTAAGGTTTAAATGTTTAATTAAGTTTAATGTGGTAGACTTAATTATGGTTTAAGTTTGATTAAACCTTAGTTGGTTAAGGTTTAATGGTTTAATTAAGCCTAATATGGTAGACTTAATTAGAGTTTAGGTTTGATTAAACCTTAGTTAGTTAAGGTTTAATGGTTTAATTAAGTCTAATATGGTAGACTTAATTAAGATTTAGGTTTGATTAAACCTTAGTTAGTTAAGGTTTAATGGTTTAATTAAGTCTAATATGGTAGACTTAATTATGGTTTAGATTGTATTAAACCTTAGTTGGTTAAGGTTTAAAGGTTTAATTAAGTCTAATGTGGTAGACTTAATTATGGTTTAAGTTTGATTAAACCTTAGTTGGTTAAGGTTTAATGGTTTAATTAAGCCTAATGTGGTAGACTTAATTAGAGTTTAGGTTTGATTAAACCTTAGTTAGTTAAGGTTTAATGGTTTAATTAAGTCTAATATGGTAGACTTAATTAGGATTTAGGTTTGATTAAACCTTAGTTGGTTAAGGTTTAATAGTTTAATTAAGTCTAATATGGTAGACTTAAATAGATTTTAAGTCAGATTTGGGTTTGAGTTAAGTTAGGTTTAAGTTAGGTTGAACTTAGACTTAAGGTTGACTTAAGTTCAATATCGATTGGACTCAGGTTAGATATAAGTTTCATTTAAGTTAGGTTCAAGTTAGGTTGAACCTATCCTTAAGGTTAACTTAAGTTCAATATGGATTGAACACAAGTTAGATTTAAGTTCAAGTTAAGTTAGGTTCAAGTTAGGTTGAACCTAGACTGAAGGTTGACTTAAGTTTAATATGGATTGAACTCAAGTTAGACTTAAGTTTGATTTATGTTAGGTTAAAGTTAGGTTGAACCTAGACTTAAGGTTAACTTTAGTTCAATGTGGGTTGAACTCAAGTTAGAGTTTAAGTTCGAGTTAAGTTAGGTTCAAGTTAGGTTGAACCTAGATTTGAGGTTGACTTAAGTTCAATATGGGTTAAACTCAAGTTAGATTTATGTTTGATTTAAGTTAGGTTTAAGTTAGGTTGAACCTATACTTAAGGTTAACTTAAGTTCAATATGGGTTGAACACAAGTTAGAGTTTAAGCTCGAGTCAAGTTAGATTCTAGTTAGGTTGAACCTAGACTTAAGGTTGACTTAAGTTCAATGTAGGTTGAACTCAAGTTAGATTTAATTTTGATTTATGTTAGGTTCAAGTTAGGTTGAACCTATACTTAAGGTTAACTTAAGTTCAATATGGATTGAAGTCAAGTTAGATTTAATTTCGAGTTAAGTTACGTTCAAGTTAGGTTGCACCTAGACTTAAGGTTGACTTAAGTTCAATATGGGTTGAACTCAAGTTAGATTTAAGTTTCATTTAAGTTAGGTTCAAGTTAGGTTGAACCTAGACTTAAGGTTAACTTAAGTTCAATGTGGGTTGAACTCAAGTTAGAGTTTAAGTTCAAGTTAAGTTAGGTTCAAGTTAGGTTGAACCTAGAGTTAAGGTTAACTTAAATTCAATATGGGTTGAACCTAAGTTAAAGGTTGAACTTGGGCTCAAGTTGGGTTGAACCTAAGTTAAGGGTTGTTTTTGGTTGAGTTTGACTAAACCTTAATTGGTTAAGATTTAATAGATTAATTAAGTCTAATGTGGTAGACTTAATTATGATTTAAATTTGCTTTTATTTGATTTTAGGATGAATTAAACCTAATCAGGGTTTAAGTTTAATTAAGCCTAATTTAGTTAAGACTTAATGGTTTAATCAGGTCTATCTAATGGATTAGACCTAATTAAGATTTTGGTTTGATTAAGTCTAATTTAATTAAGACTTAATGGTTTAATTAGGTCTAATGGGTTAGACCTAATTAGGGTATAGGTTTGATTAAGACTAATTTAGTTAAGACTTAATGGCTTAATTAGGTCTAATTAGTTTGACCTAATTAGGGTTTAGGTTTGATTAAGTCTAATTTAGTTAAGACTTAATGGTTTAATTAGGTCTTCTGGGTTAGACCTATTTAGGTTCAGGTTTTCTTTAAACCTAATGTTTAAGGTGTTAGTTAAGTTTAACTTGTTCTTAAACTTAATTTAAGTTTGGTTTTGTATTAAACCTAATTTAGTTAAGGTTTAATGAATTAATTAAGTTTAACACGTCCTTAAACTTAATCAAAGTTTTGATTTTGTATTTAAACTTAATTTAGTTAAGGTTTAATGGGTTAATTAAGTTTAATATTTCCTTAAACTTAATTAAAGTCTTGATTTTTGTATTAAACCTAATTTAGTTAAGGTTTAATGGGTTAATTAAGTTTAATATGTCCTTAAACTTAATTAAAATCTTGATTTTGTATTAAACCTAATTTAGTTAAGTTTTAATGGATTAATTAAGTTAACATGTCTTTAAACTTAATTAAAGTTTTATTTTTGTATTAAACATAATTTAGTTAAGGTTTAATGGGTTAATTAAGTTTAATATGTCCTTAAACCTAATTAAAGTTTGATTTTGTATTAAACCCTAAGGTTTAAAGGGTTAACAAAGTTTAATATGTCCTTAAACCTAATTAAAGTTTTGATTTTGTATTAAACCTAATTTAGTTACGATTTAATGGGTTAATTAAGTTTAATATGTCCTTAAACTTAATTAAAGCCTTGATTTTATATTTAACCTAATTTAGTTAAGGTTTAATGGGTTAATTAAGTTTAATATGTCCTTAAACTTAATTAAAGTCTTGATTTTATATTAAACCTAGTTTAGTTAAGGTTTAAGGGTTAATTAACTTTAATATGTCCTTAAACTTAATTAAAGTTTTGATTTTTGTATTAAACCCTAAGGTTTAATGATTTTGAATAGGCTTAAGTTGTCTTTGAACCTAATTAATGTTCATTTTGAGTTCATTTGAGTTTGGTTTCATCATTGGCTTAGTCCAATATGAAATGGATTAAGAAAAGGTTTTGAAATATTAATTTTATAATTAATAAATCTTAACCTTGTTTTGAAATGTCTTTTAAATTGATTTGATAGCTTGAGAATTGTTGTTTTAGGATTGTTATCTGTCACCCTAAGATTCTCAATCATTTTGGATTTTAATTTTCCAATTTTCTAAATTTTATATTTATTTTTGGAAATAATTATAAAATATCATGGAAATTAGAAAATCATATCTTAGAGAGCTATCCTAGCCTTAGAAAAATCAGGAGATGTGTCTAAGGACTTAGATGTTCTTCCCTAAAAAATTGACATTTTTCTGATTTGTAAATAATTTTTAATAATTAAAATACTTTAGAGAGTATTTAATTATTTAAAAATTAAATACTGAGAATAAAATTATGATTTTGGTCTCATAATTTTCTCCTCTTCAAGAGCTTTCCAGAGGTGGTTTTATTTTATTTTTATGAGCTCTGGATCAAAAGATTTGAATTTTTGAAGAGTTTAAGGATTTTCTGAATTAAAATGGCCAAGAAAAATCCACGGTGCGCCACGCGTCCTCGTACTGTCGAAGAAGCGGGAGGATCCGGTGTGTAGTGTGGAACAGCGGACACGGGAAGCATAAATCAGCGCCGTCCGTTCCAAAGCACGGGAACGGATGGCAGAGATAAATCCCCCAAAAAATTCGAAAGTATTCAAACCGTCCAACTTTAAAGCTCAATATTTCACTCATTTCTCAAAAAAATTGAGTGATTTTTGAACCTATGGAATCATTTGGACGTATAGATTATATCTATACAGTGATGATACATTTCTGGGCTAGTTTAACCCATGATATTTTGATTATATGCATTATTTTGGACAAAATAAATCCATACCTTAGCCACAAGTTTGTCGAGCTTGATCAGGCCTGATGGTCAGTTTCTAGGATTCTTAAAGAAGATCTTTGTCACTTCAATTTGGTTTTGTAGCTAGCCTTGGAGAGCAATTTTGGTAAAGTGGCTAGTTTAGGCTGATTTTGGATTTTGGCCAAAATTAGCTTGATTGGGCTAATCCTATTGCTTGATTTTGGTTGGAATAGGTTACTGAGGTCCTTAGGAAGACTTTTTATGTTGGGAGCCAAGGGATTTGGGTAGCCTATAGGTTTCTATGGATTTTTTCTTCTCTCTTCAAAATTTCAGCCAAGGGGGCCTTTTATAGCCATGGATGGCTATGTCTCAACATTGGTTAGCTTAGGATTTGATCATGGTATGGTTAGAGCTGTAGAGTACAGCCTCCCCCATGTAATCCAAGCATCACCTCTTTGTTTCTCATGAGAAGTTTGCCACTTAATAAAGTGCACATTTCATGGCAATCATGGATCCAAATTGTCATTATAAGCTCTTGATCTCTTTGTTGCCATTCCATTGGCTAAGTAAGAGGTTAATGGTGACTCAAATGGTTGAGACCCTCTCCTTGCAACACCTCATTTAACATTTCATGGGGTGGTGACACATTAGCTCCCCTCTTTAATATTTTTATAAAATTTTATAATGAGCTTAACCATGGTGTGGAGGATGGTTAAAGCTTTGTCTTCTTACCATTGGGTGGTTAGGGACGTGGCTAAACTTATCTCACCAAGGTAAGACACCTCACTTTGTAAAAAAGGTGAGTCACACCTTAAATCACCATAATTTTGCCACCTCACCTTCATGTCATTATGCTCCTTCACCATGGTTAAATATGAGTCATCCATGGGTCATGTGTGATGTCATAAAGGAGTTTTAGAATTTTTAGAAAACCATATGTCATAGGTTTTAAAAATTCCATTTAATACCCCTCTCGATTTATTTTCCATTTTAATTAATTATGTCATTAATTAAATATTGGAAATTATTTTATTAATCAATTATTAATTGGAAATAATTTTAAATTAATTATTTGATTAATATTCATGTCTTTAAAATTGAATTTTATATTTTTTATGACTTTTCAATTTAATTTTCACTTTAATTAATTATGTCATTAATCAAAATATGAAAATTAAATAATTGGTTAATTAATTAATTAAAAATAGTTTTAGAATTAATTTTTTGATTAGTTCCATCATTTTTAATTAATTTGTGCACTTTATGGCTTTTGAATTTAATTTTTCATTTTAATTAATTATGTCATTAATTAAAATTTTAAAAATTAAATCACTATCCAATTAATTAATCAAAATAATTTTGAGATTAATTTTGTCATTTTTATTCATTTTAGTGCAATTTGTCATTTTATGACTTTTAATTTAATTTTCTTTTTAATTTATTATGTCATTTAATTAATTATAATATTTGAAAATTAAATTATGAGTTAATTTCATTTAATTAATCAAAATAATTTTGAAATTAATTATTTGATTAATTTTGTTATCTTGGTGTTTTCAACATGTCATTTTGACCATTTTGACCAAAGTTGACTTTTTAGGTCAAAAGATTGACCTATTGGGTCAACAGGGCTGGTCATTAGGTTAGGATTGACCATTTTGACCAAAGTTGACTTTTTAGCTCAAAAGGTTGACCTATGTGGTCAAAAGTGTTGGTCATTTGGTATGGATTGACCATTTTTGCCAAAGTTGACTTTCTAGGTCAAAAGGTTGACCTATGGGGTCAACAGGGGTGGTAATTGGGTCAGAATTGACCATTTTGACTAAAGTTAACTTTTTAGGTCAAAACGTTGACCTATGGGGTCAACAGGGTTAGTCATTGGGTCAGGATTGACCATTTTAACCTAAGTTGACTTTTTAGGTCAAAAGGTTGACCTATGGGGTCAACAGGGTTGGTCATTGGGTCAGGATTGACCACTTTGACCAAAGTTGACTTTTTAGGTCAAAAGGTTGAGCTATTATGTCAACAGGGTTGGTCATTGGGTCACGATTGACCATATTGACCAAAGTTGACTTTTTAGGTCAAAAGTTTGACCTTTGGGGTCAACATGGTTGGTCATTGGGTCAGGATTGACCATATTGACCAAAGTTAACTTTTTATGTCAAAATGTTAACCTATGGGGTCAACAGGGTTGGTCATTGGGTCAGGATTGACCATTTTGACCAAAGTTGACTTTTTAGGTCAAAAAGTTGACTTATGGGGTCAACAGTCAGGATTGACCATTTTGACAAAAGTTGAATTTTTAGGTCAAAAGGTTGACCTATGGGGTCAACAGGATTGGTTATTGTATCAGGATTGACCATTTTGACCAAAGTTGACTTTTAGGTCAAAAGTAACCTATGGGGTCAACAGGGTTGGTCATTGTGTCAGGATTGACCATTTTAACCAAAGTTGACTTTTTAGGTCAAAAAGTTGATCTATTATAAAAATGAGGTCAACAGAACGGTATGGAAGAGTTTATGGTTGATTTTTATGAGTTTGAAACTTCATTTAATTTATGTTTAAATAATCTAGAAAAAGTTTTGGAGCTTTGTGAAAAAATGAGTTTTGTTTAAAATTAGGAGAAATGTCAATTTGTGGTTGCTGGTGGAATTGTACTTGTGCATAAAATTTTTGAAAATGGTATGGAAGTAGATCCGACAAAAATTTAGATTATTGAGAAATTACCACTTCCTACTACTGTGAGAGGGGTTAGAAGCTATTTAGGACATGCTGGTTTCTACAAGCGTTATATTAGAGTTTTCAAAAATTACTAAGCCTCTATGTCATCTTTAGAAAAAGATATAAAATTTGATTTTAATGAAGCATGCATTAAAGCCTTTAAATTACTAAAAGAAAAATTAATCACTGCTTCTATTATAGTTTCACCTAAATGAGAGAAATCATTTGAATGAATGTGTGATGCTAGTGATTATGCGATAGGAGCTGTTTTAGGGCAAAGATATCACAAAGTTTTTTTAACTAATTTACTATGCTAGTAAAAATTTTAATGATGCTCAAATTAATTACACCACTACTAAAAGAGAGTTATTAATTATTGTATTTGATTTCGATAAATTTTGATCTTATTTGATCGGGCCTAAAAGTATATTGCATATAGAACATTCTACTATTAAGTATCTAATGCAAAAGAAGGATGCAAAACCAAGATTAATTCAATGGATATTTTTAATGCAAGTGGATAGAAAATGATCTGATAATCAAATAGCTAATCATTTATCTAGGCTGAAACAGAAAGAATTATCTGATAATACAGATGAAATTTCAGAAACTTTCCTTGATGAACAGTTGTATAATGTTGATGGAAAGGATATACCGTAGTATGCTGATATTGTTAACTTTGTGAGTGAAATTTTACCTCCTGAGCTAATGAAGCAACAACAGAAGAAATTTATCTATGATGCCGAGTTTTACTTTTTGAATGATCCATAGCTATATAAATCGTGTAAGGATCTAGTTATGAGGAGATGTGTGCCTATTGAAGAAACTGAGCAAATTATTCAAAGATGTCATGATTCTGAATTTAGAGGACATTTTGGGACTAATAGAACTGCACATAAGATTTTACAATCTGGATTTTATTGGCGCACTCTTTTTAGAGATAATGAATATATTAAAACATGTGATCGATGTAAGCGAGTAGGAAATATTTCTAGAAGAAATGAGACGCCTCTGAATTATACATTGGAAGTTGAAATTTTTTGATGTATTGGAATTAGAATTTATGGGACCATTTATTCCTTAACTTGGAAATTTATATATATTAATTGGTGTTGACTATTTTTCAAAATGGATTGAAGCAATGGCTTTACCTAAATGTGATGCTCGAAGTGTTTCAAAATTTTTGATGAGAAATATTTTTACAAGTTATAGAATGCCGAGAGTGATCATCACTGATGGAGTGTCCCATTTTAGAAATAAGAGAATTGAAAAATTAGTTGGAAAATACAATATTTTACATAAATTCTCAATTGCTTATCATCCCAAACTAGTGGTCTAGCAAAAGTATCAAATTGTGAAATTAAAAGAATTTTGGAAAAAACTGTAAATCCTAATAAATTGGATTGGTCTGCTGATTGAACGCTGCCTTGTGAGCATAAAAGACAACTTATAAAGCTCCTATAGGAATGACCCTGTATTGACTGATTTTTGAAAAAACATTCCATTTGCCATAAGAATTGGAACACAAAGCATATTGAACTATTAAAGAATTTAATTTCAATTTTAAAGATGCTGGTGAGAAAAAAACTGTTGCAACTAAATGAACATGAAGAGATCAGAAATGAAGTGTATAATAATGCAAAAATATATAAAGAGAAAATGAAAATATGGCATGATCGGAGGATAATAAGAAATAAATTTGAACCTGGACAAGAAGTGTTGTTATATAATACAAGATTAAGATTATTTCTGGGAAAATTGAAGTCTAGGTGGTTATGACCATTCACTTTTATTAAAGTCTATCATTATGGAGTTGTTGACATTGAAGATCCCAAAAATGAAAATGTATTTAAAGTTAATGAGCACATATCAAAACCTTATTTTGAGGGGCGAAAACCACATTTTAAAGAGGCTTGAATGTTGAGTCATCCCGAGTAAAAATTGGATACGTCGGGCTCATGATGTTAAACCAAACGCTTTGTGCGAGACAACCCATATATATGTTTATTATTTTGCTTTATTTTGGTTGTTATTACTGTTATATTTATGATTTTACAGTTATTTGGAGTCCTAAATACTCTTATATGTCATAAATGACGTATATTATTGGATTTAAGGGAAGATTTGAAGTTTTTACGGACAAAAAATGATTCAATGAGCAAACCTACTCTTGGTTTTATCGGCGTGCCGAGATGGGTGCCGACAACCCCATCTTATAGAGACTGAGCGACGACAGTGCCCTAGTACGGCGCCAATGGCGCCACAATTACAAAATCAAGATTTTTCATTCAAAAATTTGTTTGGCGGTTTTTCCCAGATTTCTTCCCCAAATAACTCCCTAAACTCGTTTTTAAAGCCACTTTTGACAGAAAAAAATCAACAGATTCACCATTTGATAATTCCCATGGCTTCCAATTCAAAAATTTCTTCAAGAAATGGAATTATCAAAAGAAGAAGTTCATCAGTTTTAAGGCACATAAACTTTACGACAATGTCCTTGTGAAGAAGAGACTAATCAAGGAAAAAGGCTTTGCGAATCGAGAATTGAGCAGTCCAAGTACTCCAGTGGAAGAGACGATTGTGCAAAGGCGTTGGGAAGTACTTTGCTACAATACCGCTATGGTAATCATTTCTGTGATGAAAGAGTTTATGCAAATCTCCATGGAATCAATCAATGAGTCGTCTATGTTCAAAGCATGTGGGTACCATTTACTCATTCTAGGATAAATGATATGTTCATGACTGAGAGTGTTCAAATTTGCCACTACACAAATTTCATCCCTACAAGAGACATCATGGATGAAGTATATCGATACTTGACTGATAAAAATGAAAATTAGAGGCAAGAGATAACGATTATGTAAGTTTTTCTTCTACACTCTTAAATCCTAAATCAAAGCAGTGACATTTCTTTATTTCTACAAAGTTTCTTCCTACTATGAAAATCAGTAAAGTTACAAAGGAGAGTCTTATTTTGAATTATTGCATTCAAATGAGAAAACCTATTGACATGGGTTATATAATTGTGAAGTCTGTTTGGGGCTTGATTGTGCATGGATCTACTTATGGGTTGGGACATCCTTCTACCATATTCCTGCTTTGTATTCTGTATCAAGTGCCATAAGCATATTGCGAAAAGCTGCTTTTGCCTTGGAAGCCAATGGAATCAACAAATTATTATAATTGCATAAGATTTGGAGTGGAAGATGATATGAACATTTTTATGGATCAACCATCTCAGAATTCATCACCTTTACGGCCATTCCTGGTAGTTCTCAAGTTATTCTGAAAAGGATCAAGAAACTGAAAAAGAAGTTCATAATATTATGAATGCAATTAATAACATTTCTGAATTGTTTGATCATCTTGATTGGAGGATGAAGGAGCATTTTGATCACACTGGACGAATTGAAGAAGGTATGATACGTATGTTTAAGAAGAATGCTTGGATTGAAGAAGATTCGACTGATGAATTTTTGTACCGACTGATACACCTAAAATATATAGTATTTTTATCCACATTTTTATACTTATTTTTAATGATATTGCACTTTAATGGAAGATATTTTGTGTTTTTCTTGAAGGTATGATGAAAATGGATGGTCATGATGAAAGGAGCAAAATTTGATCAAATTTGGAGCAAAAAAATGAGAAATAAAAAATTTAGCACTGGCGGCTAAGTGCCGCTGGGCCGGCGCTTAGCCGCCACAGTTAAAAATCGATTTTCAAATGGATTTGGCACCAATTTCAAAGGGGATGGGATGCAACTCTTAGTGTTAACGTCCATAACTTCCTTTGGGTGGCAAGTTTGAATGAAGGGGTGTGTTCCTTGGTAGATACATCGAATCTGGACACATTTTGAAGAGACACCAAGACACCTTTTGGTTTACTATTTAAAGAGAGTCTTAGGAAAGATTAAGAGACTCTTCCTTTGCATTTTGAAGGGTTCTTTCTTTCTTTCTTTTGTTTTTCCCCTGCATTTTTAAGAGTTTTTATTTTAGAGTAGGAGTAGAGAGTAGAAAGGAGAAAAGGGTCAGAGTGAAGTCTTCTTCTTCCCACTTCTTTTCTTTCTTTTAGTATAGTTTTTATTGAAGTCTGAAGTCTATATTCTGAGTCAACGAAGTTGGGAGACTTGCTCTGAGGAGTAGTTTAGTTTTAGAGGAACTTTCTTAGTCTTGTGGAGAGGATTTTCAGATAAGTGTTTACTTTTATTTAGTTTATTAATACTTGTTTTCGTTTATTATTTTTCTTATCGTTGTTTTTAATTTCAAATCAATGTGTTTTTATATTTTCTTAATGCATTCTGAGTAGTTTACTTTATCTTTTTCTTTCTTAAATGGAGAAGTAATTAATTTAAAGAGAATTTTTGTGGAAATTATAAGTGTTTAAAAGTTGGAAGAAGTTGTGAAGATTGATTCTAAAAACTTTGTTTACTTCTTAATTTGGCCTGTTAAGTTGTAAAATTTCTTGAGATTATGTAAGATCCATTGCGGTATTGTCTCATAAAAGTTAGTAAAAATCACATGAAATTATATGGGTGAGATCTGTTGTCCATATAATTGAATGTAGTATTAGAAGATATTTTTATAAAAGGGAGTAAAATTAGAGGATTTTAGAGTGACAGCTAAAACCCCCTAATTTGGTTTGAAGTTTTGAGTTTTGTTATGAGAAGTTAGCCCCCAGGTGGTGGGAATCGAGGGAACTCTAGAGTGAGAGACTGATATCTTCCCTGCCTAACCATGTTCAAAATAATATAAATTTCAAATTAACCTATGTTCTTTATAGAACCAAGTAAGGGTAAAGAACACATTTGCTTCTATCTGTCACAACAAAAATTTGAATACTTCCACAACAATACTTTAAGAATTATAATTACTTCATGAAAGGAAAGAAAAAGATATTCTAGTTATTAGTATTTTACATTCAGTGTTATTAGTTATTGTAATTTTAATTTTTTGTTTAGCTTTTACTAAGAAAATTTCAAAAGACATATCAACTTTCAAAACTTTTCAAAATCAAGACATACTTTTTTGAAAATAATCAAAGAAAGTAAAAAGATAATTTTTCTAATTCCTTTAAAGATTTTACATTTTCCCTATGGGTTCGATATCTCGGGACTTAATCAGAAAGTCCTATATTACTTGATAAACGATACGTATACTTACGTAGTATCCTATATTATAAAATCATAATTTTCATATAAAAATCACATATATTTGGTGTGGAGTCAAGTTTTTGGCACACATACACATATCTACCGGACGGGATCAAGTTTTTGGCGTTGTTGCCAGGGATCAAGTTTTTAGCGTCGTTACATTTACATGACATTACCAAGTTTTTGGTGTTGTTGCCAATTTTCATATCATATTTGTAAGCACATATATTTATCGGGGGATCAAGTTTTTGGCACCTTTGCCGAGGAAAATTAACTTAAATTGCATTTGAAAGAGAATTAAGAAATTTTAAATTGTTACTTTTCTTTGTTTTTGTTAGTGTGTTGTATTTTGTTTTGTTTTATTATTGTATGAGTAGTTCAAGTTATGAAGGACTTGTGCCTTACGATTCTAAATTATAAAGAACTATCAAAAAAATTAAAAATACGGAAAAAAATATTCAAGAAATGGCAAATCATCAAAATCAAAATGTTGGCATTCATCAAGAATTAAGACCTTTAAGAGATTATGTTAACCCTACAGTAGATGAACTTCGTGGTAGTATTCAAAACCCTGTTGTAGCTGCTAATTATTTTGAGCTTAAACTTGCTATTATCCAAATGTTGTCTAATATTCAGTTTGGGGGAGCAACAAACGATGATCCTAATTTGCATCTTGCTAATTTTCTGGAGTTGTGTGCCACTTTAAAATATGATGGTGTTTCGGATGATACTATTAGACTTAGACTTTTTCCTTCTCACTAAGGGATAAAGCTAAAATGTGGTTACATTCTTTAGCACCTGGATCAATTAGAACTTGGGGTGAACTGTCACAAAAATTCCTTGCTAAATATTTTCCACCATCTAAGACTGATAAGTTGAGAAATGATATAACATCTTTTTGTCAGTTTGAAGGAGAATCGATATATGAAGCATGGGAAAGATTTAAAGATCTCCTCAAGAAATGTCCACATCATGCGATACCAGATTGGTTAATAATTCAAATCTTAGATCAATCATCAATGCTGCTGCTGGTGGATCATTAATGTCTAAACCATTTTCTGATGCTTATGCTTTAATTGAAGAAATAGCTACTAATAATTTTCAATGGCCTTTTGAAAGGTTAAATCCTAAAAAGGTAGCCAGTGTTTTTGGGAATGATGCTTTTACAATGTTAGCAACTCAAGTTGCTGCTGTATCAAGGAAGATAGATCAATTTGGGATGAATTTTTCTCAGCCAAATCTCATGATTGAAGAAAATTCATTAGGCCAAATGGTTGATTATTATGCTTTACCAGAAACTGTGAATGTTATAATCAAACCTAACTACCTATATTCCAATTATTATAACCCAGGTTGCAAGAATCATCCAAATTTTAACTGGAATAACAATAATCAGGGTGGTGTTAATCAACAATGGGGGAACACCCAAATAATTCCATTGGGGAATTGGAACAACCAAGGTAATAATAATAATAGATTAACTTATCCTTCAGGTTATAACAATGCTTTACAAAATAAGGAGAAGAAGTTGTCTATGGAAGACGTAGTATCACATATGGGAAATCAATTACAAATTCAAGAAGCAACCATCAGAAATATTGAAAATCAATTGGGACAAATTGCAAATGCCTTAAGTAATAGATCCCAAGGAATGCTTCCAAGTAATATTGAAGTGAATCCAAGAGAAAAGAATAAAGAACAAGTGAAAGCAATTCAACTGAGAAGTGGAAGGTAGAGTTCAAAAAGAAACTGAAGTAGAGAAAGAAGAGATTGAAAGACTTAAAGAGGACGCTCCAAAAGGTTTTGAAAGACCTATTTCTCCACCTAAGGTTGATTTAGAAAAACCACCACCTCCTTTTCCTCGTAGACTTCGTCAACAAAAGTTGGATAAGCAATTTTCAAAATTCTTGGAGATATTAAAGAAGCTTACCATTAATATTACATTTGCTGAAGCCCTAGAACAAATGCCAAGCTATGCAAAATTTATGAAGGATATTCTTAATAAAAAGAGGAAGTTTGAAGAAAATGAGACTGTTGCACTTAGTGAGGAGTGCAGTGCGATAATTCAGAAAAAGCTTCCTGAAAAACTTAAAGATCCTAGTAGTTTCACAATTCCATGTGCAATCAGGGAAAGGTTCTGTGGAAAATCTTTATGTGATTTAGGAGCAAGCATTAACCTTATGCCTCTATCAATATTCAAAAGACTGGGAGTAGGAAAAATAACCCCGACTACTTTAACTCCGCAATTAGCATATCATTCGATCACATATCCTAAAGGAGTTATAGAAGATGTTTTGGTAAAAGTGGATCAATTTATTTTTTTTGTGGATTTCATTGTGTTAGATATGGAGGAAGATAAAGAGATACCCATAATTTTGGGGAGACATTTTCTAGCTACAGGCAGAGCCATGATAGATGTGCAAAAAGGGAATTAACGATGAGGGTTAATGATCAGACTGTTACATTTAATATTTCAAAATCGATGAAATATCCTACTAGAGGTAAAGAAGATGAGTGTTTTAGGATGGATGTTATCGAATATTTAAGTGAATGTCATTTGAAATCAACTTATGAAGAGAAAGCTGAAAGAGAATAATTTGAATATAAGCGAGAAGAGGAGTTATTTGATTCTGAAGATTTTTAAGAAGAAGATTTAAATTATGTTCATGAAAGTTTTGAATTGTTGGATATGTCTGAAAAAGATAAATCTTATGGTCCATCAATTTAAAACCTCCTGAACTTGAGCTAAAAATGCTTCCTGATCATTTGAAGTATGTTTTTCTAGGTGAATCCTCAACCTTGCCTGTTATAATTTCCTCTCAATTAACTGAAAAAGAAGAAGAGAGTTTGCTTGAAATTCTGAAGAAGCACAAGAAAGCCTTTGGATGGACAATTGCTAATACTAAAGGAATCAGTTCTTCAATTTGTATGCACAGAATTCTTATAGAAGATAATAACAAACCGCGGGCTGATCCCCAAAGGAGATTAAATCCTATCATGAAAGACGTTGTTAAGAAAGAAATTTTAAAGTGGTTGGATGATGGAATTATCTACCCTATTTTAGATAGTGCATGGGTTAGTCCTATTCATTGTGTTTCTAAGAAAGGAGGAGTAACTGTGACTGTTAATGAAAAGAATGAAATGATACCAACAAGATAAGTTACAGGGTGGCGAATATGCATTGATTATAGAAAATTAAACCTCGCCACAAGGAAAGATCATTTTTCACTCCCTTTTCTAGATCAAATGTCGGATATGATCGGCTTGGGCATAAATACTTTTGTTTTCTGGATGGATATACTGGTTACCACCAAATTCAAATTGCTCCTGAGGATCAAGACAAAACTACATTTACCAGTCCTTATGGTGCGTTTGCTTTTAGAAGAATACCCTTTGGTTTATGTAATGCCCCTGCTACATTTCAAAGATGTATGTCGGCATATTTTTAGGTTATGTGTTTTATTTTGAAAAGGGGGTCGCCTACAGAAATTGTCGGCGTATTTTTAATTTAATTTAAATAAATAATTTGAAAAGTAGTATTTGATTTTGAAAATAATTTTAAATTTGAAAATTTTAAGATATGAAATCAAACTGATCTTACATCCCGAATAGTTTATATAAACGAGCGCCGCACCACAAACCGTGTATCTATCCCGAAGAATAGACACACTGCTTGATGATGGGGCTCGATTAAATAAACTAGAAAGGTTTGTGACATCCGTTTGGTCTCGCGAACCAATTTTATAAGCCGACAAGTTCCCCGTTTAATATGAAAACATTAAACGGGGTTTATATTACCCGGGTTCTTAAAGTTCCCTATAAGGGCAAGCCCCTATAGTTAATTACATCTTAAGTGACGGAAATCACCTAAGAAAACTCTCGATAATAATCGGTAGTTCCGCTCTCAAGAATTTCAAAGTTTAAGTTTTCAAGGGATTGAATTTTTGAATTTCAATAGGGAATGGATCAAATTTGGAACATTTTATTTTAGGAGTCCAAAGGAAGAAGGGTAGGAGAAATCACAGATCCAAAGCGAACTTTGGTAATTTCCCGACTATCCTATTGTTTGGCTTCGAATTTAGGAAGGTCCTAATGTTTATTTAGTATTTTGATCCCGCCAATTTTAATTAGTTAGGACTTATATTCGTATGATAAAATCATACAAATAACTTCGAAGATGTGAGGGTTTATATCGTATCGGACGACTACCTCGGAAATCCTAAGACCGGTTAGGGCATAATTTACATGATATGATCATGCAAATGCCTAACGAAGAGTTGAGGATTTATGTTGCCCTAGGCAAACTACCTCGAAGTCCTATGGCTTGGTTATTTAATTCTAAGAAAGTTTTGCTGATGTAGATTTCGGCTTTGCCGACGACGATGGCCGTGCCGCCTACCATGCTCCGAGCTCCTTGTTGTTGCAGAGGTTTAGTTTTAGAAGTCATAAATCGGAGATGAGAGAAGTGTTTGGTTTTAGAGAAAGTCTTCATTTCCATGTGTCTTTAATATTTTAATTAAAACAGGTTTTAAAGTTGATTAAACGAACCGATTAAGATCCCACTGTTCCGTCATCCCAGCACCGTTATTTTCATCGAATTCACTTAGTCCAGTATGAATTTGCTAAACTCAACTAAATGAGTTCCGCACTTTCATTTAGACCGTGGGAAATCCCGTTAGCAACACGTGGGTTACATCATCCGAGGTATTCCCGATCATTCAATGAGACGTTTTAATTTAGTTGTATTTGTAGTTTTGTTGTTCTGTTTGTGATTAAATTTTGAGTTGTTTTATATTTTGAATGTTGTGGCGGTGAATTTTATCTTGTAGTGTCTTTTAATTTAGTTATAGGTTTCAGTTTTGGTTTCTGTCCTAAAGGTGTAGGTTTTCATGCAACTGTTGTTTATCATGCAAGAAAAATAAGTGTGATGCGATTAAATAAGTTGCAATAGAGTAAATCGCAATAAAATAAAAGCGTACCTGGAGGGCCTTCCCGTCATCCCAAGCTGCACTTAAAACACAGTTAGAATATTTAAGCATTTAAAGTAAGTTCCTAGGTAAAGCTAAGGGAAAGGTTATGGTTTTCTACCAAGTTCCTAATCCTATAGCTAGTCATCTCCTATGACGTCTAGGTCTTCAATTTTGGTTTTAAGGATGATTTTCTTCACCAAAGAACAACTAAGCTCAATTTGTTCTTAAGGACATTCCATCATATTGAGGAAGTGTTCAAGACGAATCTTAAACATCTTTTCAATATTTCGGGAATTGTCCTAAGTCCAAATGAATTCTATTGTTCAAGAGAATTAATCATCCAGGGTGTTCAAGTTAAGTTTTATCTCTTGCTTAGTAAATTAGGATGTTTGAATATCTTTATGAGTGAAGTGTCATTTCACTTAATACTCCATTCAGGAGTTATGACAATAAAAGCTTTCGAGAGCAAATTGATGTTCAAGTGATTTATGATTTAATTTAATTTCAGTTAATGGATTTAAGTTTGGAATAGTGTTCAAGTTGTTTTTTAGATTTATTCTTGAATTTTTTTATGTCTTAGGTGATGTTATTTTTAATTCAATTTAACTTAACTTAGTTCAATTTAATTTAATTTAATTTAATTTTAATTTAATGTGGTTTAATTTAATTTAATTTAATTTAAGTTAATTTAATATAATATGATTTAATTTAATTTAATTTAATTTGATTTAATTTAATTTAATTTAGTTTTAATTTAATTTAATTTAATTTAATTTAATTTAATTTAATTTAATTTAATTTAATATGTTTTAATTTAATTTAATTTAATATGTTTTAATTTAATTTAATTTAATTTAATTTAATTTAAATTTTAATTTGATTTTATTTTTAATTTTAATTTAATATTTTATTTTAAAAGGGTTTAATTTACATAATTTAATTTAATTCAATTTAATGATTAAGTCTTTTAGCATTTTAAATCTTAAATTTGAATTATCATTTTAATTAGTAATTAAATATTATTGAGATGATTAATTTAGGGATTCTTAAATTAAAGAATAAATTTCTTCCTAATAATATCCCTATTTTAATAATCCCAATTTTATTATTCCTCCAAATTTAAATAATAATTTAATTAAGGTTTATTTCAATTATTTTAAATTGTTTAGTAGGTTTCTACCCTTTAATTATCTAAATTTCAATCATCCAAATCAAGTTAAAATCAAATATTTTGCCTATTAATTTCATTAAGCCTAAAGTCTTAATTAAAGGGTTAAGATTTTAATTACCATTTTGCCCCTCAAGCCTAATAATTTCATAACTCACTAAATTGAGCTCAAATGAATTTGAAATTTTTATGTGACTTCACTCATATGTCAATAAAGACATTAGAGGAGAAAATGTGATTTTTCTGCATTTAATTTATTTATATAATTATTTTTGGTGGAAAATAAGGATTTCCAAGGAAAATTTAATAATATGACCAAGGGAAAGTTTTTGTCCTTAAGAAAATTATGGGACATTCCTAATGACCAGAGGACCACTTGGACCAATTTTTGTGATTTTTTGAATTATATTTTATTTATTAGAATTATTTTAAACTATGGAGTATTAATTAATTTAAAAATAGAATATAAGTTGAAAAATGAATTTCATAATTTTCAAAATTCTCTCTGATATCAAGGATTCCAGAGAACCAAATTTTACAATTTTCTAATTTTTCTTTGATTTATTATAATTATTTTAGTGAAAATGCTAGAAAATACATTTTTTTTAATTTTAAAATTACCCTAGGGCTTTAAAATTTAATATCTCATTAAATAGACCTAAGAAAAATATGGGGTTTGTTCCTAAGTGATTATATTTCAAAATATGACATTTTGGTGAATTTTATTATTTTTTTATTTTTATTATTTTTTAATTATTAAAATATTAAAATAATACTAAAAAATTAACTTTTTTAGAAAATTGAAATTTTAATTTTCTTAAATTCCCCTGATATCAGAGAGACTCCAAAACTAATTTGGTGAATTTTTGAAAGGTATTTTGAAAGTTATGAATTTTTAAAGTTTAAAATGACTAAATGGCCTAATCAACCCATTTAGTAGGGCTAACCAAGTCCAATTGACTTGAAATTTCTATGGTGGGTTCCTCTGATCCTAAAGGTTAGTGGAGAATTGATTTCAAGTCAATTTGATGTATGGTTAGCTCCAATTAATTAAGGACCTATTTTGGGTGTTTAAGCCAATTAGGGTTATTCCAAGTGGATTAATTCAAAACCTATTTTTCCTAGGTTCCTCTAGTCATAATAAACATCACCAAATTTTCCTAGAATTTATTTCACAACATGCTAATTATTGGATTTAAAATACTCAAAACAGTAACATGAATTTGAAAAATCAATAACTTCTCATAGGATGGCCTCCGACTTTGGAAAATTCAGGGAATGTTCCCAAATTCGCAGGCTTCAAAAGCCCTATGATCTCATGCCATGGTGAATTTCCTATATGCATGGAGAATTAAAACAATGCAGAAAGTAAATAAATTATTAAAAATAAAATACTTGATGAAATTAAATGATTTCTTTTCCACATTATTCTCCTCTGTTCACTGAGCAAGAGGGTATTTTTACTTTATTTTTGTGATTTTTCTACACAAAGATATGGATTTTTAAATTTCTGGTATTTAAATAAATCAGAAAAATCCCTAATTTCCTACTTATCCACGCGGCGCCGCGTCAACCTCGCAACTCCGAAGGGGTACGTGTCGCGCCGTGATTGGGCGCCGCCATCCGAGTCATCCGTCCCGGACCCGCGGCTCACGTATCATTCCCCGGTCCGCCGCAATCCGAACCGTCCGCTCGATACACGCGCGATCCAACGGCTCTCGGTCATCGTCTACGACCGGTGTGCACCCGTGACCGTCAACCTTCTAACCCTAATTTCTCACTCGATTCTCAACGGATTTTCGTGTTCTTATGCTCTATGGATTCGTCTCGAAGAGACGAACACATCCATACGGTAAACATGCATTTAAATCGACTCAAATTAAAATGAGAATCTCCGGAAGCTCGGGAAGAAGAGGGAGTCCATACCTTTGCTCGCAGAAGTGAAGCTTCGGTCCGAGAGTTGTGTCACCTTCGATCGGGTCCAAGTAAGCTCCGCATGAAGTCCCTCGGCCCGGTGAATCGTCTAGCTATGAAAGTGACCACGACCGATCACAAAGCTTGGAGGCCGGAGCAACCGGGTGGCCTCGGAGATGGGGCTTTCAGTGGGAAACTTCTTCCCTTGGTCCAGTGAAGGTGTAGGACCAATCAATTTGGGAATTGGCTCACTGCGAGGAGATGTCCCGGTTTTTGGGTGAAATTTCAGCCGAGAAATCGGATTCGTCGTGAGGATTGAGAGCAAATCGACACCTGGGATCAACTCGCTCTAAGTGTGGAGTAGGGTTTGGAACAATTTTGGCAGAGTTTCGGCAAGGTTTATGCAACTCTCTTCCATGGCCGCGAGGGGGTCGGGCTTAAATGGAGGTGGCCGGAGAGCCTCACAGGATGGCCAAGGGTCGGGATCGACCTGCTCCGGGCATGGGAAGAATAGCTATGGTGGCCATTGGGCATGGGGCAGCTCAAGCAATGTGGAATTCCAAGGTTTGGCTCCTCCCCATGTCTCGGCCATGGCGTTTTCCGGCGGCCCAGGTGGCTGGCCTGCAGGCAAGGGTCACCCTCAAGGTCATGGAGGTCGTGGATGGGACTTGGTGCAAGCAATCGGCAATTGCCATGTGTAAAGGCTTTGATTCAAATTAGAATGGGGCATGGCTAGTTTTGAGTCTAAATGGGTCAATTCACCCATTTGGGCTTGGTGCACCCTTCAAGGTGGCTTTGGGTGCTGTGGGGGATCAAAGGGATCACTTGGTCTGGCATGGAGAGGTCTCCATCCAAATATATTTCGGATTAAATCTAAGTTGAGGTGAATCATGATTAAGGCTAATGAGCTTTAGGGATTAAGGAAAGCCCCCTCTTCTTACCCAATATGGCATGGTGGAGTGTCCAAGGCCCTCATGGCTCACATGTGGCTCATGCATGGCTTCATGGCTCACCTTTGTCTGGGGAAAGTTGAGTCAATTTCATGGAAATGGATTTAAGGAAAATTTTGGTATTTTAGGGGTGATTTGGCATGAGGCTTAATTTGGAATTATTTGATGATGTGATTAGAACTTAGGGAATGGCTTTGATTAAGTGGATGGCAAATGGAAATGTCATGTGGGCTTTAGGGTAGATTTTGGGCTCATTGAAGATGGGCTTTTAAAATGGTTTAGGAAAGTGGGCTTTTGAATTTTAAAATGGATTTTGGGATGAAATTTTGGTAAAGGCTTGGGCCAAATAATTGTTGAGTTTGGTTTAGGGATGTGTCATGAGTGGTTCGAAACAAATTTGAGGTGATTTGGGTTTGAATTGGGTTGGATATGGGCCTTTTGGTAAAGAGGCTAAGGTGGGCCAAAATGGGCTACCATGGGCCAAAGTTGGGCTAGAGTTGAAATTGATGTAAAATTAATGTTGGGAAATGTTTATGGGAGTGTTTCAAAGAGGTTTTGGCTTTGGTTAGGTTTTGATTTTGGGATTTGGGCTCATTTGGGCTAGGTTTAGGTTTAGGTCAAAATTGGGCTTTTTGATTTTGGGTTGAATTTGAGTGGGGTTTGGGTCTAAATTTTGGGCAAATCATGTTAGTGTTTTGTTTATGGGGATGTTAAGGAAGGTTTAGAAAAGATTTGGGGTTAATTGGAGTTGAATTGGGTGAGTTTGGGCTAAGTTTGGGTCATGGGTCCAAATTGGGCTTTAAGGCCAAAAGTGAAATTGGATCCAAATGTCAATCAAATTGAGCTTGGATTTGGTCTAGATTGGTGTTGGGGATGTTGAATTGAAGTTTAGAATTAAATTAGACCAGAATTTAGGTCAATTGGATAGGTTAGGTTTGACATTGGGTTTACTTTGGGTTAAAATGGGTCAAATTGGGGATTTTGATAAAAGTGGGGTAAATTGACAAAATTGGCCCATGGTGTAGTTGAACAAAATAAAATTTGGAATATTTGGGATTTTTTGGAATTTTCTGGGAATTTTCTGAATTTTTGGATTTTTTGGCTAAGAGGGGTATTTTGGGTATTTGGAGGGTATCGGGAGGTATTTTTGGAATTTTTGGTATTTTTGGTTATGGATGATCAATTTGAGTGGGGAGAAAATGTTTAGGATTGGTCTTGAGGAATTTTGGGTAATTTGGAGATTTTTGGAAAATTTTGGGCAATTTCAAGCGGCATTTCGTAGGCTTCAAGGTGTAGTGGTCCCGGGGTCGAAATTGAAAATTTGGAAAATTGAAGATTGGGTGAATATAAGTGGAATAAAATCATTTTGGTTGAGCCATGAAGCCACATCAAGCCCATATGAGCCATGAAGGGACTCATTTGAGGCATTCACTATGTTGTTCCTAACCCTCTTAGCCCAAGGGCTTAGGGGTTAAGGACCATCCATGTGAATCATCTACATGAGTCAGGAGGTCAAATCGGGTATGGGTGTGTTTTAGGAGGTGTATGGAAGTGTAGTGTATGAGTGTAGTGTGTGTGTAAGTCAGCCCCTTCATCAGACCAGGCCACCCAGGGCAGTCCTAAGGCCAAAGAGTCCTATAGGAACTCATCCTTTAAACTTCCACACTTGATTTCAACCCTCTAGGTGATTAGGGGTCTACAGTCAAGTTTGTGGAGTTTGCAGGGAGTTAAGAAGTGGTTTGAAATTCTAGATGGTGGATCCCAATTCTAGTCCTCTAAGATAGTCAAAGGAAAAGCCTAAGGCTAGATCCTAAGTACTAAAGAGAAGAAGAGAAGACCTCATCAAAAATGAGGTCAACAATGTATGATGGCGATTTTTTGTGATTTAATTGAAAAAGGGATTAAAGTTTTTATGGATGACTTTTCAATGTTTGGAATTTCATTTCAATCATATTTAGAACATCTATCTAAAGTTCTAAAACGCTGTGAAGTAACTAATTTGGTTCTTAAATAGGAAAAATGCCAATTTATGGTAGCAGGAGGAATTGTTTTGGGACATCGGATTTCAGAAAAAGGTTTGGAGGTAGATCCTGCAAAAAATCAAGTTATAACTAATTTACCTTGCCCAACCAAATTAAAGGGAATTAGAAGTTTTTTAGGACATGCTGGATTCTACAGGCGTTACATTAAATATTTTTCAAAGATTACAAAACCTTTATGTCGTTTACTAGAAAAGGAAACAATTTTTAATTTTGATGATGATTGTCGTAAGGCCTTTGAAACATTAAAAGAAAAATTAATCACTGCACCTGTAATAATTTATCCAAATTTGGAAAAACCTTTTGAATTAATATGTGATGTTAGTGATTATGCTATTGGTGCTTTATTGGGTCAGAAATATGATAAAATTTTCAAAGTAATTTATTATGCTAGTAAAATTCTTAATGAAGCTCAAATTAATTATACCACTACTGAGAAAGAGTTATTAGCTATAGTATTTGCCTTTGATAAATTTCGATCATATTTAATTGGAATTAAATGTGTTGTGCATACTGATCATTCTGCTATCAAATACTTAATGATGAAAAATGATGCAAAACTGAGACTTTTAAGATGGATTCTTCTTTTGCAAAAAATAGATTTTGAGATAGTAGATAGGAAGGGTTCTGATAATCAAATTGCTGATCATTTGTCCAGGCTTGAAATTGAAAAATCTTTCTGTGATATTGAAGAAATTAATGAACATTTTCCTAATGAAAAACTGTTCACTGTTAAAGAATGGAGTGTTCCGTGGTATGCGTACATAGTAAACTTTATTGTTAGTAATATTATACCCTATGGTTTGACATATCATGAAAAGAAGAAATTTCTGTCTGATGCTAAGACTTATTTTTGGGATGACCCATTTTTATATAAACAAGGAAATGATCTTATAATTCGAAGATGTGTACCTTTGGAAGAGACCTATGAAATTATAAAAAAATGTCATGATTCTGATTATGGGGGACATTATGGAAGTGATAAAACTGCATGTAAAATATTACAATCAGGATTTTATTGACCTACAATTTTAAGGATGTGAATGTTTATATTAAAAATTATGATAAATGTTAGCGTGTAGGTAATATTTCTATAAGAAATGAGATGCCCCTCAATTATATATTGGAAGTTGAAATATTTGATGTTTGGGGATGAGATTTTATGGGACCGTTTACACCATCTTTCGGAAATGTTTATATTTTGATAGCAGTAGACTATGTTTCCAAATGGATTGAAGCTATTGCTTTACCTCGATGTGATGCTTAAAGTGTTGCAAAGTTTTTAGAAAAGAATATATTTTGCAGATTCAAAATCCAAGAGTAATCATAACTGATGGGGGAAGTCATTTTAGAAATGTGATTATTGGGAAGTTAGCAAAGAAATATCATTTTAATCATCGCATTGCTACTGCTTATCATCCGCAGACAAGTGGTTTAGTTGAATTATCCAATCATGAAATTAAAAGAATATTGGAAAAAACAGTTAATCCAAATAGAAAGGATTGGTCAATTAAACTGTATTATGCTTTGTGGGCCTATAAGACTGCTTATAGAACACCTATAGGAATGTCCCCATATAGGCTGATTTTTGGAAAAGCTTGTCATTTACCTTTTGAACTTGAGCATAAGGCTTATTGGGAAATTAAAGAGTTCAATTATAATTTGAAGATGCTGCTGAAAAAAGATTATTGCAATTGAATGAGCTTGAAGAAAAAAGGAATGAATCTTATGAAAACGCTAAGATTTATAAGGAAAAGATGAAGTTATGGCATGATCGAAAGATTCTTACTAAAAATCTTGAACAACGACAACAAGTTTTGCTGTATAATGCTAGATTGAGAATATTTTCTGGAAAACTTAAGTCCAGGTGGATGGGTCCATTCATTGTGATAACAGTTTATTCTTATGGAGCTAAAGATGTTCAAGATCCTAAGACTGGAAAAATATTTAAAGTTAACAGACATTGACTTAAATCATATTTTTCAGTCAATAAATCTAAATTTGATGAGAATTTAATGTTGGGTCACTCAGAATAAGTTCCGGGTATGTCAGGCTGAAGACGTTAAAACAAGCGCTTTGTGGGAGGCAACCCATATTTATCGGTGTGATTTGCTTTATGTTTGTTTTGTGTGTTTTGTTTGCTTTGTTTAGTTTGTTTTTATGTTTTTAGTGGTATTAATTTGGAGTTTTTAAACTTTAGTAGAGTTTATTTGACCTTAATTGATGATTTGGAGAAGTCAGAATGAGAATTTGGACACTTAGCAGACCTATGCTAAATTGTGCACTGGCGGCTAAGCGCCGACTAGTTGGCGCTTAGGCGCCACAGTTATAAAAACGTGAAAAATGTGAATTTAGAGCCTAGATCGTGGGGGAGAAGTTGTGGGAGTTATTTAGGAGATTCTAAACGTGTTGGAGAATATTCTAGCATCTCCCAAGTCTATAAAAAGGTCATGACTTAAGGAAAACACTTGCCCCAAGTCCTATTTTCATTTCTGAAGTCTAAGAGGAGAGTTTTGAGAGCACCATGTCTTCATAGGAGAACGAGATGAAGAAGAAGAAAGATTCTGATAAAAGTAAGTTCATTAGTGATAGTGCTAAGGAGTTATTTAATGGATATCTGGTTGTTAGTATTCAAGGTATTGCAGAGATGATTGCAAAAATTGAAGCCCGAGTGACTTCAATGGAAGCAAAGATCAATGATATTACTTTTCATCTGGATCACATGGGATGGAAACTCAAGATGCAATTCAATCATTCAAGGTATGTGGAAGAAATAGATAAGGCGATTTTTGTGAAGAACAAATGGATTGAAGAAGATGATATAAGAATGAACAATGATCGGCCGTTCTATCAAATTTATATTTCTGAAGGGTCAAATGAGAATAATAGTGGTCCTGGTTATATTCTGCCTAATGGAGAGTAGAATTAAAAGTGTTTTGTTTCTATTTATTTAATGTCTTATGTGTTATGTTAGTGTTCTTGTGAGTTCATGTTTGGTGTGTTTAATGTTTTTATATATGCCTGATGATATGATGGGTACATCTTAGAGATGTAAACTTATCAGTTTAAGATTATAGTGTCTTGTATTTTGAGGATTTTATCCTTTATGTTTGGATAAAAATTCTAGTATTGTATTTAGTGTTATGTTTGTTTTAATATAAGTTTGTTTTTGTGAAATTTGTGTGGAATCATTGGATATTTAACTTTGATTTAGAGTATTAGAAGATTTGTGGGGAGAATTAATTATTGTAGACTAATTAAGGGTAATTAACAAAGTGATTTAGTGCATACACCTTAATTATAAAAATTTGGGTATTGGCGGCTAAGCACCAGAGTGCCGGCGCTTACGCGCCATATTTCGCAGCTAAGCGCCGAGAGTTCACACTTAGGCGCCAATTCACGAAAATTGATTCCCGAAAGTTAAAAACCAGAAAATTGTCATTTTCAACCGCCCCATCGTCTTCAACCTTTGCTTCGCCACGAAAGAGGAGCCTAGGGTATCATATTGTGGATCATTTAAGAGTTGATCTCCACAAAAATTGTTAGATTTGGATTCCTTGAGGTAAGAGCACTACTCCTAAGTAAAAATTTTTTATTTTCACCATGTATTTTGAGTAAATTTTGGAAGATCTTAAAATCACTATTCATGATGAAAATTTGAGGAATATCTTGATAAATTGCTTGGATTTAGTGAAAATATCTTTTGGAAGATAATAGGAAGTTTAGTTTAATTTTGGAATTTATGGTGAATTTTTCGTGAATTTTTAGAGATGGCTCCAAAGTCAAAGCGTGCACAAGAAAAGAAGAAGTTTGATTCTAACAAATTTATTAGTTTGAGGGCTGAGGAATGATACGTCGATGCATTGCAGTCATGTAAGTTGATTCCTGAGCATGTGTTTAGTAAGCCAGGAGAGGTGATTGAATATATGATTGAAAGAAGAAACTGGCAGAATTATTGTTGCTTCTCTGTCGTTGTCGTTGTTTCGTGGTAAGAGAATTTTATGCAAATTTACTCGTTGCGAGAGGAAAATCGGGTGATGGTTAGGAGGCATGAAGTAAACTTCTCTTCAGGTGCATTCAATACTTTTTATGGACTACCTCCTAACATGTTATGTTTTTATTCTAACTATCATCCTTCGGAAGGAGAATTAGGTGAGATTATGGAGTTTCTGACTGATGGAAGAGGGTTATGGAAAATTACAAATGATAGAAGAGTGAACTTTCCTGCTTCCAGATTGAATGTCATTTCTAAGGCATGGCATTATTTTATCTCATCTAAGTTGTTACCTTTAAGTCATATCAGTGAAGTGACGAGAGAAAGAGCGGTGTTGAACCATTGTATTCATCATGGGAAGTCTATTTATATTGGAAGGATAATTTATGATTATGTTTTGAACTGTGCTAGATCAACCACGACTGCAGGTATGGGATTTACTTCTTTGATTCATTCACTTTCATGAAAGATCCGGAGTGAAATTTGAAACACCGGGAAGAGGTACTTCAGCCATTGAGACCAATTACCAGTGTAAATGTTGGTGCTTACACTGTACATTCAGAGTTTGGCTGGAGAGGAGGATTTGGTAGGGCTTCTACTGCCTCTGCTTCTGCTCCATCTGCTTCTCGTACTTGTACTTCACGTGCTTCGTCGTCTACTGATTCACAGACTGGTTTATTAAGAAAGATTTTGAAAAAGGTGAGTCTTACTCGAGAGCATGTGAGAGATATGGATGTTAAGCTGGATAATGTTGAGAGATATATTATAAAACATGATGAATATGAGGAGAATTATCAGCAATATTTAGATAGACTGATTAGAGGAGATCAGAGTGCTGAGATGCCACCTCATCTATTCTATATACCTTATGTGCCATCCAGAGATTGGAACGAGCAAGATGATGATGATGATGAGGATGAAGAGTAGATATATGTTGTTTGTTTTAGTTGTTGTATTGATGTGTTGTGTCACTGTGTACTTTATCTAGTATTTTGTTTGATGATTGTGTTGTGATGTGAACCTTGATAGTATGCAGATTATAGTTGTACTGTTTATCTGTTATTCATATTCAAGTATTGTTGTTGTTTTTATTGTTGATTTATATGTTGATGTGTGGTAGTGTGTAACAGTAAATGTTTTTTTGTGTATGTTATGTCAGAGTTTTTAGTAATGTGTACTTTAATTCCAAAAAATGTTAGGAAATTATAAACCTCTATTAGGAACTTCTACTTAGGAAAACTACATGTTTAAAATTCTTCAATTTCACTATCATCTGTTATCTGTATCAGTGTGTTATTTTAGTTGGTATATATTTGCTTTGAAAACCTCCACTACTGTAGAAGTCTTCTGAAATTTGTACTTTTCTTATTATTAAAAAAAATGTTTTGAAAAACTAAATTTGATTTCATTTTACTCCTGTATTTAAATTGTTATACTTGCATATTAGGATATTAAAAATTCCTGCAAGCATGATATGTTAGTTTTTATTTCTCACCCCTGTATCATTTCTTATGCTTAAATGTTTTATCTTAATTAAAAATTTAAAGTTTGGGGGGGGGGATTTTGAAAAAAACAAAGACTTTCAAAAACATAAAATTTTATTTGATTCTCAAGAATAATTAAAAAAAATCTTATTTTTGATTGAGAACAATTATGTACATGAAGTTATATTAGGGGAACAAAATTTTGAATATAGAAATGAATAAAAGATTTTAGTTAAAATTTATAGTAATCATGAAAAACTTAAAGTTAAAATTTTCTTAATGAAGAGGTGTTAAATAAAGTTAAACTATATTTAGTAAGAAGTTTTGTATTTTTGGATAAATAGAAGATTTGACTTTTATTCTTCAAAGCTTAAATTTCTTTTATTGAAGAGAAATTTTCAGATACTATTATTATGATTTTTAAGTGAAAGATGTATATCTGATCTTTATTTTAAATGGAAGGATGGAGTTCAAAATAATTAAAGGTCTATCCAGATATAGTAATCCTTTCCTTATAAAAAATAATAATATAATAAATAAAAAAAGTGAAAGAAATAGTTTATGAAAAGGGAGGAAAAGCTTGAGGATTTAAGGGCCTAATCAAAAATTGGTTTCATACCAAAAGTTTAAGATATAAGTTCAGAGAAAATCTAAAGCTTAAAGTTGTAATATAGTAAGTAAAATTATTTTTCAAATAAAGATCTTTAAGTGAGAAAAATAAATGTTTGAATCCTATATTTTGAAAAATCTACAAATATTTCTAAAGTAGATAAAAACTTATATTTATCATTTTCTTTTACTTAAGAACTTTCTAAACTTTAAGTTGGTTTTAATTACTAAAATTTTTTCTAAATTGGACTATTCCATTTCTAGAACAAAATTTTGTTATCATCTTAAGAAACTCATTACATAATTTGCATGCTAAAATATTCTATGAGATTAACTGTCACTTCACTGGTTAGACTCAGTTTGAAATTCGGCACTAGCGGCTAAGCGCCGCTGGGCCAGCGCTTAGCCACCACAGTTAAAAATCGAATTTCAAATGGATTTGGTGCCAATTTCAAAGGGGATGGGATGTAACTCTTGGTGGTAACGTCCATAACTTCCTTTGGGCGGCAAGTTTGAATGAAGGGGTGTGTTCCTTGGTAGATACATCAAATCTGGACACATTTTGAAGAGACACCAAGACACCTTTTGGTTTACTATTTAAAGAGAGTCTTAGGAAAGATTAAGAGACTCTTCCTTTGCATTTTGAAGGGTTCTTTCTTTCTTTCTTTTGTTTTTCCACTGCATTTTTAGGAGTTTTTATTTTAGAGTAGGAGTAGAGAGTAGAAAGGAGAAAAGGGCCGGAGTGAAGTCTTCTTCTTCCCACTTCTTTTCTTTCTTTTAGTTTAGTTTTTATTCAAAGTCTGAAGTCTGTATTCTGAGTCAATGGAGTTGGGAGACTTACTCTAAGGAGTAGTTTAGTTTCAGAGGAACTTCCTTAGTCTTGTGGAGAGGATTTTCAGATAAGTGTTTACTTTTATTTAGTTTATTAATACTTCTTTTCGTTTATTATTTTTCTTATCGTTGTTTTTAATTTCAAATTAATGTATTTTTATATTTTCTCAATACATTCTGAGTAGTTTACTTTATCTTTTTCTTTCTTAAATGGAGAAGTAATTAATTTAAAGAGAATTGTTGTGGAAAGTATAAGTGTTTAAAAGTTGGAAGAAGTTGTGAAGATCGATTCTAAAAACTTTGTTTACTTCTTAATTTGGTCTGTTAAGTTGTAAAATTTCTTGAGATTATGTAAGATCCAGTGCGGTGTTCTCTCATAAAATTTAGTAAGAATCACATGAAATTATATGGGTGAGAGCTGTAGTTCATATAAATGAATGTAATATTAAAAGATATTTTTATAAAAGGGAGTAAAATTAGAGGATTTTAGAGTGACAGGCTAAAACCTCCTAATTTGGTTTGAAGTTTTGAGTTTTGTTATGAGAAGTTAGCCCTCAGGTGGTGGGAATCGAGGGAACTTTAGAGTGAGAGACTCGGTATCTTCCCTCGCCTAACCTTGTTCAAAATAATATAAATTTCAAATTAACCTATGTTCTTTATAGAACCAAGTAAGGGTAAAGAACACATTTGCTTCTATCAGTCACAACAAAAATTTGAATACTTCCACAACAATACTTTAAGAATTATTACTACTTCATGAAAGGAAAGAAAAAGATATTCTAGTTAATAGTATTTTACATCCAGTGTTATTAGTTATTGTAATTTTAATTTTTGTTTAGCATTTAATTAAGAAATTTTCAAGACATATCAACCTTCAAAACTTTTCAAAATCAAGACATACTTTTTCGAAAACAATCAAAAAAAGTAAAAAGATAATTTCTCCGATTCCTTTAAAGATTTTACATTTTCCCTGTGGGTTCGATATCTCGGGGCTTAATCAGAAAGTCTTATATTACTTGATAAATGATACGTATACTTGCGTAGTATTCCATATTATAAATCATAATTTTCATATCTAAATCACATATATTTGGTGTGGAGTCAAGTTTTTGGCACACATGCACATATCTACCGGACGGGATCAAGTTTTTGGCGCTGTTACCAGGAATCAAGTTTTTAGCGTTGTTACATTTGCAGGACAGTACCAAGTTTTTGGCGTCGTTGTCAGATTTCATATCATATTTGTAAGCACATATATTTATCGGGGATCACCAACCTTTTTACAACCTTTATGTGCATCACTAAATCATGGGAGACATTCGAGGTGAAGATAGTACTAATGTTGATTAGGAGTGGTGACTCTGAAGACTAGATTTCTAGTCTTTGAATTTATGGGTGCTTGTGTGTTTGTTATGGATTTGCTTTGAATTTAAGATGATATATGCTTTGATTGAGTGTTTTTTGTTTAGTTTTCAGTTTTAGGGTGTTTTGTTTTGATTTCGACGCTGAAATTTTATATTGTGTGGCTTGCAATCATTTGTGTTGGTTTGGATTGAGAACTTTGCTTGTAAGTATTGTATTTTATATATAAATGTGAAGTTTTGTGTTGTTTGTGAAATTTGTTTTTAGTATACCACTTAAATGATGAAAATTAATGCTTAATAAGGCTAATTAGATGATGGCATGATGAAGAAATGACTGAATTCGTAAAAAAATTAAAAAATGGAAATTATGCTCTAAGCACCGACAACGCTTGAAACCGAATCTCCAAGTTTACTTAAAAAATCACAAAATCTGCACGGTTAAAGCCATTTTTAACCCCTTTTAGTCATCTTCTACCTCTAGCCTTGGTTGAAACTCTCTCTAGGGCTTGATTAAACTCAAATTTGAGGCGATTCGAGGAGTAAAGGAACTTGGGTCTCATCTTCTCTTGGTAAGAGCTTCACTTTAAACTTGAAAAGTTTGATTTTCACCATAGATTACTCCTACAAATTGGAAATCCAAATTTTTGATGTTTTTGCATAAAATTTTAAGAGAATCCATGGTGAAAAGTTCTTAATCATTAGAATGATCTTTGGATTCTACAACATTATTATCTTTGAATTTATTTGAGTTTATTTGCACTTTTATAGATATTACCGTGGCTCCAAGAATGAGTGAGGGGAAGAGAAAACTTGATTTTGATGAGAAGAGATTTGTTATCATGAAGGCCCAATATCACTACAATACCCAACTTTCAACAAAGAAGATTGTTGAGGGCTGTGCCTTTCGAAGCCTGGGTAGAGTCTTTGAAAGGGTAATTGTTGATAGATGATGGGAACACTTTTGCTATTTTACTGTTGATGCTATTGTGGGCATAGTGCGAGAGTTCTACGCCAATTTTTCTGAAAATTTTGATGAGCATGTATTCATGCATGGAAAGATTTGGAATTTACCCTGGATCATATTAATGAATTTTATTAGTTGAGGGGTTCCTTCTGTAAGTACACCTGATTCTATGCTACTGATGATGCTTTAGATGAAGTTACATATCTAACATATGGAAATGAAGAGTGGAAGCTAAAGTTCAAACAAAAGGTAATTTTTTCTGCTTCAAAATTAAATGTTTCATCTAAAGCTTGACACTTCTTCATTTCTGCAAGGTTATTACCGACTTATCACCATTGAGAAGTGACTAGAGATAGAGTCATTCTAAACTTCTGTATTTAGCAGATGAAAATGATTAATATTGGCTCTATTGACCCACTGAAAATATGTTGAGATTTTCATGCCTATTTTATATTTATTTTGATGATATTGCACTTTAAAAAGAAGTTATTTTGTATGTTTTTTGGTTTCAGATACAAGAAATGATGATTGGAGCAAAAAGAAACAAAAACTGTGCAATTTGGAGCAAAAACGAGCAAGAGATAAAAATTTGCCCTGACACCGTTCGATAAGTCTTTCAATGCTTAATCTCTTTTACTCTTCTTGCATATTTTTGAATGAGATTACACTTTAAAGAAATATTGTTTTTATGCTTATTTTATAGGGCTATCTGTTAGGAACGCAACACAATTGAAGCGGGGCAAATCAGAGCTAAAACGGAGCCAAAAGGAGAGAAATGGTGGAACTGCGCAGCAGTTTGCTCGCCGACGGCGCCCTCGTGCTCGCCGACGGCACCCTCATGCTCACCGATGGCGAGATTTTTTCGTGAACACAAAAAAATGCAAGAAAAGCTTGTCGACAGTGCCCTGGATGACTATGAACTGAATTTTGGCAGTTTTGGGCCGAAATTCAATGTATTTGGACTCATTTACGGAGGGGTGCTTAAGAGAACTCTTAGAAATTTGTCTATACTCTTTATATTAGTGATTTTAGGTTAGAAAAGTGAAGAGAAAAGTGGAGAGGAATGTTAGGAAAAACTTGGAGAATGTTTATGGTTTTTAGATTAGGAGTAAAAATGTAGATTTATACCCTTTTGGAGAGATTGGAGAGAAGATTTTGAGAGAATTTGTAAGGGACTACACTAGCATTGCATGGATCGACGGGAGACTTTGTGGGAGAGATCTTCATCTTTATTTCAAAGGGAAAAAGCTAAGTATTGTTCTTCATTATCTTATGATTTTGTAAACACTTACCTAGTAGATTAGCTTTAGTTAAATGAAGTTTCCGTTGTGTTTTCTTCGTGCTTTGTTACGTATCTCTCTTACTCTTTTTTCTTCTTTGGAAATAGTGGCATGAGAAGATTATGCCATTCTTTTCCTTTTACTTTTCTTTTGTAATGAGTAGAATTCATATGTAGGATGTTGAGATACATGCTAGAAGAAGTTATATATATAAATATGATGGTTTTTATTTGCACTTCATTTACATTGCAATTAAGGCCTGTTGTAATGTTATGATTCGTTGTGAAAACATACGATGTGAGAGGGTTATGCTTTCTACAACTAAGTACGAACCACATTCAAATTCCATGGATTGTGAAGTTCATGGAGATTGAGTGCAAATAAATAGAGAAATATAATTATTGGACGTAGAAGTGGAGATTTTAGAGTGGCGGACTAAAATCCCCAATTTGGTCCTATTGTTTGAGTACTGAAGTGGAGATGTTAGCCCTCAAGCGAGGGGAACGTGGGAGCTCCAAAGTGAGAGCCAATATCCTCCCAACCTAGCCACTGATTTAGTAAACAAGCATAGGATTAGTCAATGTTCTTTATGTCTGGACCAAAGGGTAAAGAATATGATTTCTCCTATTTGGCACATACAATATTTAATGCATCTCATTCCTATACATTATCCATTTCATTACATAAGAATAGTAGTTTTTAGTATCTCAAAATTCTCCAAACCAATTCATCCAAAAAGGGTTATCTTTAGAATTATTATTTGCATTTAGTTATAGTTACTATCTTTACATTTAACACTTGCATTTAGGAGTAGTTGCTAGATAAAACATAATTTTAATTGACATTCTAAACTAAGGAGTAATTGTAGTAGACTAGAATTTGACTAATGACCTCTTACTTCACTTCCTCATGGGATCGATACTGGGGTTTTTAAAGAAAACTCTATATTACTTGAAGTGATACGTATACTTGCGTTGATATAAGTGACTTTGTTACCAATTAATTTCACTCATTTTTATCACCTAAAAAAGTCACGATTAAGTTTTTGGCGCTGTTGCTGGGGAAGCTTCGGTAAGAACTTTAGGATAATTTTAGTTGAAGTAATTAGGCTTAGACTTGGAAAACTGTAGTGTAGTAAAAACTGTTTTGTGTGAAAAGTGTTTTTTTTTTGTATGAAAAAGTGTTGAAAAAAAATTTTGTTTATATGAAAAATAAGGTGTTCGTGAAAATGTTTTGTTGTGTTGAATATATTTCATCTGTTATTTATTTAATTGTTAATGTATTGTTTGTTGTGTTGCGCATGCAAAACAAAGGATCTACAGGACTTGTGTCTTATGATCCCGAGTAAGAAAAAAATAAAAAAATGAAAATATGGAAATGACGCAAAAAACTAGAAATGGAAATGGAAAACATTCAAGATAATAACTTGGAAAATCATCATACTTCATTGAGGGATTACGTAAATCCTACGACAGATGAAGTTCACTCAAGTATACAATCGTAGAAGTTGATTCATTTTAAATAAATCCTGAGATTATCCAACTGGTGCAGAACAATCAGTTTGGGGGAACTCCTTTGGAGGATCCCTATTTACACTTACCAAATTTTCTAGACCTTTGTACTGTATTTCGTTATAACGGTATGTCAGACGATGTTATTAGACTAAGGCTTTTTCCTTTCTCACTAAGGGATAAGGCTAAATGTGGTTATACTCATTAGCACCTGTTTATATTAAAAATTAAGAGGATTTAGCTCAGAAATTCTTAGCTAAGTATTTTCCACCTTCAAGGACTACTAAACTTAGAAACGATATTATCTTATTTTTGTCAGTATGAAGGGGAATCAATATACGAAGCTTGGAAAAGATTTAAGGAACTCCTAAGAAAGTGTCCACACCATACTCTGCCCGATTGGTTAATCATTCAAACCTTTTATAATGGGTTAGCAGGATCCCTTAGGTCTATAATTGATGCTACCGCTGGTGGATCATTAATGTCAAAACCATTTGATGAAATGTATGCATTAATTGAAGAAATGACTACAAATGAATTTCAATGGCCCTTTGCTAGGGTAAATCATAAAAATGTAGCTAGTTTTCATGATACAGATGTGATTGCAATTCTTGCATCTCAAGTTGCTACAATATCAAGGAAGTTGGTGTAATTTTTCCTAATCCTAATCTCTTAAAAATCGATAGAGGCATTAGATTGATGCTTGCTCCTAAGTCACACAAAGCTTTTCCATAAAATTTTTCTCCTATAGCGCGCAGGTATAGTGAAACTACCGGGATATTTCAATTTTTAGGAAGCTTCTTCTGAATAATAGCACTACACTCTTCACTAAGTGCGACAGTTTCATTATCAGTGAATTTTCTTTTCTTATTTAGAATATCTTTCATAAATTTTACATAATTTGGCATCTGATCTAAAGCTTCAACAAAAGGTATATTAATTGTTAATTTCTTTAATATTTCAAGGAATTTAGCAAATTGTTTATCTTTTTTATGTTGAGCTAGTCGTTGAGGAAATGGTGGTGGGGTTTTTCAACGTAAATTTTCATAGGTATTAAAGGATGTTCTAAGTTTGAATCTTGTTGAATTGTTTCCTTTTCAATTTCCACTTCCTCTTTTTGGCTTTCAAGTTTTTTTTGAATTTGAGGTTCTAATTCTTTTCCACTCTTTAGTTGTATTGCTTTAATTTGTTCTTTTCCTTGATCTTTAGGATTTATTTCCACATTACTAGGAAAAGTTCCAGGTATTCTATTATTTAGCGCAGTAGCAATATGTCCAAGTCGAGTTTCGATATTTTTAATAGATGTTCCTTGAACTTGTAATTGATTTCCTTGAATTTGTAGTTGATTTCCTTGATTTTGTAGCTGATGACCCATATTCAAAATTAATTCATCCATGGATAATTTCTTATCCTCGAATCGAGGGTTATTGTTATTAAATCCAAGTGGGTAATTAGGTTTATAGTTTGGATTTGCTTGATTAGGTTGATTCATCCATTGTTGATTAGATGTGTTATTCCAATTAAAATTTGGATGAGTTTTCCAACCGGATTATAATAGTTTGAATAAGGGTTATTAGTTCTATTATTAATAGCATTTAAAGTTTCATAATTAGTTTGAGATTCTATGATTTGTCCGGATGAGTTTTCTTCTAAAATAGGAGAGTAGTTCATTCCAAAATGATCTAATTTCTTAGATATAGCAGCAATTTGAGAAGCTAACATAGATATTGCATCGTTTTCATGAATGCTGGCTATCTTTTTAGGATTTACTCTATCAACAGGCCATTGGAAATTATTTGTTGCCATTTCTTCGATTAGTGCATAAGCTTCATCAAATGGTTTAGACATTAATGAACCTCCAAAGCAGACAGATCGATGATCGATCTTAAAGATCCTACTAATCCATTATAAAAGGTTCGAATAATCAGCCAATCTGGTAGCGCATGATGTGGGCATTTCCTAAGAAGTTCCTTAAATCTCTCCCAAGCTTCATATATCGATTCTCCATCTAACCGACAAAAAGAAGTTATATCATTTCTAAACTTAGCGAGTTTTAGATGGTGGAAAATATTTGGATAGAAATTTTTTGATAATTCTCCCCAAGTTTTAATAGATCCGAGTGCTAACGAATTCAACCACATTTTAGCTTTATCCCTTAATGAAAAAGGAAAAAGTCTAAGTCTTATAAGCATCGTCGGATACTCCTCGATATTTAAAAGTAAGCACAAAATTCTAGAAAACTAGCAAGATGTAAGTTAGGATCTTCGATAGGTGAACCACTAAATTGATTGTTTTGTACCATTTGGATAATTGCGGGTTTAAGTTCAAATGAATTAGCAACTACATCGTGGTTTTGAATAGTTAAATGAATTTCATCCGATGTAGGGTTGGCATAATCTCTTAATGGTCTTTGTTGGTTCATATTTTGAATTTCGGGAATACTCGCCATTTGTGTTAAATTTATAATTTGTTTCTTTTGTTTTCTAATTCTTTTAATTGTACGCTCTAATTCGGAATCGTAAGGTATTAAATTTTCGTTTCCAAATTTGCGCATACAATTTCAGAATAGATATTAATTTATTTATTATGATTATTTTAAAATAGTCTGTTACTTTAGTAAATTTTTCTTACTCTCCCCGGCAACGGCGCCAAAAACTTGACCCACATTTTTATATTATGATATTTTTAATTTAATTGCAACGACGCCAAAAACTTGACCCCGCTATTTATATGTATAGAATTGTAATTGTTTATGTTGTGGATGCTACGCAAGTATACGTATCGTATCAAGTAATACAGGGCTCTAGTGGAGTCCCGGTTATCGATCCCACGAGGAAAGAGAAAATTAAATAACAACTAATTTTAATAATAATAATTTTTTTAAAATAGTATACGAAAATTTGGAATTCTAAAATTTGAGCGCAATAAAGTAAACTAAGTATTTTAATTAAGTAACTTAACTAAGTAGAAAATTAATACGTATTGAAAGTGCAGAAAATTAAACTAATTGCTAAATAAGTCTTAACTATTCAGAAAAAGTATTTTTCCCCTTGTTTAGAAATTTTAAGTGATCGATGAATTTAAATAGATAATTTTAAGGTATTGTGACAAAGAGGAGCATTCCTATTCTTTACCCTTTGGTCCAGGTGTAAAGAATATCGACTAATCCTATGTTTGATCATCGAATCCGCGGCTAGGCCGGGAGGATACCGACCGCCACTTCGTAGCTCCCACGTTCCCCTCGCCCGAGGGCTAACATCTACACTTCGGCTCTCAAACAATAGGACCGAATTGAATATTTTAGTCCGTCACACTAAAATGCTCAATTCTACGCCCAAGGATATTATTTCCTATTTATTTGCACCTTCCTTCCAAGGCTTTTGAATTCCCGAATATCGATGTAATTTTTACTATAGTTGATAATCAACATATTTTAACAAATCAAATGGCCGATTGAAAGTAAATTAATTTTTAAGTAAAAATTATCACAATTTATTAATATATATAAGTATCTCTATTTTAATTTCATCAAGTCACTTAATTTCATAAACAAGGAGAAAGACTAATAAACTACTCGTAATGCATGGGAACTAAACTAAGCATGAATTTCATTTAAAGTTAAAAACAATAAATACAAATACTTATCTCGATTTATCCCCAAACAGTACTCCTCGTAGCTTCCTTCGACTCTTCCTTCCAAGACAAAGCACGACTCACTAATTACTCACTAAACTCACTAAAGACAGCATAACCGCACAAAAATTAACACTAAAGACTAAAAGATTGCACAAAAGACACACAAAAGACTGATTTTCGGCCTCTATATATAGAGGTGAGCAAAGGTCCAAGAGGTGTGTAAGCATCTCTTCAAAAAGTGTCCAGGTTCAATGTATATGTGCCATTTGAACTAGCTCGCTGTCGGCGACGAACTACCTCGCTGTCGGCGAGGCTTTTAGAAGATCTTCAAACCGCTCTAGCTCGCCGTCGGCGGCTCGGCTCGGCTTGTCGGCCGAGACAGCTTATAAATTCTTCGAATTTTCTTCTTGTAACCTCGCCGTCGGCGGCTCGATCTCGCCGTCGGCGACTCAAGACAAATTGCATGATTTTGCTCCAAATTCGCTCCTTTTTATGATTTTTGCTTTTATTACCTAAATTATTCATTCCTGCAATAAAATAAAAAAAATACCCTTCTTTAAAGTGCAATTTCATAAAAAATAGGTATGAATTTCTTAATAAATTTTTCAGCGATCAAAGTGGTTATGCAAATGAGAAACCAGTTGCAAAATCAAAATGCTGCGATTAGAATCATAGAAAATCAACTGGGAAAAATTGCTAATTCACTTAGCAATAGACCCCAAGGAACACTTCTTAGCAACATTGAGATCAACCCTAAAGAGAGCACTAATGAACAAATAGAAGCCGTCCAATTAAAAAGTGGAAGAGAGATAGAGGATGTGGTTAGAAAAGAGAAAGATGTTGTGAGAGAAACAAAGGAAATTAAAAGACCTGAAGAACATGTTTCTATGGATTTGGAAAAATTAATATCTCCAACTAAAATCAGTTTGGAAAGACCACCACCTCCATTTCCTCAAAGAATTAGACAGCATGAGTTGGATAAAAAATTTTCAAAGTTCATGAAAGTACTTAAGAAGTTAACGATAAATATTCATTTCACTGAAGCTTTGGAACAGATGCCAAGTTATGCAAAGTTTATGAAGGAGATATTAAACAAGAAAAGAAAATTTGGGGATTACGAGACAATTGCACTAAGTGAGGAGTGCAGCGCTATACTTCAGAAAAATTTTCCTCAGAAACTTAAAGATCATTGTAGCTTTACAATTCCTTGTGCAATTGGAAAAAGATTATCTGGAAAAGCTTTATGTGATTAAAGAGTGAGCATTAATTTGATGCCTCTATCTATATTTAGAAGGTTAGGTTTTGTCGATATATCTCCCACTACTGTAACCCTTCTGTTAGCTGATCGATCTATTAGTTATCCAAAAGAAGTTATAGAAGACGTGCTTATTAAAGTGGATTAATTTATCTTTCCTTTGGACTTTATTGTATTAGATATGGAGGAAGATAAAGAAATTTCAATTATTTTAGGGAGACCTTTCCTTGTTACTGGACAAGCTATGATAGATGTGCAAAAAGGAGAGTTGACTATGAATATTAATGACCATGAAGTCAATTTTGATGTATTAAAGACTATGAAATATCCAGCTAAGAGAAAAGATGATGATTGTTTTTGGATAGATGAAATTGATTATCTAAGTAAAGACCATTTCCAAGAAAGTTTTGAGAGTAAGATAATAGATGAGGTCGGAATAGACTTTCATGATGATTCGAAAATGTTATTTAAAGAAAATTGTATGAATGTTCAGGAGAGGTGTGAAATGATAGAAACTACCAAAAATAGTAAACTTTTAATTCCAATTGTTGAAAAATATCATGAACTTAAGATGGATGAACCCCATACAATTTTAAAGCCTATCTATTTAGGGAATTCATCTACACAACCAGTCTATATCTTTTGATGCAACTCAATCACAAGAAAAACCTGAATTGAATGATGAACAAGATAAAGTTATTGAACTAGAACTTGGTAGAGAATTTGAGGATAAATTTCAAAAGATCTTTGAGTTGAGAAAAGAGGATAAGGATATTGGAAGACCATTGGAAGAAAATCTTATGGAATCAAAAAAACCTATTTCCTCAACTAAGATAGATCCTCCATTATTTAATAATTATAAAGGGGAAGAATTGGAAGATAACTTGAAACAGAAGAGTGACATAGAAGATTTTGATCCTGAATCTAAATTATCTAGAGAGAATCTGATCCAAAATTTAGGAGATCTTGAATTATCATATACATATCCATTTCTTATGAATTTCAAGGATGATATTAATATGCGGATTGAGAAAATAAAAAAAAGAATATTGGATCTAGAAAGAAATATGAAGAACAATGATATCAATCAAACTGAAAATGAAGAACTAAATGAAAAATTAAAATTTGAGGATTTTATAGGAAATCCTGGATCTGAAAAGGATTGGGTGATTGCTCGAGGATTACTTAATTGGAATTTTAATCTATGTGGAATCATTTTTTGGGCTAACAACGTTAAACTAAGCGCTTTATGGGAGGCAACCCATAGTTATCAGTGTGCTTTGATTTAGTGTGCTTGAGAGTCATGATTGTTAGTGTTGTATGGTGTTTGCTTTAGAGTGAATTGACTTGATCTTTATGTGTCATTATGGATTGATAAGTTTGATTCTTGTTGGTAGATGTTTGGATTGTTAGTAGTTTGATTTGATCTTTGTGTTTGATGAGGGAGGTGGTTCCTTAACTTCTTATTATGGCTAGACTTGATCTCCTGTAGTAGTTAGATTAACGAGTCCACTATGACTTGGGCCTCACCCAGACTTGAGTTTTACAAGAGATATTATGAATTTGAACAATGATAGTCTTCATCTTGTCGGCATATTTTTAGGTTAGGTGTTTTATTTTGAAAAGGGAGTCGCCTAACAGAAATTGTCGGCAAAATTTAAATTTAATTTACATATATATATGATTTGGAAAGTAGTATTTTGATTTTTTAAAAAATAAAAAAAATTTTAAGATATGAAATCAAACTGATTACACATCTCAAATAATTTATATAAACAAGCACCGCACCACAAAACGTGTGTCCATTCCGAAGAATAGGCACACTGTTTGATGGTGGGGCTCGATTAAATAAACTAGAAGGTTTGTGAATCCGTTTGGTCTACGAACCAATTTTATAAGCCGACAAGTTCCCCTGCTTAATATGAAAACATTAAACAGGGTTTATATTACCTGGGTTCTTAAAATTCCCTATAAGGGCAAGCCCCTATAGTTAATTACATCTTAAGTGACGGGAATCACCTAAGAAAACTCTCGATAATAATCGGTAATCTCGCTCTCAAGAATTTCAAAGTTTAAGTCATCAAGGGATTGAATTTTGGAATTTCAATAGGGAATGGATCAAATTTAGAACATTTTATTTTGGGAATTCAAAGGAAGAAAGGTAGGAGAAATCACGGATTCGAAGCGAACTTCGGTAACTTCCCGACTATCCTACTGTTTGGCTTGGATTTAGGAAAGTCCTAATGTTTATTTAATGTTTTGATCTTGCCAATTTTAATTAATTAGGACTTATATTTGTATGATGCGATCACACAAATAGCCTCGAAGATGTGAGGGTTTATGTCGTATCGGACGACTACCTCGGAATCCTAAGACCGGTTAGGGCTTAATTTACATGATATGATCATGCAAATGCCTAACGAAGAGTTGAGGATTTATGTTGCACTAGAGCAAGCTACCTCGAAGTCCTATGGCTTGGTTATTTAATTCTAAGAAGGTTTCTGTGAAGTAGACTCAGGTTTTGCTGATGACGATGGCCGTGCTGCCCACCATGCTCCGAGCTCCTTGTTGTTGCAGAGGTTTAGTTTTAGAAATCATAAATCAGGAGATGAGAGAAGTGTTTTGGTTTAGAGAAAATCTTAAAATCTAGGTGTTTTTTAATATTTTAATTAAACAAATCTTAAAGTTGATTATAACAACACCGGTTAAGATCCCACGGTTCCATCCTTCCGGCATCGTTATTTTTATCGGATTCACTTAGTCCAGATGAATTTTCTAAACTCAACTGAATGAGTTCCACACTTTCATTTAGACCGTGGGAAATCACGTTAGCAACACGTAGGTTACATCATCCGAGGTATTCCCGATCATCCAACAAGACGTTTTAATTTAGTTGTAGTTGTAGTTTTGTTGTTCTATTTGTGATTAAATTTTGAGTTGTTTTATATTTTGAAATGTTGTGGCGGTGAATTTTATCTTGTAATGACTTTTAATTTAGTTTTTGGTTTCAGTTTTAGGGACTATCCTAAAGGTGTGGGTTTTCATGCAACAGTTGTTTATCATGCAAGAAAAGTAAGTGCGATGCTATAAAGTAAATTGCAATAAAATAAAAGCGTACCTGGAGGGTCTTCCCGTCATCCCAAGCTGCACTTAAACACAATTTAGAATATTTAAGCATTTAAAGCAAGTTCCTAGGTAAAGCTAAGGGAAGGGTTATGGTTTTCTACCAAGTTCCTAATCCTATAGCTAGTCATCTCCTATGACGTCTAGGTTCTCGTATTTTGGTTTGAGGACGATTTTCTTCATCAAAGAACAATTAAGTTCAATTGTTCTTATAAATATCCTATCATATCGAGGAAGTGCTTAAGACGAGTCTTAAACATCTTTTCCATATTTCTAGGATTATTTTTAAGTCCAAGAGAATTTAATTATACAAACGAATTAATCGTCCGGGAGTTCAAGTTTTGTTGTTATCTTACTCAGTGAACTAGGACATTTGAATATCCTATGAGTGAAGTAACACTTCACTTAACGTTCCGTTTAGGAGTTATGACAACAAAAGCTTTCGAGGGCAAATCGATGTTCAAATGGTTTATGATTTAATTTAATTTCAGTTAATGGATTTAAGTTTGGAATAGTGTTCAAGTTGTTTTAGATTTATTTTTGAATTCTTTATGTCTTAGGTGATGTTATTTTTAATTCAATTTAATTTAACTTTAATTTAATTTAATTTGGTTTAGTTTTAATTTTAATTTAATTTATTTAATTTAATCTAATTCTAATTTTAACTTCGATTTTATTATTTTTTAATTTAATTTAATTTAATTTAATTTAATTTGATTTAATTTAATATGATTTAATTTAATTTAATTTAATTTAATTTAATTTAATATGATTTAATTTAACTTAATTTAATTTAATTTAATTTAATTTAATTTAATTTGATTTAATTTGATTTAATTTAATATGTTTTAATTTAATTTAATTTAATTTAGTTTAATTTAATTTAAATTTAAATTTAATTTTATTTTTAATTTTAATTTAATATTTTATTTTTTTATGTTTTAAAGATAATTTAATTTTAATTGTTAAAGCATTAATTTAATTGAAATTTTAAAAGGGTTTAATTTAAATGTTTTAATTTTAATTTAATTTAATGATTAAGCATTTCAAGTTTTGAATTTGGATTATCATTTTAATTAAGAATTGAATATTATTGAGGTGATTAATTTAGGGATTCTTAGATTAAAGAATAAATTTCTTCCTAATAATATCCCTATTTTAATAATTCCAATTTTTCATTATTCTTCCAAATTTAATTAATTATTTAATTAAGGTTTATTTTGATTACCTTCAAATTATTTGGTAGGTTTCTACCCTTTAATTACCTAAGTTTCAAACATCCAAAATCAATTTAGTATCAAACATTTTACCCACCCTTTTAATTAAACCTAAAATTTTTAATTATAGGTTAAAATTTTAATCACTATTTTGCCCTTTAAACTTACTAATTTTATAACTCACTAAATTGAGCTTAAATGAATTTGAAATTTTTTATGTGGCTTCACTCATATGTCAATCAAGACATTAGGGGAGAAAATGTGATTTTTATGTATTTAATTTATTTATATAATTATTTTTTTGTGGAAAATAAGGATTTTCAAGGAAAATTCAACAACATGACCAAGGGAAAGTTTCTGTCCTTAAGAAAATTATGGGACATTCCTAATGACTAGAGGACCACTTGGACCAATTTTGGTGATTTTTTGAATTATATTACTTTTATTATAATTATTTTGAGTTTTGGAGTATTAATTAATTTAAAAATAAAATAAAGATTGAAAAATGAATTTTATATTTTTAAAAAATCTTTCTGATATTAAGGAAGCCAGAGGACCACTTTTTATAATTTTTTGATTTTTCCTTGATTTATTAGAATTATTTTAGTGGAAATGCTAGAAAATACATTTTTTAATTTTAAAATTACCTTAGGGCTCTAAAATTTAATATCTCTTCATAGAGACCTAAGAAAAATATGGGATTTGTTCCTAAATGATTAAAATTCAAAATGTGACATTTTGGTGAATTTTATTATTTTTGTGATTTTTATTATTTTTTAATTATTAAAAATACTAAAATAATGCAAAAAATCAACTTTTTTAGAAAATTGTAATTTTAATTTTCTTAAATTCTCCTGATATCAGAGAGGCTCCAAAACCAATTTGGTAAATTTTTGAAAAGTATTTTGAATGTTATGAATTTTTAAAGTTTAAGTTGGCTAAATGGCTTAATCAACCCATTTGGTAGGGCTAACCAAGTCCAATTGACTTCAAACTTTTATGGTGGGTTCCTCTGATCTTAAAGTTCAGGGGAGAATTGATTTCAAGTCAATTTGATGTATGATTAGCTCTAATTAATTAAAGCTCCATTTTGGGTGTTTAAGCCAATTAGGGTTATTCCAAGTGGATTAATTCAAAACCTATTTTTCCTAGAGTTCTCTGGTCACAAGAAACATCACCAAATTTTCCTAGGATTTATTTCACAACATGCTAATTATTGGAATTAAAATACTCAGAATAGTGACCTAGAATTGAAAAATCAATAACTCTTCTTAGAGATGGCCTCTGACTTTGAAAAATTTAGGGAATGTTCCCAAATTCAGAGGCTTCAAAAGCCCTATGGTCTCATGCCATGGTGAATTGTATACATGCATGGAGAATTGAAATAGTGCAGAGAGTTAATAAATTATTAAAAATCAAATACTCAATAAAACTAAATGATTTTTTTTCCACATTATTCTCCTCTGTTCACTGAGCAAGAGGGTATTTTTATTTTATTTTTCTGATTTTTCTACACAAAGTTATGTATTTTTGAAGTTTAGGGAATTAAATAAATAAGAAAATGCCTATTTTCCTACTTATCCAGCGCGGCGCCCTGTCATCCTCGGCATCTCCGAATGACCACGCGGCGCGCTCCCATTCGACGCCGCCACTCGAGTCGGCGGCCGGGTCCCGCCTTCCGCGTATCATCCGCTGGTCTGACCTAATCTGAGTCGTCCATCCGCGCGTGTATTGAATGAACGACATCCGTTCATCGTCCCCAAGCCTCCTAGCTCGAGAACCGTCCATCTTCTAGGCTTAAGATCTCGCTCGATACTTGACCAAAATAAACGTTCTTATGCTCTATGGATTCGTCTCGAGAAGACGAACACATCCATATGGTTTATGTGGCATGAAATTGACTCAATAAAAATGGAGAATGTTCAGAAGCTCGGGAAGAAGAGTAAGACCATACCTTTGCTCAGAGAAGTGTAGCTTCGATCTGAGGGTTGTGTCACCTTCGATTGGGTCCAAGCAAGCTCCAGATGAAGTCTCCTGGCCTCGTGAACTGTCCAGGTATGACTTTGACCAAGCCCGATTTCAACCTTTGGAGTCTGGAACAGATGGGTGGCCTAGAGTGGGGGCTTTCACTGGGGAACTTCTCCTCTTGACCTTGTGCAGGTGTAGGTGAGTTTAATTTGACTTTGGTGAAGGATTTGGGAATGTCCTGTTCGGCTCGAGAATTGAGCTCCAAAATCGAGCTCGATTAGTGGGGATTAGGGCAAATTGACGGTGGGGATCAAGTGCTCTAGGTGTGGGGAGAGTCCGGAGTGATTTTGGCGAGTTTCCTTAAGGTTGGTTCGAGCACCTCCTCATGGCCGAGAGAGGTGGGGTTTAAATAGCGAGAGGCCGGAGGGCCTCCAGGGGAAGTTAGGGCTTGGGATCAGCTGCTTAGGTCAAGGGAAGAACAGCCATGGTGGCCATTGGGCATGGGGCAACTCAGCAAGGTGGAATTCCAAAGTTTGACTCCTCCCCATGTCTCGGCCATGGAGTTTTCCGGCGGCTCAGTGGTGGCCGGTCGAGGCATTGGTCACCATCTTGTTCGAGTGGGTCGGGGTTGGGGTTTAGTGCAATCAATTGGCCATGGACATGTGTAAAGGGCTTGGATTAAAATGGAATGGAGATAAGGTCACTTTGGGTTCAAATAGGTCAACCCACCATTTTGGGCTTGGTGCACCCTTCCAAGTTCGGTTTTGGGCTGGGAGGATCATGTGAGTCAACCTATTAAAGGTAGTGAAGTCCACATCGAGGATTAGGTGGCAAAGTATGGTTTAGAGTGTATCATGTTTAAGGTAAAAAGGTTTAAAAAGGTTTAAGAAAGAGATCGTCTTTCTTGCCATTAAAGGCTTGGTGACAAGTCAAACCCCCCATGGCTTCATGTGGCTTGTCCATGGCTTGCATGTGGCTCCATTTGGCTTATCCTTGGCTTAGGAAAAGTGGATTCATTTATATGAAAAAGGAATTTGGAAATTTTGGGAATTTAGTGAAAATTTAGATGGTGCTTGATTTAGGTTGATTTGATGATTGATTTGGGACTTAGGAATTGATTCCAATTAAAGGGATGATGAGAAGGAGTTGTCGATGTGGGCTTTGGAATGGGTTTGGGCTTTTGGATGTTACTTTGGATGGGCTTTTAAAATGGTTTAGGGAAGTGGGATTTTGAATTTTAAAATGGACTTTAGGATGAAAATTTGGTAAAGGCTTGGGCCAAATAATTGTTGGGTTTGGTTTAGGGATGTTTCATGAGTGATTTGGAATAAATTTGAGGTGGTTTGGGTTTGATTTGGGTTGGATTTGGGTCTCTTTGGTAAATGGGCCAATGTTGGTCAAATTGGGCTAACTTGGGCCAATGTTGGGCTAGAGTTGAAATTGATGTAAAATTAATGTTGGGAAATGTTTATGGGAATGTTTCAAAGAGGTTTTGGCTTTGGTTGGGTTTTGATTTTGGGGTTTGAGCTTATTTAGGTTAGGTTTGGGTTTAGGTCAAAATTGGGTATTTTAGCTATGGGTTGAATTTGAGTGGGGTTTGGGTCTAAATGTTGGGCAAATCATGTTAGTGTTTTGTTTGTGGGGTTGTTAGGGAAGGTTTAGAAAAGATTTGGGGTTAATTGGAGTTGAATTGGGTGAGTTTGAGCTAAGTTTGGGTCATGGGTCCAAATTGGGCTTTAAGGTCAAAAGTGAAATTGGATTCAAATGTCAATCAAATTGGTCTTGGATTTGGTCTAGATTGGTGTTGGGGATGTTGAATTGAAGTTTAGAATTGAATTGGACCAGAATTTGGGTCAATTGGGTAGGTTTGGTTTGACATTGGGTTCACTTTGGGTTAAAATGGGTCAAATTGGGGATTTTAACAAAAGTGGGGTAAATTGACAAAATTGGCCCATGGTGTAGTCGAACAAAATGAAATTGGAAATATTTGAGATTTTCTGGAATTTTCTGGGAATTTTCTGAATTTTTGGATTTTTTGGCTAAGAGGGGCATTTTGAGTATTTGGAGGGTATTGGGAGGTATTTTTGGAATTTTTGGTATTTTTGGCTATGAATGATCAGTTCGAGTGATGTGGGAATGTTTGGGATTGGTTTTGAGGAATTTGGATGATTTTGGAGAATTTTGAAAATTTTGGGTAATTTCAAGGGTTTTGGGGTAGGCTAGGCAGGTGTGGGGTCCCCGGGGTCAAAAATTAAAAATTTGGAAAATTGAAGATTGGGTAAATGTAAGTGGAATGAAATCATTTTGGTTGAGCCATGAAGCCATATCAAGCCCACACGAGCCATGAAGGGACTCATTTGAGGCATTCACTATGTTGTTCCTAACCCTCTTAGCCAAGGGCTTAGGGGTTAAGGACCATCCATGTGAATCACCTGCATGAGTCGGGAGGTCAAATTGGGTATGGGTGTGGTTTTAGGAGGTGTGTGTGAAAATGTAGTGTATAGGTGTAGTGTGTGTGTAAGTCAGCCCCTTCACTGCACCGAGCCACCTGGGGTAGTCCTAAGGCCAAAGAGTCCTATAGGAACTCGTACTTTAAACTTCCACATTTGATTTCAACCCTCTAGGTGATTAGGGGTCTACAATCAAGTTTGTGGGGTTTGCGAGGAGTTAAGAAGTGGTTTGAATTTCTAAGTGGTGGGTCCTAATTCTAATCCTCTAGGACAGTCGAAGGAAAAGCCTAAGGCTAGATCCTAAGTACTAAAGAGAAGAAGAGAAGACCTCATCAAAAATGAGGTCAACACATCTTAATTTTTTACTTCCTTTTTGTAACTTTATTTTTATTAGGTAGGAGTCACGAACCTATTTGATGAATACCATATAGAAGATCTTACATTATCTTTATAACTGTTAAAGGTGCTTAATTATAAGGGATTAGATGATGCCTGAGATTGGCGTCTGGTAAACAATTTATTAGAGATAATCTTATCTTTGGGATTAAAATCTATAAAATCATTTGAAAGTACCTAATTTACTAGTGTAGTGATTTCTTTAGAAATTGGAGATAAGATAGTGAGATTGGATGAGTTAAAGGATGAATTGACCTCATTTATCTTATGTGTATTTATGTTTGTGTAACAATTTTATATAATAATTGAAGAACATTTTTATATTCCCTTGTTGATACCTACTATGCTAGTTAAACTTTTATTTAGTGAATTTCATTCTGGCATGATTAGTTTAGATTTACTTTCTACTGCATATTGTTCTGTCCCAATGAATACTTGTAAATGGTTTTGATAGATATTTGTGGTAGATAGAATTTCTAAATTGTTTTTCTTCCTACTTATATTTTATGTAATGAATGCTATATATGTTAAAAATTATGTTTGGGGGTAGGAAGAAAAATAAAATCATAATGTGAAAATACTTCTTTTTAGTGTAATTTTATTACAAGCATGTTTTAGGTTAAATTTACTTTCTCCTACAATCATTTTATCCTGATTATGCATGTATATAAATTTGATATGATGTTGTAGTAGTATGTAGATTAACCTTTACTTTTTCTTTTTGCAACATTTTATGGAATTAATTGCAAAATATTTTAAAATTTAAGTTTTGGGGAAAGAAAAATTTTTAAAATGTAACTTTATTTTTCCTCAGTAGCCTATACTTAATTTGATATCACTTTTAAAATGACTTATGGTATGTGGTGTTACCCTTTGGTTACTATAATTTCAATTTTAAGAATGATAGAAAAATAATCTAGTTGAAATCCTTAGTGAAGAAACTGCTTGCAGAGTTAAGATATTTTATAGGAAACTTTAGGAAAATGATTTTGCTATTTATAATAGAAAGGAGTTGAATATTTGAAAATAAAAAATTCTTAGATTTATACTTAATGAGAATTGAGCCTTTATTGAAAACCATTTTCGAACTAATACTTACACTTATAAAAAGTGAGGGAAAGTTTTGAGTTTTGGATTTTAGAGAGAGGATAGTGAAATTCAAATTTATTAAAGGTCTATCCAGATTTAGTAATCCTCAAATAAAAAAAGTGAAAAAAAGGGGATTTAAAAAGATCTCGAAAAAAAAGAGAAAATAAGTGAGGAGAAGCTTGAGGAGAAGCCTAATCAAAAATTGGTTTCACTTGAATCTTTTTAAATGAAAAGACTTAAAAACAATCCTAAGCTTATTCTTATTTCAAAAGGAATTGGTTAAATTGATATAGATAAGATTCTTAAATTTCATTTTTATACTTTCTATGAATCTTTAGTTTGATAATTTTCAATAACTTTTGAAGTAAATAGAAAATTAGGATTCCTAAGTTGAATATGAGATATTCTTACACTCTAGTCCTAGGTTGATTTGCTAAAATTTTCCTATGTTATACTATAACATTTCTGAGCTGAAATTATAGGAAACTCTATTGAAACACACAAACACAAGTTAACATATTTTATTTTTAAAGTTATAGTGTTACTTGAGGACAAGTAACAATTAAGTTTGGGGGATTTTGACCCACTAAAAATATGTTGAGATTTTCATGCCTATTTTATATTGATTTTGATGATATTGCACTTTAAAAGGAAGGTATTTTGTATGTTTTTGAGTTTTAGGTAGAAACAAAAACGATGCAAATTGGAGCAAAAATGAGCAAGAAATGAAATTTTGCCGACACCTTTCGATAAGTCTTTCGATGTTTAATCTCTTTTACACTTCTTGCAGATTTTTGAATGAGATTACACTTTAATGAAAGACTGTTTTTATGCTTATTTTGTAGGTCTATCTGTTTGGAACGCAATGCAACTGAAACTGGGCGAATCAGAGCTAAAACGGAGCCAAACGTGGAGCTGCGTAGCAGTTTGCTCGCGGACGGCGCCCTCGAGCGCTTGGATGGTGAGATTTTCCTGAGAACACAAAAAAATGCCAAAAAAGCTTGCCAACTGTGCCCTCAAACCCGTAGACAGCGCCCCAGACGACTTTGGACCGACTTTTGGCAGTTTTGGGCCGAAATTATATGTATTTGGACGCTTTTTCGAAGGAGTAATTAAGGGAACTCTTAGAAATTCGTGATTTTAGGTTAGAAAAGTGAAGAGAAAAGTGGAGAGGAATGTTAGGAAAAACTTGGAGAATATTTAGGGTTCTTAGATTAGGAGTAGAAATGTAGATTTCTACCCTTTTGGAGAGATTGGATAGGAGATTTTGAGAAAATTTGTAAGGGATTACACTAGCATTGCATGGATCGACGGGAGACTTTGTGGGAGAGATCTTCATCTTTATTTCAAAGGGAAAAAGCTAAGTATTGTTCTTCATTATCTTAGGATTTTGTAAACACTTACCTAGTAGATTTGCTTTGGTTAAATGAAGTTTCCGTTGTGTTTTCTTCGTGCTTTGTTACGTATCTCTCTTACTCTTTTTTCTTCTTTGGAAATAGTGGCATGAGAAGATTATGCCATTCTTTTCCTTTTACTTTTCTTTTGTAATGAGTAGAATTCATATGTAGGATGTTGAGAAACATGCTAGAAGAAGTTTTATATATAAATATGATGGTTTTTATTTGCACTTCATTTACATTGCAATTAAGGCTTATTGTAATGTTAAGATTCGTTGTGAAAACATACGATGTGAGAGGGTTATGCTTTATACAACTAAGTACGAACCACATTCAAATTCCATGGATTGTGAAGTTCATGGAGATTGAGTGCAAATAAATAGGGAAATATAATTATTGGACGTAGAAGTGGAGATTTTAGAGTGGAGGACTAAAATCCCCAATTCAGTCCTATTGTTTGAGTACTGAAGTGGAGATGTTAGCCCTCAAGCAAGGGGAACGTGGGAGCTCCAAAGTGAGAGCCGGTATCCTCCCAGCCTAGCCACTGATTCAGTAAACAAGCATAGGATTAGTCAATGTTCTTTATGTCTGGACCAAAGGGTAAAGAATATGATTGCTTCTATTCGGCACATAAAATATTTAATGAATCTCATTCCTATAAATTATCTATTTCATTACATAAGAATAGTAGTTTTTAGTATATCAAAATTCTCCAAACCAATTCATCCAATAAGGGTTATCTTTAGAATTATTGTTTGCATTTAGTTATAGTTACTATCTTTACATTTAACACTTGAATTTAGGAGTAGTTGCTAGATAAAACATAATTTTAATCGACATTCAAAACTAAGGAGTAATTCTAGTATACTAGAATTTGACTAAAAACCTCTTACTTCACTTCCTCGTGGGATCAAAACTGAGTTTTTATAGAAAACTCTATATTATTTGAAGCGATACATATACTTGCGTTGATAAAAGTGACTTTGTTACCAATTAATTGCACTCATTTTCATCACCTCAAAAAGTCGCATCAAGTTTTTGACACTATTGTTGGAGATTTAGATCTTCTAGTAGTGGTGTCAAATTCTTATATTTTTAAGTATATAGAAAGTCGCGGTCATCTGTCATCCATATAAATATTCTTGCTATTGTTAGGAGCGAGACCATTGGTGGTTTAGGCTATCCTACCTTGATTTTCACTTCATGTGAACAATCAGGTGTAGATTTTGGTAGAGAGGTGTCGGCCGTTAAATATTTGGAATAGGGTCGCCGGAAAGAGTATCCCAACCCCCGGCTTTAAAATAGATTTGATTTAATATAATATAGAATTTGAAAAATATCATCCTTTTAATTTGAAAATATGAAATTAAACTGATCTCATGTATGCAAAAGTTTAAATAATCAACTACTTTGTTGCAAGTCGTGCATCTACCTCGAAGAATAAACACATTGCTTACTAATAAGGCTCGATTAAATAAACTAAAGATTTATGACATCCCTTTGGTCTGCAAACCATTTATGTTGACCGACAACTTCTCCTATCTAATAAAAAGCAATTAGATAGGATTTATATTAATTTGGGGTCGTTAAGTTTACTATAAGGGCAAGCCCCTATAGTTAATTACATCTTAGATAACTAGAGTCACCTAAGAAAACTCTTGATTTAGATCACGAAATATTATTTTTATGACTTCCAAAAGGTAGGATCTTCAAGGCAATATAGTAATAGGAAATCCAATAGGTGAGTGGCTCAAAGTTTGGAAAAATAATTATAGGAATCCAAAGGAAAAGAAAGCTAGGGGAAATCACAGTTCTAAGAAAAATTTTGGTGATTTCTTACTATCCTATTATTGGGATCCAATTTGAGATATTTATTTGATGTTTAATCCTACTAATTTTATTATTTAAGGTTTACATTCACTTGATACCAATCATGTGAATAGCCTGAAAGACTGGAGGATTTATGTCATATCGGATGACAACCTCATAACCTAAGATGAGTTTAGGGATTGTATTGTACAGGGTACAAAGGCCTAAAAAGATAAAGTGAGGATTTATGCTGCACCAGGCAAACTACCTCGAAGTCCTATGGCTTAATGTTTATTTCTAAGGAGTTTTGTTGTTGAAGATGGTCTTGCTGCCCACTGTGTATGCTCCAAGCTCCTTGTCATAGAAGGTTTAGTTTTAGAAGTGTCAAATGTTGGAGATTGGGAGAAGTAACATGTTTTAGAAATGTTTAAATTGAGATTTCTTAATATATTTATTAGAGGAATATTTAAGTTGATTATGACGACACCAGTTAGGATCCTACGGTTCCCTTGTTCTAGTACCACCATTTTCTTTGGATTCACTTAGTCCAGATGAATTTACCAAATTGAACTAAATGAATTCAATACTTTTATTCAGACATTGGGAAATCTCATTAGCAGCCGTAGGTTGCCTCCTCTGAGGGATTTCCGATCATCCAAAGAGAAATTTTAATTTAGTTTCACTTGTGATTTTTGTTTTGTTTGTGATTAAATTTTGAGTTGTCTTCTATTTTGACTATCATGTTTTATCTTTTTTTTATTTTAATTTTGGTTTCCTTTTTGCGGCTATCCTAAAAGTTTTTATTTTGACATGCAGGGTGACATTGTTGTTTATCATGCAATTTCATAGGCATAAAAGGTACGAGAAAGTAAATGAAAATAAATCACAGTGCAATAAAATAAAATGTACCTGACATTTCTTCTTTTTCCTTCACCTGAAAGTTTAGCCTTGCAATGCATATATATAATTTTGTAGGAATTGAAGCATTCTTGTGAGAAAAGTTGAGAAGCCTATAGATAGGTTTGTCATGGGCCTACTGAATCCTATATCATAACTTGGTGGGTCCTATTTTTTAAGTGTGTAGATGATTTCACAAGCAAGACGTAATAAGTTTAATCATCCTTCAAGATTATGAGAAAGGTCCAGGGACTGGGCCCCGGACATCTCATAATCTCTTCAAAAGTCTTGAGTTATTTAAAAATTATTATGTTTCTTGATAATTCATCTTTATCATACACTTATGCTCAATGAACTGATGTTCTTGAACATCCCAAGTGTGGGGTAATGATCACTTAAAGTTCTGTTTGTAAATTATGTGAGTAAAGGCCCTTAGGAGCAAATTGGTTTATTAAGAACTTTAATCAATTTAATTTTAAAAATTGGGCTTGTAGTGTTTCAAACATGTTCACAATTAATTTTTTCATCTTTTTCTAATCTGTATTAGCCAAATTTGATTAAGCCTAACCCACTACCAAGACCTTAAGACTTAATGGGTATATCTGCAATTTTAGGGAAATGTTAACTTATATGAATATGATTCTTATGAAAGTATTGAATTTTCATTAAACACCAAGTAGGGGCATTAGATTGATGAATTATTAACTTCCAAAATGAAACCCCTAACCCTGTGATCATTTAACTTTGATTATCTTCCAAAATAAAATAACTAAGGAAATTACAAGTTTATCCTTTCGATGAAAAAGGTTAAGTTAGTTTCAACCATTTGAATCCCTTGTATTTCAATCATCCAAGAATGTCAAATAAATTGTTCATTGCCAATTTTACCATATTGTTGTACCTAAATATTAATTAAGGCTTAAACTCTATAATTACAAGTTTGCCCTTTAAGGCCTATTACCTCATAATTCATTAACTATAACTCAAATGACTCTGAAATTTTTATTTTACCCCACTCATAGGTCCATTAGAACATTAAAGGATAAAATTGTGATTTTTCTAATTTTAGTTTAATTTATATAATTATTTACATTCAAAATAGAGATTTTCAAAGATAATTCAATAACTTATTCAAAACAAATTATTTATTTTTAAGAAAATTATTGGAGATTTACCTGAATTAGTGGATAGCTTGGACCAATTCTCATGATTTATTGAATTTTATTTTAATTAATAAAATTATTTGTTTGTTTTGAGTATTAATTAAATATAAAATATTATTTATTTTGCAAAATTAACTTTTATATTTTTTATAAATTTATCTGAGGTTAGGTAACATAAAGAAATAATTTTTATATTTTTGTGATTTATATTTTGATTATTAGAATTATTTTAGTGAGAAATTAAGAGAAATCCATTTTTAAGCATAAAAATTATTATTAACCCGTTTTTAAAATTAATATCTTCACTTCAAAAATTAGGAAAATTATTTGAATGGTTCTCAAATGATCTGGAGACCAAATTTAACATTTTGGTGGATTCAATATTTTTTGTGATTTTTATGATTTTTAATTAATTTTAATGATTTTTAATATTTAAAAAAAATACAAAATATGCTTAAAAATAAAGTTTTTATTTTAATTATCATTTTATTTTTATTAAATTCTCCTAGTACCAAGGAGCTCCCAAAACTAATTTCATAATTTTCTAACTTATATTGTAATTATTATAATTATTTTAATGCCAAAAATGTTATTAAATTTTGAAAATCAAATTAGGTGATCAAATTAACTCCATATGACTTGTAATTCTTTTATAGGAGCTCTTCTGACCCTAATCCACAGTGAAGAATCAAAATGAAGTTAATTACATTTATATTTAACCCATTTTAATTTTATTTCAATTTGGAGGTTTAATTACCATTAGAGAGATTTTGAATAAGTTAAATCAAGTTTATATTTTTTTTTCGTCCTCTTGTCACAATGAACCTACCAAAATTTACTTTGCATTTTTTATTACAAATTTAATTTTTATGATTTTTATATCGAAACCGGGACATTTGATTGAAAATTAGGGTTCTCCACATAGAAATCCTCCCTGACCTTTGAAAACTCAAGGAAGAACCCTCATGACAGAGAGAACAAGAACCCCAAAGTTTAAGCCATGGTTAAATACCTATGTCAAAATATATTTAAAACATGCAATACTATATTAATTAATAAAAAATATACATCAAATATACCCCAAACCATTTCCACATTGTTCTCCTCTGTTTACTGATCAAGAGGGTATTTTTCTTTTATTTTTATGAATTTTCTAGACCAAGTTATGGATTTTCTAAAGTGGGTGGATTAATTAAATCATTTAAATCACTAATTTTCTACTTATCCAACGTGGCGCCATCTCATCATGCGATAGCTCCGAACTCCATGTGGCGCTCTCCTATTCGACGCCACCTTCTGACTCGGCAGCCACGCATCCGTGTTTTATGTTCAGATCTTCTATCCAGTGCAATCCTAATCGTTCATTGAATACACACTTCATCCCACGACTCATGGTCATCATCTCAAACTGGTCTGTCTCGTAAGCCGTCCACACTAAAACCCTAAGATCTCAGCCTAGACTCAACTAAATCACTTCAGGTTTGTTTCTATGGACTCATCTGACCTAGAAGAACTTATCTATATGACTAACTTAGCCTGAAATTAACCCAAAATGGATGGAGAATCAAAATAATCTCGGGAAGAAGGTGAAGTTCAATACCTTGGTCTGATAGTGGATGTCTCAATTAGATGGTTGCAGAAGCTTTAGGGTGGTCCAACGAGCTCACAGATGAAGTCCCTTGCTCTGGTGAAATGCCTAAACCTGAATTTGATCAAGGCCGTTTCAGGCATTGACCAAACTCTGGGTTGGAGTGGGTCTATGATGGGGCTTTTGTGAGGGATCTTCTTCTTTTAGTGTGGGGTTTGTGTAGGGTCAGCCAATTCGGAGTTTGATGCACTGTGGAGTTATGGGGAAATTTATCTTGGTTTTGGCTGAAAATTGGTCAGAAAAATTGGCTCATGGTAGGGGGTCTGTGTGGCTAAGGACATTAGGCTTGAATTCAGGAAGGTCTAGAGGATCTCTGGTGAGATTTTGGCAGAATTTCCCCAGGGTTTCAGGCATACTCCCCATTGATCGTGAAGAGGCAATTTTATAGCCATGGCTATTGGGTGGAGCTCTGGGGGCCAATGTGGGTGCTTAGGTTACTTATGTGGAGGTATGAGCGGCGAAGGTGGCCAATGGGAGTGGGACAGCTTGGATGGGTGTAATGAATCCAAATAGGGTTTAAGTGGCTTTCAGTTTTGGCTCCTTCAGTGACTAGCCAGGCTGGCAAGGACAAGGGAGGGTGGCTAGAGGTCAAGTGAGCCAGTGTTTAGGTGTGCCAGGTATTTAATTTGATTGGTGATGGGCTTTGGCAAAGATCCTATTGGTTTAGCCACTTTAGGAAGGAATTAGTCCAAATTAGGGAACCCTTGGTCCATAGCTCAACTAGATTGGGCTAGGTGGATCTAGTTCAGTCCTAAGGGTCCACTTGGTTGCTCTGGTAAACATGGTTTGATCAAATTTGGTTTGATTTGGTCACATGTGGAGTTTGGTTCAATTTAGATCATTTGGGATCAAGTTGGGAAAGGTTGTGTTTGAGCTTGGGTAGGGTCCAATTGATTGAGCAATTTTGTGTGTATGATTGTCATGAAGGGTTTGGAAAAGATGTGGAGTGGTTTTGAATTGACTTGGGAGGTGAATTTAGAATTTGGATATTTGGTTAACCTGGGCTAACTTGAATTAGGCTTGGGTTTAAGTTATGCTAGAGCTTGACTAGGGTTCAATTGGTGGTTCAAATTGATTTATGGGAATGTCATAAAGTGTTTTCAACATGTATTGGGTGGAAATTTTGGGATTAGAGGATTCAATTTGGTGGATTTGGGCATGTGGCACATTTGGGGGAAATTTGGGAATTTTGACTTGGGGTTGATTTAGGTGAGGTTTGGGCTCAAATATGGGTCAATTAATGGATGAATTTGTTGTGTAGGAATGTTATGAAGTTTTTAGAATTTAAATTTGAGGAAATTAACTTGGCTATGAGGTTTAATTTGGGGGATTTAGGTCATATGGTCAAAATTGAGGCTTTTTTATTTGAACTAAAATTGGGGTTGAAATTGGTTCAAATTGGACTTAATGAGATTAGGGATGATGAATTTTAGTTTAGGATTAAAATTAGTGGGAATTGAGATCAATTGGATGGACATTAGAGGTAGTTTGTGCATTTTAGGCCAACTAGGGCAGTTTGGGGCTTTTGGTCAAAATGGGTCAATTTGGTCAAATTGGGTCAAATGAAGTGATTCAAATTGTTTTTGGAGACATTTGGGATGATTGTTGGATTTCCCAATTTTTGTTTTTGGAATTTTTGGTCATTTTAGATATTTTGGGGGTGTTTTGGGAATTTTGGATAATTTTGAAGTGTTTTGGATGTTTTGAGTGGTAAGGAATGTTTTCGGATGGTTTTTGGAGAGAATTTAGGAATTTGGGTAATTTTGGGATTTTTTGTCAAAATTAAGGGCAAGGGGTTAAATGTTGGAATTTTTGGTAAATTTAGGGTAAAATGAGACCGATAACCCATTTTTCCATGAACCAAGAGAAATCTCACTTTAGATCCTCCATGTGTTGGTTCTAACTCAAACCCTAGCTAGGACAAGGGATTATGGAACCACTCACATGATTTTCCAAAAGAGTAGGTGACAAGTGTGAGGATGTTTGGTATGTTAGGTTTAGGGTTGTGAGGTAGTGAGTGTAACTGTAAAGTGGGTGTGAGTGTGTGTGAGCTTGACTCAGAAAAGACTACTCAGGGTGTGCCCTAAGGCTTGACCATCCTATTGGGAGCTCCTTGTTGACCTCATTTTTTATGAGGTCTTCTCTTTCCCTCTTTAGTACTTAAGATCTAGCCTTAGGCTTTTCCTTTGACTATCCTAGAGGACTAGAAATGGAATCCACAACTTAGAAATTCAAACTACATCTTAACTCCCTGCAAACCCCACAAGCTTGATTGTAAACCCCTAACGAACTTAGAGGGTTGAGATCAAATGTGGAAGTTTAAAGGATGAGTTCCCTATAGGACTCTTTGGCCTTAAGATCACCCTAGGTGGCCTGGTCTGGTGAGGGCTGACTTACACATACACTACACTCTCACACACACATTCCAAATGCTAGAACCCACATTTTCACCCAAATTGACTTTCTGACTCATATAGGTAGTTCATATGGGTGGTCCTTCACCCCTAAGCCCCTGGCTAAGAGGGTTAGGAACAACATAGTGAATGCCTCAAATGAGTCCTCTCATGGCTCATATGGGCTTAATATGGCTTCATGGCTCAACCAAAATGATTCTATTCTACTCAAATTTGATCAATCTTCATTTTTCCAAAATTTCAATTTTTGACCCCTGGGGCCTCGGACCCACCTAGACTACCAAGAGCCCTTAAAATTACCCAGAACCTCCAAAATTTCCAAACCACCCAAAACTCTCCAAAATTAACCTTGAGCATTCCCAACCATTCAAATTGATCATCCATAACCAAAAATACTAAAATTTCCAAAAATACCCCAAATACCCTCCAAATTACCAAAATACCCCTTTTGACCCAAAAATCCAAAAATTCCAAAAATTCCCAGAAAATTCCAGAAAATCCCAAATATTCTCAATTTCATTTTGTTCAACTATACCATGGTCCAATTTTGTCAATTTACCCTACTCTTTCCAAAATCCCCAACTTGCCCAAAAGTCAAACCCAAATGAACCCAATGTCAAACCAAACCTTTCCAATTGACCTCAATTTTGGTCCAATTCAATTCTAAAATTGAATTCAATATCCCCAATATCAATCTAGACCAAATTCAAGCCCAATTTGATTGACATCTGGGCCCAATTTCATTTTTAAGCTTAAAGCCCAATTTTGACCCATAACCCAAACTTAGCCCAAACCAACCCAATTCAACCCCAATTAGCCCCAAATATTTTCTAAATCTTCCATAACATCCCCCATAAACAAAAATCTAACATAGTTCGCCCAAAATTTGGACCCAAACCTTACTGAAATTCAACCCAAACCCAAAATCCCTTAAATGGACCTAAACCCAAACCTAATCTAAATGGGCCCAAGTCCCAAAATTGAACCCCAACCAAAGTTGAAAACTCTTCATAATATTCCCCTAAGCATTTCTCAACATTGATTTTACATCAAATCCAACATTAGCCCAACCTTAGCCCAAGTTAGTCCATTTTGATCTATTTTGACCCTATCACCAAGGGGACCCAAATTAGACTCAATTCAATTCCAAATCACCTCAAATTTGTCTCAAATCACTCATGACACATCTCTAAACCAAACACAACATTTATTTAGCATGGCCCTTTGCAAAATTTTTTATCTAAAAATCCATTTTGAAACATAAAAGTCCATTCCCTTAAGCCATTTTAAAAGCCCACATTTACCAAATTTAAAAAGCCCAAACCCATCCAAAGGCCCACATTACAATCTCATCTCATCCTTACTCAATTAAAATCATCCCTAAGTTCTAAATCAACAATTAAACTTTTCTGAACTAAGCCATATGACAAACTATCCAAATTTCACACCAAAATACCAAAATTCCTAAAATCTACTTTCATGAAACCAAGCCAACTTTTCCCAAGCCATATAAGAGCCATGAAGCCATCCTTAAGCCCCATGTGGAGCCATGAAAGGTTTGACATGTGACCATACCACATTGGGTAAATGGAGGAAGCTCTTTCTAGATTCCCTTAAGGTCATTAGCCTTAACCATGATTACCCTTAACCCAAAATTAATCCAAATATGTTTGGATGGGGACTTCTCCACTCAAAACCAGTCGACTTACCTGATTCCCCACATCACCCAAAGTCCCTTGGAGGGTGCACCTAGCCCAACCCATGTATTTGACCAAACTTAGCCAAAAATAGCCTTCCCCCATTCCATTTCAATTTACCCTCTTTACACATGGCCAACTCCAATTGACTTCACCATTGCCAAGCCCTGCCCTCACTAGTCAAGATGGTGACCTGACCCTGGCCGACCGGCCACCACAGCCGCCGGAAAACACCACGGCTGAGACCTTGGGAGGAGCCAAAGTTTGGAATTCCCACCTGCTGAGCTGCCCCATGCCCAATGGCCATTGGAGCTGTTCTTCCCTTGCCCAGAGCAGCTGATCCCAGCCATTAATTCCCCCTGGGAAGCCATGGCCATGGCTATTTAAACCAGCCATTCCTCTCGGCCAAAAAGGTTGGCTAAACCAGACATTCACAGAATCCCTCCAAACTCCTCACAAAGGTTCCCCTAGCCAAGAGCAATCCATCCCCACTGTTCTCCTGCCCTAACTCCCACTGATTGAGCTCAATTTTGTAGCTCAATTCTCAACCCAGAACAGGACACTCCCAAATCCTCCACCAAAATCAAATTAAACTCACCCACACCTGCACAAGACCAAGAGAAGGATTTTCTCATTGAAAGCCCCCTCTCCAGGCCACCCATTTGTTCTAGCCTCCAAAGGTTGAAATTGGGTATGGTGGAAATCAGGTCTAGGCAATTCCCCAGGGGTAGAGACTTCATCTGGAGCTTGCTTAGGTCCAATCGAAGGTGACACAACTCTCAGATCGAAGCCACACTTCTCTGAGCAAAGGTATGAGCTCTCTCTTCTTCCCAAGCTTCTGAACATTCTCTATTTTGATTGGGTTAATTTCATGCCACATAAACCATATGGATGTTTTCGTCTCTTCAAGACGAATCCATAGAGCATAAGAACACAAAAATCCGTTGAGAATCGAGTGAGATCTTAGGGTTTTAGTGTGGACGGTCACAAGTGCACACCAGTCGTAGACGATGACCAGGAGCCGTTGGATCACGCGTGTATCGAGCGGACGGCTCAGATGGCGTCGAACCAGGAGATGGTACGTGAACCGCGGGCCCCGTGGCAGCTGACTCAGATGGCGGCACTGAATCAAAACATGTCGCGTGGCCTTTCGGAGCTGCCGAGGATTGCGCGTGGATAAGTAGGAAAATAGGGTATTTTTTCTATTTATTTAATTATCAGAACTTCAAAAATTCATAACTTTGTATAGAAAAATCGTAAAAATAAAATAAAAATACCCTCTTGCTCAGTGAACAGAGGAGAATAATGTGGAAAAGAAATCAAGTCATTTCATCAAGTATTTTATTTTTAATGATTTATTTACTCTCTGTATTATTTTAATTCTCCATTTGCATAGGCAATTCACCATGGCATGAGACCATAGGGTTTTGAAGCCTCTGAACTTAGGAACATTCCCTGAATTTTCCAAGGTCAGAGGCCATCCCTATGAGAAGTTATTGATTTTTCAATTGTATGTTACTGTTTTGAGTATTTTAATTCCAATAATTAGCATGTTGAGAAGTAAATCTAGGAAAATTTGGTTATATTTCTTATGACTAGAGGACCCTAGGAAAAATAGGTTTTGAACTAATTCACTTGGAACAACCCTAATTGGCTTAATTGCTCAAAACTTAATTTTAATTAATTAGGGTTAACTACACATCAAATTAACTTGAAAATAATTCTCCACTGATCTTTAGGATCAGAGGAACATCACATAAAAATTTGAAGTCAATTGGATTTGATTAACCCCACCAAATGGATTAATTAAGCCACATAACCAAAATTAAACTTTAAAAATTCATAACTCACAAAATATTTTTCAAAAATTCACAAAAATGGTTTTGGGGTTTCTCTGATGTCAGAGGAGTCTATGAGAATTAAAATTAAAATTTTCTAAAAAAGTTGATTTTCCACCATATTTTAATATTTTTAATAATTAAAAAATAATAAAATTCATAAAAATATTAAAAATTACCAAAATGTCACATTTTGAAATCTAATCACCTAGGAATAAACCAAATATTTTTCCTAAGTCTCTAGGGTAAGATATTGAATTTTAAAGGCTTAAAACATTTTTTGAATTAAAAAATGATTTTCTTTAACATTTCCACTAAAATAATTCCAATAAATCAAAGAAAAATCAGAAAATAATAAAATTTTGTTCTCTGACTTCCCTGATATCAGAGAGATTTTTAAAAAATATAAAATCTAATTTTCAACCTTTATTTCATTTTTAAATTAATTAATACTCCAAAACTCAAAATAATTCTAATAAATAAAATATAATTAAGAAAAATCACCAAAATTTGTCCAAATGGTCCTCTGGTCATTAGGAACATTCTATAATTTTCTTAAGGCTAGAAACATTTCCTTGGTCATGTTATTGAATTTTCCTTAAAAACCCCTATTTTCCATTAAAAATAATTACATAAATAAATTAAATACAAAAAAATCACATTTTCTCCTCTAATGTCTTAATTGACATGTGAGTGAGGTTACATAAAAATTTAAAGTTCATTTGAGCTTAGTTTAGTGAGTTATAGAATTATGAAGCTTGAAGGGCAAAATGGTAATTAAAAATTTCAACCGTTAATTAAAATTTTAGGATTAATCAAAAAGGGGAGGGTAAAATTTTTGATTTTAAACTGATTTTGGATGATTGAAACTTAAATGATTGAGGGTAGAAACCTACTAACCATATCAAATATAATTAAAATAAAACTTTAATTAATTAATTACTTGAAATTTTAGAAGAATAATAGAAATTGGAATTATTAAAGTAGGGATATTATTAAGAGAATATTTATTCTTAAATTTATGAATTCCTAAATTAATCACTTCAATAATATTTAATTCTTAACTAAAAGGATAATCCTAACTTAAAATTTAAATTGCTAAACAATTTAACAATTAAATTAAATTAAATTTAAGATGTTCAGATTAAATTAAATCAAAATCTAAATCAAGTTAACACCTTAACAATTAAATTAAATCATATTTAATATATTAGGATAAAAATTAAAATTAAATCAAAATAAATTAAACCAAATTAAATTAAAATTAAATTAAATTAAAATTAAATTAAATCAAATCAAATTAAATTAAATTAAATTAAATTAAACTTAAATTAAATTAAAATTAAATTAAATTAAATCAAAAATTAAATTAAATTAAATTAAATTAAATTAAATTAAATTAAATTAAAATTAAATTAAATAAAAATTAAATTAAATTAAAATTAAATTAAATTAAATTAAATTAAATAAAATTAAAATTAGATTAAATTAAAATCATTTAACAACAAACCTAAATGAAATCATTAAGAATTAAATCTAAAATAATTTGAACACTATTCCAAACTTAAAACTATTAATTAAAACCTCATAATCAAACTAAAACACTTTAAATCATTAACTCAAATTTGATTAAAATTCTCAATAAACCAACTTGCCCTTAAAGGCTTTAATTATTATCACTCTTAAATAGATTATTAAGTGAGATGTCACTTCATTCATCAGGTAATCAAATACCTAAGTTCACTGAGCAAGAAATAAAACAAAAATACAAACTCTTGGATGATCAATTCATCCGTACAATAAAAATTCACTTGGACTCGAAAACAATCCCAGAAATATTGAAAAGATATTTAGGACTCGTCCTAAGCACTTCCTCAATATGACGGGATGTTTTAGAAGAACAATTGAATTTAATTGTTCTTTGATGAAGAAAATCATCCTTAAACCAAACCAAGAACCTAGACGTCATAGGAAATGACTAGTTATAGGATTAGGATTTTGGTAGACAACCAAAACCCTTCCCTTAGCTTTACCTAGGTATTTCTTGCAAAATATTTAAATGCGTTAACATGTGTTTTAAGTGTAGCTTGGGATGACGGGAAGACCCTCCAGGTACTCTTTTATTTTATTACAATTTACTTTATTGCAATTTACTTACATGCACTGTGCTTTACTTTTCTTGCATGTTAAACAAGACTATTGCATGAAAACCAAAACCTTTAGGATAGTCCCTGAACTGAAACAAAAACTAAATTAAAAGTCATTGCAAGATAAAATTCACCGCCACAACATTCAAAATATAAAACAACTCAAAATTTAATCACAAACAGAACAACAAAACTATAATTATAACCAAATTAAAACGTCTCGTTGAATGATCGGGAATACCTCGGATGATGTAACCCACGTGTTGCTAACGGGATTTCCCACGGTCTAAATGAATGTATAGAACTCAGTCAGTTGAGTTTAGCAAATTCATCTGGACTAAGTGAATTTAATGAAAATAACGGTGCCGGGATGACGGAAGTCGTGGGATCTTAATCGGTTCTGTTTAATCAACGTTAATATTTGTTTAATTAAAATATTAAAAACACTTGGATTTTAAGATTCTCTCCAAACCAAAACACTTCTCTCATCTCCTGATTTTCACCTTCTAAAACTAAACCTCTGCAACAACAAGGAGCTTGGAGCACGGTGGGCAGCACGGCCATCTTCGTCAGCAAAACAACTCTACATCAGCTAAACATTCCTAGAATTAAACAACCAAACCGTAGGATTTCGAGGTAGTTTGCCTAGTGCAACATAAATCCTCAACTCTTCGTTAGGCATTTGCATGATCATGTCATGTAAATTAAGCCATAACCAGTCTTAGGACTCCGAGGTACTCGTTTGATACGACATAAACCCTCATATTTTCGAGGCTATTTGTGTGATTATGTCATACAAATATAAGACCTAAATAAATAAAATTGGCAAGATTGAAATATTAAATAAACTCCCAAATTGAAGCCAAACAATAGGATAGTTTGAGAAGTTGCAAGATTCTTCTTGGATCCTCAGCTTCTCCTACTTCTCTTCCTTTGAATTCTCGAAATTAATCTGTTCCAAATTTGATCCATTCCCTATTGAAATTCCAAAATTCAATCCTTTGAAAACCTTAAACTTTGAAATTCTTGAGATCAAAACCACTAATCATTATCGAGAGTTTTCTTAAATGATTCCTGTCATTTAAGATGTAATTAACTATAGGGGCTTGCCCTTATAGGGATCTTTAAGAACCCAGGTAATATAAACCCTGCTTAATTTCTTTATATTAAGCAGGGGAACTTATCGGCTTATGAAATTGGTCCGCAGACCAAACGGATGTCACAAATCATCTAGTTTATTTAATCAAGCCCCATCATCAATCAGTGTGTCTATTCTTCGGGATAGATATATGGTTTGTGGTGTGGTGCTCGTTTATATAAACTATTTGGGATGTGAGATCGGTTTGATTTCATATCTTAAAATTTTCAAACTTAAAATTATTTTAAAAATCAAATGCTATTTTTCAAACTGTATATATATATATATATTTAAATTTAATTTAAAATTTAAAATTCATCGACAACTTCTGTTGGCGACCCCTTTCTTTAAAAATAGAACACACAACCTAAAAATATGCCGACACTCCTCTTTAGATTCCTGATGCTTGGTCTCATCCTCCTAAGTACTTAAAAGTTAGACTTTAAGCATTTGAAAACTCCACGTGAAGCAAAGAACTGTTTTGAATGTCCGTGGGGTAAGGGTTCCATCACTAGTCTTTTAAGACAATCACCAAGAAATTCCTATAGCTAAACCCTAGGTTATTCTAAACAAAGACTAGACTTCAACAAAAGTGAGATCAACAAGAAGAAGAGAAGGTTGTGCCTCTAAAACCTATTGGAAGGCTAATATTAGGACCTATGAATCTCGAGTTGTTTGGAGAGCTAGAAGTAGTAGTCGTGATATTCCTTCTACTTCTAGTGCTCCTACTCTTCATGGAATTATGGAGCAACTTATGATCCAACGGGGACACATTTTAACATTACATAATAATTTGAAAATTTAAGGGCTATAAATGCATATAATGATGATTTTGTGGTGAGAAGAATGGAATATGAAGCTGCTTACAAGGTGGCTATGATTAGATTCATGAATGGTGATTCTACTGTGGAATTCCCTACTTGCCTTAGTTTCACTCCATATCAAAAGCAAGATCTTGATGAGGAAGAAGAAGAAGAAGGAGAAAATGAAGAGCATGATGGGAGCGATTACTGATGGTGGTTTACTGTTACTTTGATTTGTTGTTATGTATTGTTTGATGTAAAACTTGAGATTTGTTTTATGTTTTGTTTTTTTTAGTGAGACCCTATGGTGTGGATAAATATGTTTAATTTTTAGATTACTTGCTTAGATTTGGATTTATACTGTTGTATGTTTTCATATTACGGTTAAATATTTAGTTTACGTATTAAATGTCTCAATACCCTGCAAATCTTTGGTATGCAATGTTTAGCTTACATTCTATATTGTTATATACATGTTATTATGAATGATTATTTAATACCTGCATAGCTTGAAGAGAAAAGAAATAGAAGACACGGTACATATATGTTAGTACTTTTTGTTCTTTCTTCCTACCTTTATATTTCTAAAGTAATATATTTGAAAAACTTAAGTTTGGAGGGAAGAAAAATTAAACTTTATTTATCCTCAAATGAACTATTTATTTAAAAAAAACTACTTTTAACATTATTTCTGGTAAGAATTTAACTTTAGAAAGTTATATTTTTGATTTTATTTAAATATTGTAGTAGTCTTTAGAATTAAATTTTAATAATGAGAGTTATCTTTAGAATTAAAATATTTAGTATAAGAGTATAAGACTATAGTTTACTATTTAAACTAAAGGAAAATGTATTTTTGAAATGTTAAGAGTCTTAGAATTACATGTAAGAAGAAAGGATTGAAAGTTTATGAAGTTAATGTTTATACTAATATTGATGTATAAAGAAAAAAGTCTAATGAGTTATAACTTTAGGAAGAGGATGTTGAAGTTCAAAATCATTAAAGGTTATCCGGATATAGTAATCCTCACATAAGAAAGGAGAAAAGAAAAAAAGGTTCAGAAAATAATCCATACATATGAAAAGAAAAAGGAAAAGAGAAAAAAAAGAAAAGAGATATGTGAGGAGACGCTTGAGGAGATGACTGATTAAAAGTTGACCTCACTTGAATTAACCTAAAAGAAAAAAACCTAACCACCTTTCTAGATTTATATTGATGTTTTAGGGGCTTTATTAGTAAATTCTTCAGGAAAGTTCTTTTTTAGATGATTTTTCTAAATGTTCTTAATATGACAAATTGCACTTATTATTGAAATAAATAGAAGACTAGAACTCTTAAACTTGATTACTAAATATCTTACATATAGTTTGACTCAAATTATTGAAGTTGATTTAAAGGTCTTGCTTTTATATTTATGAATAAAAAATTGTAATAATTATAAAGATAAATTCACTACCATGAGTCATAATTGTTATGCAGTAAAAGAGTTACTTGAGGACAAGTATCAGTTAAGTATGGGGGATTTTGATGCACTAAAAATATGTTGGATTTTTTCTTATCTTTTATACTCATTGTTAGTGATATTACACTTTAAAGAAGAAAATTTTTCATTGTTTTGTTGTAGGTATGATGATTTTTGTCACTTGGTGCAAAAGAAAAGAAAAAGGGTAAAATTTGAAGTCAAATGATGTGATTTTTGGAAAATAGGCTCTGGGAACTGATGGCGCCAGGCTAGGCACCAACGACGCCAATTACAGAGAGTAAAAAATTAAAATAGTAGCTGGACGCCGACGACGCCCAAGTCCAGTATGAACAGCGTTCAAGACAGTTATGTGCAATTTCGTTGTAGATTCGACGTATTTGGATGCTATTTGGAGGGTTGCTTGAGGCATCTCTTGAGAAACTAGTCTCTACACTATATTAGAAGGCTAAAACTGCAGAAAAAGATGAGAAGTTGTTGGTTTAAGTGTGTTAGGCATGGGCGTGAGTGGAAAGAAGTGAAGAGTCATTGTAGAGAGTTTTTGGAGACTTGTGGAATCTTGTGAAGTATTGTTTTGAGTAAGCTTTGAGTGTTGTTGTAAGAAGAGAAAGAGAATAAAAAAAACTTCTAGGGATTTGTTTTGGGAAAGAGTTATTAATAAGTTGTGTTTGTATGAACTTTCTTTTATATGTGAAATCCATGCTTTCTTGTATCTTCCTCATGAATTCTGAGTAGATTTCGTTGTCTTTCTCCTTGCAATGAGATATGATGAACTAAAGAGATAGATTAGATATGCTTTTTAAATATTAAATACTTTGTGATAATTTTATACTTCATTCATCATTTAATTTTCGATCTGGCCTATTAAAATGTTAAAATTTGTTGTGAAACATAAGATTCGAAAGGACTATGAGTTCAATAACAAAGTGGAGATCACATTCAATTATATGGATGAGAATTTAGTCCATAGAGTTCAGTGTAAATAAATAGGGAAATATACTTTGTTGGGCATAAAATTGGAGATTTTAAGGGTGACTGACTAAAATCCGCAATTCGGTCATAATGTTTCGAAACTAAAGTGAGAGTTAGCCCTCAGGGGAGGGGGAAGTGGGAGCCAGTTTCCTCTCAGCCTAACCACGAATTTATGGACCAAACATAGGATTAGTTGATGTTCTTTATGTACTTGGCAAAGTTTAAAGAATATGAATGCTTCTATTTGACACAATACAATTTCCAACAATCTAAATCTTTCACTAACCATAAACTCATTACAAGGGGAAGGATGCTTTCTCAAATTTGAATATTTCATTATTAAAATAGTAAAGCTTTGTTTAGACTTAGTAAATTTACTTTGTTGTTTAGAAAATAGTTTGGTAATTTAGTTCCATTAGCATAATCAAATATTGTCAACTTGTGCTTTTCACCTGTAAGTTTTATAAAGATTAAACATTGTGATTTAGTACCACTATCATAAATTAACACCTTCCTCGTGGGATTAAATTGTGGTACTGACCTTTACTTATGTAAGAATTTATGAATTTATATTTTAAATATTTATAATAAATTTTGTAAAAGTCACAATTTCAAACGCAAGTATACGTATCGTTTCAAGTAATACAGGGCTCTATTGGAGTCCTGGTTATCGATCCCACATGGAAGATTTTTGAGAAAATTAATTTAAGAAATATTTAAGATTTTTCAAATTAAAAGTAATTTTAATTTTTATTTTTCAAAATTTAGATTTTAAATTTAATAAAATTTCTACTAAATGTAAGTAAGCAATAATAAAGTAAATGTTAATACAAGTATAAATAAAACAACTTTCTCTTTTTCAACTAATCTAAGATTTTTTTAGAGTAATTATCATTTGTTGAGAACTTAGATTATGGTATTGTGTCAAATAGAAGCATTCCTATTCTTTACCTTTGCTTGACAGTATAAAGAACATTGGTTAATCTGTAGATCGGTTCAGGATGTTTTATTAGTAGAATGGGTTAATCTAGGCTCACACTTCTAGATGTCCAAGGGTGGTTATGGTCGGCCCTACCAGTGACCCGTTCCCTTTCTATAAATCAAATTATTAGAATTTAGTCTGTCACTCTAAAATCTAATCAATTCTACACCCAATAAACAATATCTTCCTATTTATTTGCACTTCACCTTGAATAACCTGCATATAACCTTCGATTACCTAGGGATTCATGAGATATCTACTAGTTAAAAACTCATCTCTAGATAGGTCTCTGAATTCTTCAGCAGGTTTTAAAAATTTAAATGGTCAGTTTAAAAAGTAAATTAAGATCAGGTATTAATATCATCACAATTTTTATAAATATTTTAAGTTAAGTTCTCCAACAAAATTTAATTATCTTAATATCTTTTCATAGTTGAAAGGAGAAAGAAAACTAACTACTCAGAACACATTGAATTCACACAACAAAACATATTAATAAAACTTTGAACCAAGTTATAAATACTTATCTGGAATGTTCCTTCAAGTGATCTGCTGACTCCTGCTGACTCCAATGCAAGGTACAAAACTTCAATAGCAACAATACTTGAAAACTCACACTTACTACTCAAAATAAACTCACTAAATACTAAAGAAAGTGGCTCCCTAAAAGTGTAGGAATTCTAGAGGGGGACTAAAGAATGCGTGGGGGCTATATGGTACTAGAAGGGGCACTTTTCTCTGTAGAATTGACTCCTATTTATAGAGCTTCAAATTTGATCAGGGGTTGCTTAAGGTACCTCTTCAAAATTTGTCCAAATACAATGTATCTTATAGAAGGTAACTGTCGCACCTAGGTGCTGGAGTCCGTGACCAGGTCTTCGCACCTCTTCACTTTGGATCGCACCTCTTCGCGATTAAAACCGTTTTCCTGTGTTCAGATGCATTGTATCACATGTCCTATGTATTACGACTAACTTCCAGTCTTCTAGTAGGTCTAATAACTGTTTAACACCGTCAAAATAACTGACTAAAGTCGTCAAAAAATCTTATCTGCTTCAGTATCGAGCTGGCGCTTAGGCTAAATTTTGGCAACTTTGCTTTTTAGCTCTATTATTGCTCATTTTTGCTCCTTTTTCCTTCTTGAACTCTTTCTTTATCACCTACATCTAAAAACATAAAAATACCTTTTATTAAAGCATAATATCCTTAAGAATTGAATCATAAATAAGGCATAAAAATAGGTATTTTCCATGTGAATCATATTCCCCTAAACTTAAACGTTACTTGTCCTCAAGTAACCCTTTTAATTACATAAAATGTATAACATTTGGAATGAAGCTTAAATATTTAAGATTTCTTATAATTTTTGGTTTTATAAATGTTTTAGCAAATCATTAACCAAATTTCACTAATTAAGTTTAATTTTAAGAATTAAAGAATATTTAACTACCAAATCATAAGTTTTCCAATTTTTCATTTATTTCAAGAATAATTGTAATTTATCATATTAAGGTCACATAGAATATTTACCAGAAAAAGACTATCATGAAACATTTTTCTAGTAAAAATATTTGTGCATAAAAATTAAGTTACAAATGTAATTAGTTTTCTTCCTATAAGATAATTCAAGTGAAGTTAATTTTTTATTAGGCTTTCCTTAAGCTTCTCCTCACATTTCTTTTTTTACTTTTTTTTTCTTTTCTTTATTTTTTTTTAATTTGTGAGGATTACTATTTTTGGATAGCCTGTTAATGATTTTGAACTTCACTATCTTTAACTTTTATTTAAAAACTTACACATTTTCAATTAATAAATATGACATTTTTAATAAGTATTTTTCCATAAATTATGTCAATCTTTTCTTTTTCAAGTAATCATCTTGATTCCTTAGTATTTCAAAAATACAATTTTCTTTACTATAAACAGAAAAATTTTTTAATCTTATTATTCTTTAAGTTAAATAATTCTATTCTTAAAATCAATCAAAATTATTGAAATTTTAGTTAAGTCTACTAAATTATTTATAAATTCAAAAATTTAAGTAATCTTAAATAGATTTTTCATTCCTTATGTTATGTTAATAATTTTTTTAAAGAAAATATTAGTTCATTAAGGACAAATAATATTTAAATTTTAAAGAATTTTCCCTTCCCCCAAACTTAAGCTTTAGTATAAAAATGAATCATAAAATTTTCTAAAGAATCAGAGAAAGAAATAAACAGGAATTTATCTAGGTACAATAATGATGTAGTAAGGAAAAAGTCATTTCTATTTCTACACATGCTTTTTATATATATGTAGCAGAAATCATTAATCATATATAGAAAAGTTTGCAAAGTAGAAGTTAATTTCTACTAATTTTTTTATTATTATTTTTTAAAATTTAAAACATGCTAAATTACTAACTATTCATGAATACTAAACAGTAGGCTGAAACAGAAACAAACATTTATCATAGAAAATAAAAATTCATCCATACTTCAGTCTTTAACACAATAGATGATCTAAAAAAACAGTCTAAAGTCCACAAAGAGTTAATTAAACAAATCAACACTAACAAACAACAATAAAATCAAACTCATCAGTATTAAAATATTAGAAAGAAAATACTAAAAACAGAATCAACACATCTCAGAAGATAAATCAAACTAATAATCACTAGTTGTAGCCTCGTCGTCGTCATCGTCATCAAAAGAGAATTCTACATCCTTTGGATCAACAAAAGGTGAAAATCTTGGACAAGTAGGGAACTGAACATCATGATCACCCTTCAGGAATCTAACAAGAGACTCATAATACTCAGCATCATAATCACTCTTCCTTTGGGTATACTCAGAAAGATGATCGATCTTCTTATCGATCGTATCTACTCTACAATGAGTTAGAAATAACTCATTCTGCTGCTCCATAAAATTATCATGCATGGATTTCCAGAAACTAGATGGTGGCTCAGCAGCATAAGTAGAAGGTCTAGAAGTAGAAGGTCTACCTGTAGTAGGTAATGAACTAGAAGGTGCAGTAGAACTCTTACCTCGAAGTCGATCATAGATACTGACACTTTATCGTCCTATGGGCTTCGTAGACTTGAGCTTTTCCTTAGAAAGATCAACTATAACTCTAACATTCTCTCACAGAGAATAAATCAAAGATGGAAATCCCAATCCAGCAGAAGTGCTAGAACGAGAAGTGACCTCTACAGAGTCATAAATGATACTTCCAACGTCAATCGGCTTCCACTCCTGTATGCAGTAGTTGAGGATAACTCTTTTCTTGGTAACTTGACTCAAATGATTGGATGGAAGGAGGCGAGCAAAATAAAGTAATGTCATGCCTTTGAAACACCATTTAGCTTAGAAGATGAAAAATTTACCCGTTTTCAGTTCCGGATCTTCCAAGCTCCAGTACCATCTATCAGGTAAGCAATAATCATCTCTAAATCTCCCTCAGATGGAGATAATCATAGTAATAGCACTCAATGTTCGGCGGTAGGCCATAGAAAATATTGATTCGCTCAGGAGTAAATCCTACTCCAACTCCTCTTACGAAGATCTCGTATTCTTCAGCATCCATAAAACTCCCTGACGATCGGGATAACAGCAACAACAGTAAAGTAACAGAGTCATTGCCACTTGAGTGCAACGATCGTATCTTCAATCCTTCCCCAGGATTATAAAAACTTCATTTTGAGATAAACTTTCTCATTATAGTAAAATCGTTGTAACGAAAATGTGTCGTGGCAGTGACAAACTTGCTACGATCAAAATTTTCTCGTTCCTTTCCTCATTTAGATTTAGGTGCCATCTAAAAGTGAAATAAAAATGCAAAATAAATTTATAAAATCAAAGGAAATGAATTAATTTGAGCTTTTCAAACTTGAAAAAGCTTAAAAATCCATGGATTTAACTCCAAAAATCAAAAAAAATTTCAAAATTTTGGTTTTCTTGAAAGAGAGCAAAATCCATGGTGAAAATCGAAAATAATTTGTTTATAATGTAGATCTGACCTTGGGATGAAGAAATCGAGTTATTTCAAGCTTAAAATTTGAAAATTCGGCCTCAAATGGGATCTCTAAGGTTGATTTTCGTGTAAACAAGAAGAATAGGAAGCTTAGATGTCAAAAATGGCATTGGGGGGGGGGTAAGAAGATGAAGTTTCAGTTCAGGTCGAACTGGCGCCTAGGCGCCGAATTCTGGCGCCTAGGCGCCAGACTCGCCTTTCCAAAAATTCGTTTTAAATTTTATATTTTCTACCAAAACTTATAAAATTCGACATCTAATTACTCATAAGAGAGTATCACTCCAATTTATATCTTCTAAAAAATTCCACAATCAATTAAAAATGATAAATTAGATCTGCATTTCAAACTCAAAATATAACCAAACTCTTGAATTCCATTTCATCATTTTCATTCCAAGCCCAATAAATTCCAAAATAAGACTATAACAAGGTTCATCATTCTATAAACAACACAAACAACATAAATTTAAAGCAAATTTTCAATCCAATAACACACATTGAACAATTAAGCAAACACACAAACTCGATATTCGACACACTAGAACTTAACTCAATCACACCTAGAACATATAGAAGATCTATTCAACACCGAACTTCAATTTCCATCTCTTTCGCGATGAAGTTTTCTAGGACCGCAGGGATAGAAAATCAACGCCCTTGGAAATTCCAAAGCCGTCTTTTCATCAATCCACTTGTTCTTCTACTACATTGCTACTTGAGCGTCTTGATAGGCCGCCATATGATCAAATTGAAGTTTCATCTGCCATTCCAACTGCTTAATTTGATGATACATCTCATGCAAATGATTCCCAATTCTTTAAGTTCCGCTTCAATCTTTTCTAAATGACTAAATAACCTCTCCATACTAACTGTAATAAAACCATTAAAATAAGGTTGAGGATCTTTGGGGGATTTGTCTCTTACCTCATTTTCATGATTTTCTCTATCCATTGCTTCCAAATTCCTCTTATCTTCTCCAAAATAGATTTCGCTGGTTGTAAATAAGGTTTCTTAGGGATTGGGGATGAAGATGGGGCAATTTATGGGAGATTTTGCGTGAAAAACTCAAGATTTTCAGTTTTTCCATGATCTGTAACTGTGGCGCCTATCGATACGTTTTGGTTATGCTGGCGCTTAGGCGCCGACTTTGCGCCTAGGCGCCGGAACCACGTTCGACTCTGTTTCGCCTATCGTCAAATTTTACAAAGTTTCTATTTTAAAAATAAGTTTATTGAAAGTGCGTGATCAATACATAAACAACAATTAAGATAAATTCAAATCACAATTAATCATAATGATAATAAATGGGTTGTCTCCCACAAATCGCATGGTTTAACGTCGTCAGCCCGACCTAATCAATTGAATTAATCGGGTAGACTCAGTTCGTAAGCCTCTTTGTAATTTGGTTTCATTTCACCCATATAAGGCTTTTGTCTTAATCCATTAACTTTAAATATTTTTTCAGTTTTGGGATCTTTAATATCCACAGCTCCATAAAGGTATACTTTCTCAATAATAAATGGTCCCATCCATTTAGATCTTAATTTTCCAGGAAAAAGTTTTAAACGAGCATTAAATAGTAATACTTCTTGTCTAAGATCAAATATTTTCCTTGAAATCTTTTTGTCATGCAATTTCTTGATTCTTTCCTTATAAATCTTTGCATTTTCATAGTTTTCATTTCTTATCTCTTCCATTTCATTCAGTTGTAATAATCATTTCTCTCCTGCAGCATTGAAATCGTAATTGAACTCCTTTATCGCCCGATAAGCTTTATGTTCCGGTTCAACTAGTAAGTGACGATGTTTACCATAAATTAACCGATAAGGTGACATTCTGATAGGTGTCTTATAAGCTGTTCTATAAGCCCATAATGCAGAATCAAGTCTATCAACCAAGTGAGTTCTTTTAGGATTAACAGTCTTTTCTAATATTCTTTTAATTTCTTTGTTTGACACTTCAGTCATTCCACTTGTTTGTGGGTGATAAGCAGTTGCAATTTGATGTTTAATTCCAAAATTTTCCAATAATGATTGAATTCTTATATTTCTGAAATGACTTCCCCCATCTGTGATAATTACCTTGGGCATTTCAAATCTTGTAAAAATCATCTTCTTTAAAAATTTCGAAACACTTTTCGAATCATAGTTAGGTAGAGCTACAACTTCAATCCACTTTGAAACATAATCAACTGCTAATAAAATATAAGTTTTTCCAGATGATGGTACAAAAGGTCCCATAAAGTCTAAACCCCATACATCAAATATTTCAATTTCTAATATATAGTTTAGAGGCATTTCATCTTTTCTGGATATATTCCCCATTCTTTGACATCGACCACAAGTTTTCACATAATGTCCAACATCTTTGAATAATGTAGGCCAATAAAATCCAGAATTTAAAATTTTACATGCAGTTTTATCTACTCTAAAGTGTCCTCCAAATTTAGAATCATGACAATTTTGAATTATTGTAAAAGTTTCTTCAAAAGGTATACATCTTCGAATCACAGAATCTCTTCCTATTTTAAATAAATGAAGATCTTCCCAAATATATGATTTAGAATCATTCTTAAATTTCTTAATATATTTGTTATTCAATCCTTACGGTAAAATATTGCTAACCAAATAGTTAAATATATCTACATACCAAAGCATTTGTAATCCTTAAATAACATATAACTTTTCATGAGGGAATTTCTCATTTATGTTTTCTTCATAAATCTTCTCACAATTATTTTTTATTTATGATAAATGATCAGCAATTTTGTTGTCAGCTCCTTTTCTGTCAATTATTTGAAAATCAAATTCTTGTAAAAGTAAAACCCATCTGATCAATCTAGGTTTAACATCCATTTTAGACATTAAATACTTAATAGCAGAATGATTAGTATGTACGATACATTTCGTTCCAAGAAGATACGGTCTAAATTTATCAAAGGCATATACTATTGCTAAAAGCTCTATCTCAATAATAGTGTAATTTCTTTGAGTTTCATTAAGAGTTTTGCTAGCGTAATATACAACTTTAAACATTTCCTCATATTTTTGTCCCAATACAGCTCCAATTGCATAATCACTTGCATTACACATTAAATCAAAATGTTTACTCCAATCAGGTGCAACAATAACAGGTGCAGTGATTAATTTTTCCTTTAGAATATTGAACGCATTGAGACAATCTTCATTAAATTCAAAATTAGCTTCCTTTTCTAATAAATGACAAAGAGGTTTAGCAATTTTAGAAAAATCCTTTATATATCTTCTATAAAATCTAGCATGACCTAGAAAACTTCTCACATCAGTAACAGTAGTAGGTGGTTGAAGTTCAACAATAGTTTTCACTTTTGCCCTATCAACTTCCATACCTATTTGTGAAATTTTATGTCCAAGTACAATTCCTTCTGTGACCATAAATTGACGTTTTTCCCAGTTTAGAACCAAATTTGTTTCTTCACATCTTTTCAGAACTTTCATTATATTTTCCAAGCAAGACTCAAAAGAAGTTCCAAAAACTGAAAAATCGTCCATAAATACTTCATTCCTTTATCAATTAAATCACAGAATATTGACATCATACATCTTTGAAAAGTTGCAGGTGCCTTACATAAACCGAAAGACATTCTTCTAAAGACAAATGTTCCATAAGGACTTGTAAATGTTGTTTTCTCTTGGTCCTCAGGAGCAACGGGTAATTGATGATAACTAGAATATCCATCCAGAAAACAGAAATATGAGTGTATAGCTAATTTATCTAGCATTTGATCCAAGAAAGGTAAAGGAAAATGATCCTTTCTAGTGGCGTTGTTTAATTTTCGATAATCAATGCAAATTCGTCATCCAGTAACTTGTCTTGTAGGAATTAATTCATTTTTATCATTGACAATGACAGTTACACCTCCTTTCTACAGATCACAATGAATAGGACTTACCCATTGACTATAAATAATTCCAGCATCTAACCATTTCAAAATCTCTTTTTTATCAACCTCTTTCATAATTGGGTTCAATCTTCTTTGAGGTTCAATAGTGGGATTTCAATTTTCTTCCATTAAAATCCTATGCATACAGATTGAAGGGCTTATTCCTTTTATATCTGCAATAGTCCAACCAAAAGCTTTCTTATAGTTCTTCAGAACTCCTATTATTTTTTTTTCTTGATCTTTGCTTACTTTTGAAGATATAATAACAAGTAAAGTTAATGAATTTCCAAGAAATGCATACTTTAAATGTGTCGGTAACATTTTTAATTCCAGTTAATGGGCTTTTTCAACTGAAGGTAAAATTATCTCATTTTTAGTTGTGTCTAAAATTTCCCAATTATCATGAATATAATGAGTTTCTTCAGATAAATTTTCTTTATTTACTTCTTCAATTTCTTTAGTTAATGATTCATTATATAACACATATTCATCATCTTTTTCTTCAGAAATGACCTTACATTTTTCTTGATAATGCTTTTCAATTATATAATCAAAAATATTCATCCGATAGCATTTTTCTTTGTCAGGATACCTTATTGATTTCAGAACATTAAATGTTATCTCTTGATCATTAACTCTCATCATTAATTCTCCTTTTTGCACATCAATCATAGCACATCCAGTAGCTAGAAAATGTCTCCCTAAAATAATAGGTATTTCTTTATCTTCTTTCATATCCAATACAATGAAATCCACAGGAAAGATAAATTTATCTACCTTAACAAGAACATCCTCTATAACTCCTTTAGGATAAGTAATAGATTGATCAGCTAACTGAAGGATTATAGTGGTGGGAGAAATCTCTCCTAAATCTAACCTTCGAAAGATAGAAAATGGCATGAGATTAATACTTTCTCCTAAATCACATAAGGCTTTTCCACAAATTTTTTCTCCAATAGCACCTGGTATAGTGAAACTTCTAGGATCTTTAAGTTTCTGAGGTAGTTTCTTCTGAATTATTGTACTATATTCTTCACTTAATGTAACAGTTTCATAAGCTTCAAATTTTCTTTTCTTACTTAAAATATCCTTCATAAATTTTGCATAGCTTGGCATTTGTTCCAAAACTTTAGCGAAAGGAATGTTAATGGTAAGTTTCTTAAAAATCTCAAAGAACTTAGAAAATTGATGGTCAAGCTTCAGCTATTTTAGCTTTTAAGGAAAAGGTGGTGGTGGTCTTTCAACTTCCACTTGAATAGGAATTACAATTTGATCTTTAGTTAAAGAAAGAGTTTCTTTAGGTTTTTCAATCTCTTCAACTTCTCTCTCTTTTTCAATTTCATTCTGAATTTTCTCTTTTAATTCCTTTCCACTTCTAAGTTGTACAGCTTTTGCTTGTTCATGATCTTTTCCAGTTTCTTTTAGATTAATTTTGACATTGCTAGGCAGTGTTCCTTGAGGTTTGTAATTAATAAAACTAGAAATTTGACCCATCTGATTCTCAATAATACGAATAGCAGTGTTTTGACTTTGTAGCTGATTACCTAGTTGTAAGATTAATTCTTCTATAGATAACTTTTTCTGCTGATTGTTAAAACCAGGAGGATAAGTTGGTCTATAGTTTGAATTTCCTTGATTGTTTCAATTTCTTGTTGGATTGACTTAATTATTACTCCATTGTTGATGTCCATTATTCCAATTAAAAATAGGGTGATTTTTCAAACCTGGATTATAATAATTAGAATAAGGGTTGTTAGTTTTACTAGAAATAGCTTGTAAAGTTTCCATTGTTTGAGAATCATCAGCATTTCCAGAATTATCATGCGACATAGTAATAGTAAGATTATCCAATTTCTTAGATATCGCAGCCACTTGTGAAGCTAAAATAGAAAAGGCTTCATTATCTTGAATACTTGTCATTCTTTTTTAGGATTAATCCTTTCAGAAGGCCATTGAAAATTGTTGTTAGTCATTTCTTCAATTAAAGTATAAGCTTCTTCAAATGTCTTAGCCATTAAAGAACCACCAGCAGCAGCATCTATAATAGATCTAAGTGGTCCAATAAGTCCATTATAAAATGTTTGAATAATTAGCCAATCTGGTGAAGTTTGATGAGGACATTTTCTTAATAGTTCTTTAAATCTTTCCCATGCTTCATAAATTGTTTCTCCATCAAATTGCATAAATAAAGTAATATCATTTCTTAATTTAGCAGTTTTAGAAGGAGGAAATATTTTGTAAGGAATTTTTGTGTCATATCTGCCCAAGTTTTATTAGAACAAGTTGCTAATGAATTAAGCCACATCTTCGCTTTATCTTTTAAGGAAAAAGGAAAGAGTCTAAGCCTAATAGCATCATCAGAAACATTATTATATTTAAAGGTAGCACAAAGTTCTAAGAAGCTAGCAAGGTGTAAATTTGGATCCTCATTTGGTCTTCCTCCAAATTGATTATTTTAAACCATTTGATTAATAGATGGTTTAAGCTCAAAAGAAATAGCATCTACAGCTGGCATTTGGATACTAATATGAAGTTCATCAGTTATAGGGTTTGCGTAATCCCTTAATGCTTTATAAAAATTTTGTTCATTAATTTCTATTGGATTTAGATTATTTTTATGTAAGTTAGTCATTTCCTGATTTTTTTGAATTTGTTTTCCTTTTCTAATTCTTTTAACTGTTCTTTCTAATTCGGAATCAAAAGGTAATAATTCTTGAGATCCAGAACTACACATAAAAATAAATTAAAATCTTTTTGGTATTATTGTTTTTTATTATTTTTATTTTTATTTTTATTTAAAGAAATAAAAGTGTATAATTTATTTTAATTTGAGAAATGTAAAAATTGTCTTTTTAACTTACTTCCTTATCTTCCCCCGGCAACGGCGCCAAAAACTTAAATTGCAGTACTAATCTTTACTTATGTAAGAATTTATGAATTTATATTTTAAATATTTATAATAATTTTTGTAAAAGTCACAATTTCAAATGCAAGTATACGTATCATTTCAAGTAATACAGCGCGTTATTGGAGTCCTGGTTATCGATCCCACAGGGAAGATTTTTGAGAAAATTAATTTAAGAAATATTTTAGATTTTTCAAATTAAAAGTAATTATTATTTTTATTTCTTTTCAAAATTTAGATTTTAAATTTAATTAAATTTCTACTAAATGTAAGCAAGCAATAATAAAGTAAAGATTAATGCAAGTATAAATAAAAAAACTTTCTCCTTTTCAACTAATCCAAGATTTTTTTAGAGTAATTATCATTTGTGGAGAACTTAAATTATGGTATTGTGTCAAATAGAATCATTCCTATTATCTACTTTCACTCGATAGTATAAAGAACATTGGCTAATCTATAGATCGGTTAAGGATGTTTTTTTAGTAGAATGGGTTAATCTAGGCTCACACTTCTAGATGTCCAAGGGTGGCTATGGTCGGTACTATCAGTGACCCGTTCCCTTTCTATAAATCAAATTATTAGATTTTAGTCTGTCACTCTAAAAATTAATCAATTTTACGCCCAATAAACAATATCTTCCTATATATTTGCACTTCACCTTGAATAACCCGCATATAGCCTTCGATTACCCAAGGATTCATGTGATATCTACTAGTTAAGAACTCATCTTCGCATAGGTCTCAGAATTCTTCAACAGGTTTTAACAATTTAAAAGTCTAGTTTAAAAAGTAAATTAAGATCAGGTATTAATATCATCAAAATTTTTATAAATATTTTAAGTTAATTTCTCCAACAAAATTTAATTATCTTAACATCTTTTCATAGTTTAAAGGAGAAAGAAAACTAACTACTCAGAACACATTGAATTCACACAACAAAACATATTAATAAAACTTTGAATAAAGTTACAAATACTTATCTGGAATGTTCCTTCAAGTGATCCGCTGACTCCTACTGACTCCAATGCAAGGTTAAAGACTTCAACAGCAATAATACTTGAAAAATCACACTTAATACTCAAAATAAACTCAATAAATACTAAAGAAAGTGGCTCCCTAAAAGTGTAAGAATTCTAGAGGGGGACTAAAAAATGCGTGGGGGCTATATGGTGCTAGAAGGGGCACTTTTCTCTGTAGAATTGACCCATATTTATAGAGCTTCAAATTTGACCAGGGGTTGCTTAAGGCACCTCTTTAAAATTCGTCCAAATACTATGTATCTTCTAGAAGGTAACTGTTACGCATAGGTGCCGGAATCTGACGCCTAGGCACCCGAGTCCGTGACCAGGTCTTCGCACCTCTTCACTTTGGATCACACCTCTTCGCGATTAAAACTGTTTTCTTGTGTCCAGATGCATTGTATCACATGTCATATGTATTAGGACTAACTTCCAGTTTTCTAGAAGGTCTAATAACTACTTAACACCGTCAAAATAACTGCCGAAAGTCGTCAAAAGATCTTATCTGCTTCAGTATCGAGCTGGCGCTTAGGCGCCGGATTTTGGCGCCTAGGCGCCAGACTTAAAATTTTGGTAAATTTGCCTTTTAGCTCTATTTTTGCTCCTTTTTGCTCCTTTTTTCTTCTTGAACTCTTTCTTTATCACTTGCATCCAAAAACATAAAAATACCTTTCATTAAAGTATAATATCCTTAAGAATTGAATCATAAATAAGGCATAAATATGGTATTTTTCAAGTGGATCAAGGATCAATAACTAGGACTCCATTAGAGCACAATACAGTTAATTAGAAAGCCTAAAAAAGTAAATCCTAAACAATTTTATTATTAATTGTATAACAGGCTAATGGGAGACATTGCAGCGTTTAATTGGTTAAGGTTTCATATGAGAACATTACGAGCCTCCTTTGCGTTGCATCACATGTCAACGTGTGTAAAAGTTTTTGTATTGTGAAGGTGCATTTCCCAAACATCTTCTAAATTTCTTTTGCAAGAACAGAGATTTTATTACCATTTTAGATCACATGTGATCTTCTCTATTTTGCCAATGTGATCCTCAAAATAACTTTACCAAATGACAAAGCTCCTTGAAACGAAGCCCGAGTCTGAAATCTGAATTAAGAAAAGGAAGCAAAACCAAAAATTAAAGTCAAAGTATGAGCTTTAATTTTTTATTTTTCAATTTATTTATTTGTCCAAAATTTTCACAAATTAATCCAAAATTCAAAAAAATAAATATTTCACTAAACAAAACAAAAGTTCAAACCACTAATTTCAAAACCAAACAAAATAATCAATATAAACTTGTAATGCATATCAGAACATCTGCACTGATAGATTGATTATTTAGTGACTTAACGTTTCACAAAAATCCAACATATACTTGGGTAAAAGAGAAGTAAGAATGAGAAGACAACTCAACTTATTACATTAAAAATCCTAAAAAGGAGAAAAACTATAGGGTCTAACCCATTTGAAAGAATCCATCACATAATTGGAAGTAAATGTGTCCACTCTCCTCTTAAATTAGAGTATATGGAATTAAAAAGTTGATGCACAACTATGGGTCAGTAATATTATTTGGAATGAACCACAAAGGCTGCGCATGATTATATAAAAGCATTAGCTCACCATGAATGTTATAGTGTTAACTTATCGTAGAGGCTATAGTTGAAAGTTGTGATAATAGTTAGTCATGTTAGTCATAGATGGTTACTTCAGGAGCACGGATTGGTCAAAAAGATCATAATTAGGAGTTGCCGAAGCTGTGAGCATGCTGTAGTTGGTCAAATAGGTCATAGTGGCAAGATACAATAATGTCCGTAGGCTATAAAGGTAGAAGTTGGGAGCCACGTGAAGTGTTAACCATGTAGGTCATAGTTGGTCATTGATCACAGAAAAATATATTAAGAAATTCATATCTATTTTTGATGAAATTGCACTTTAAAGAAAGGTATTTTCTTTATTTTACTGCAGGAACGCAGATTTATAAGTGATGGAAGCAAAAAGCATGAAATGGAGCGAATTTGTATCAAAAAAGGAAGAAATTCATGCAAAATGAACTAAGTCGCCGACGGCGAGATCGAGCCCGCCGACGGCGAGATCAAGAGGAGAATTTCTGAAGGAATTGCAACTACCTCGCCGACAGCGAGCCCGAGCCCGCCGACATCGAGATCGCACTGTTTGAAGACATTCTAGAAGCCCCGCTGACGGCAAGGTCGTTTTCCGCCGATGGCGAGATAGTTCAAAATGCAAAATACATTGAACCTGGACGCTTTTTGAAGAGGTGTTTAAGCACCCCTTGGACCTTTGCCTACCTCTATAAATAGAGGCCAAATTCTATTGTCTAGGTGTGTCTATTTAGAGAGTCTTAGTGTCTCTTTTTGGTGTCTATTTGTATTTGTGTGCTAATTTAAGAGTTTTAGAGTATAATTAGTGAGTTAGAAGTGTCGTTATCTTAGAAGGAAAAGTCGAAAGGAACTTGAGTACTGCTTAGGGAGGAAATTAAGATAAGTATCTTTGTTTATTGTTGTTAACTTTAAATGAAATAAATGCTTTGTTTAATTCCCATGCATTCTGAGTAGTTTTCTTAGTCTTTCTCCTTGTTTATGAAAATTATGCGAAATGATGAAATTAAATAGAAGTACCTAATTTATTAAAATAAGTTGTAATAATTTTTACTTAAAACTTAATTTACTTTCAATCTGACCAATTGATTTGTTAAATTATGTTGAATTATCAACTATAGTAAAAATTACATCCAATATTCAGGGAAGTCAAAAGCCTTGGGAAATATTATTTATCGGACGTAGAATTGGAGATTTTAGTGTGACAGACTAAAATATTCAATTTGGTACTATTGTTTGAGAGCTGAAGTGTAGATGTTAGCCCTCAGGTGAAGGGAACGTGGGAGCTCTAAAGTGGCAGCCAGTATCCTCAAATCTAGCCGTGGATTCAGTAATCAAACATAGGATTAGTCAATGTTCTTTGCACGTGGACAAAAGGGTAAAGAATAGGAATGCTCCTATTTGTCACAATACAATTCAAAAAATTCTATTTGAATTCATCTTTCACTTAATTTTCTATAAACAAGGAGAAGGATACTTCTTCTGAATTATTTAAATCAACTTTATTTCAAGCATTAGTTTACTTAGTTTGCTTTAGTTACTTTAAATTTCTGTATACTATACTTAGTAAGTAATTCCTTTAAATTTAGTCGATTCAAATCGTTAAAACTTCCCGTGGGATCGATAACTGAGGACTCACTGGAGCCACTGTATTACTTGATACGATACGTATACTTGCGTAGAATCCACATTATACATTCCATCATAAAATATTTTAAAGTGGGATCAAGTTTTTGGTGCCGTTGCTATTAACATAATTTGCAAACATATAAAAAGTGGGTCAAACCACATTCAAATTCCATAGATGGTGAAGTTCATGGGAATTGAATGCAAATAAATAGGGAAATAATATTAATCGGGCGTAGAATTGGAGATTTTAGAGTGACAGGCTAAAATCCTCAATTCGATCCTATCATTTGGGTGCTGAAGCGGAGATGTTAGCCCTCAGGCGAGGGGAACGTGGGAGCTCCGAAGTGAGTCGGTATCCTCCCAGATACAGCAACGGATTCGAAAACCAAGCATAGAATTAGTCAATGCTCTTTATGCACGGACGAAAGGGTAAAGAATAGGATTGCTCTTATTTGGCACATACGATATTTAATGCATCTCATTCCTAAATATTATCTATTTCATTACATAAGAATAGTAGTTTTTAATATCTCAAAATTCTCCAAACCAATTCATCCAAAAGGGTTATATTTAGAATTCTTATTTGCATTTAGATATAGTTACTTATCTTTATATTTAACACTTGCATTTAGGAATAGTTCTTAGATAAAACACAATTTTAATCGACATTCCAAACTAAGGACTTATTAGTAGTAGACTAGAATTTAACTAAAGACCTCTTACTTCACTTCCTCCCGGTATCGATGCGGGGTTTTTAAAGAAAACTCTATATTACTTGAAACGATACGTATACTTGCGTAGTACCCCTAGTGTGTAAAATATTTTCTAATTTTTATATCATTTAAGATTTTTCACACTAGCCGCTATTTATAAATCGGATCAAGTTTTTTGCCATCTTTTGGAAGTTAATTTATTGCGTAATTGCGGGTCGGGTCAGTCATATAGACCATAGTGGTGAGCTGTGATGACATTCGTAAACCGTAGAGACCAGAGTCGAGAGCTGTGCGAGCTATGCACCATGTAAGATGTAGTTGGTCACGTAGGTCATAGTTGTGAGCTGTGATGATGTCCATAGGCCATTGAGTTTGGATTTAGGAGATGCACGAGCTGTGGACCACATAGGCAGTGTTTGGTCATATCGGTCATAGTTGTGAGGAGTTACAATGTACTCGTTGTGTGTCATTACTCCGTTTTTAAGGTAGGTCTTTGCACCATCTTTATGGTGGCATCGTTACACTATCTTCGGGTGCATTTCTCTGATACCTTTTGAGTCCATCATTGCACTATTTTTGGGGTAGTGTCATTACACATCTTCGGGGAGCATTTCTGCACCATCTTTGGGATGCATTGTACCATTTTTTGGGTGTTATCATTATACTGTCTTTGGAGTTATATCATTACACCATTTTCATGGAGAATTCTTACACAGTCTTTAGATAGCACTGTTACATTGTCTTAGAAGTGTGTAGTTGCAACGTCTTCAGGGTTGTTGCATTAACTTTGGGCTGGCATCATTACACTATCTTTAAGATGTGTTCATGCACCATATTTGGGTTGTATTAATGCATCATTTTTAGGGTGGTATTGTTATACCATCTTTAGGGTGGCGTCGTTACACTATATTGGAGATTTGTTCTTTTAAGGACATTGAGTGTGTTGTTGCACAATCTTTGTAGTGCGTTATTACATCTTATGGTGCTTCATTACTTTTCAAGTCTGTCGAAATTCTGTTGTGCACATCACAATTTTGCAAGGGGTCTCATTGCAAAGAGTAGAGGCTGCCGATGATGGTCGATATGGGTCGGCAAGTGGTGGTTAACGGTGGTTGGTAATTGCTGAAGCAGGAATTGTTCGTTGGATCTTTGGTGCAAAAACGAATTGCGCCTCAGCTCCTTCTCTCGTTCTTTCTTCAGGCTCAGGTTTAGGTCTGACCCGATAGGGCACTATTTATAGAGATTATGAGAGATCTTATGGTAAATAAGGAAAGAATTTGAACCACTCCATTAGAGAGCTCAGAGAGATCACTTGAATTGGATTGTGTTTTGTGGATATTTGACGCATTAGTTGTGTCAAAATTTAGTGATCTTAGGCTCATTGATTCATCTCGTCAAGATACTTAATTTGACTATAAGCTTGTTTGATTTGAAAGTCACATAATCATCTAATCAGCCACTAGAAACTTCCAAAAAGAACTTAGTGTTATTGTGTTTGATCTAGTCTTGATTTGACTCAAATTGAGCTAATTTTAGTGCTATTGTGTTTGTCTCGTCGAATCAGCCAGTTTATCGATAAATTTACTGAAATTAGAGTTCTGGATGATTTTTAGTTGAACTTTGATCATTTTTTTCTAAAAAAAATAATCCTGAGATTCATGACACAATTTGTGATTCATGTCGGATTATGAAAATTTGTTGATGTAAAACCAAATTATATTTTACTTTTTATTATAACCAAATATTGCACATTTTTAATGAGTTTTGCAATTATTGTAGATGACATGTACCAATTTTTAGTGTTGCTTGGCATTGTTTATGATTTTGGGTAAGGATCTTGTTGGCTTTGATAGGCCACAATGTGGACATCAATAGTGTGTTTTGACGTTGATGGCGGATAGAAGCGTTGACATTATTGACAATGATATGCGATAAATTATTTTGGCGCACTGAGGCATTAATGTTTAGTTGGCGTGATTGGCCAAGTGTGAGTAGTTTGGCGATCATAATTGTTAGTAGGGACCGTCAACTCAAAACATGCATTATTTGGTAACTAAAAATTGAGGAGAACCAATCACAATTTCGTTGTTTTAGTTTGACAATTATTGTATTGGATATTTGGTGTAAACCTTTTTTAGGTGTTATTTAGCATTTATTTTTATAAACTGGTTAATAAAAAAATATGTATTATTTTCTATAATTGTTAAATCAATAATGTCATATAAATAAACAGTGCATATATAATTAAACATAAATTTTATTTATTCTTGTTGAATAGTAAAAAATTCACAACAACAAAGAAATCTTATGCCTTTGTTCTCTATAATTTTCTAGCATACACATGAATAAAAGTGTTGAAGACAACATGGAAAAACCCTATAAATAGAACACCACGGGTCTAGCCCAATTAGAGTAATCCAATGGGAATTTAAAAGTATAGAGGTCCACTTTTCGCCTACATTAGGGAAGATGAGGTTACAAAAATTGATTTTCATAGTTTTATAATAACTGTTTCGGTATAAAAATTATAGTTGGATGTATTTGGCTATAGAAGCCATTATTGGTGGTTCTAGCGGTCATAGTTGGTTATAGCAATGGCCGGTGGTAGTTCGCAACGAATTTTTGGAGATAAACCATGAACTTCAAGAGTTAAGCTTCATGGGTTAGTTTACTTTCTTCTTTTCTCCTTCGTGCTTCAAGCAAAGAGTCGGGGCCTATTTATATATTTTGTGAGAAAAACTTTGGTTAAACTAACCAATCTCTCAAAAAACTCCATCGTACATTCAACATTAATTCCCTTGGTCATAGATTCTTATTTTTTTAAAATTTTGGCATCTTGACAACCTAGAAATTAAATGATCTTAGGTTCATTGGATTTTCAACTAGTCAAGATATTCAATTTGATCATGTGCTTGCTAAATTTTTAGATCATTTGGCTTCTAAATGATACACTAAACCCTTTGATTAGATTTCAAGTGTTTGATCAAAACTCATTTGAATTCAGATTGGATCACTTTTGATATTATTATGATTATCATATTATAAGACACAATTTGACTATAAACTTGGTGAAACTGAAGCTCAGGTGAACATAAATTTGAAAAAGGAATGTCTTACTTAAAATGCTTCGTGAAATGCGCTTGATGATAATTTTTTTCTATGGCACATGAGTTGACCCTCTATTTTCATAGATCGATATTTATGTCCTCCTAAAATATAATTCATTGAAAAGTTCTTCATCAAAATTTTAGATATTTCATAAGATCCGGTGTTGATTGTAATAAAAAAAAAATTGCATATCAATTACACAAATTTACTCAAAGTGCTTCATCGAGTTTTGAAATTGCCATAATTGAGTCCTAAATGTCAAAACATGGTTAAAAAGACCCTTCAAGGAAAAGGCTTGATTATGTTGTAATTGTGATTATTAAGAGTGCTTACAGGTTTTTGGGCATAGAAAAATGTGTGCTTACCTGCACATATATGTGTATGGATCACATTATAAAATGGTGTACTCACGAATAATAATAGGGTGCACGAGCGAGTATGAGAGCGAGCGGGGGTGTAGCAATGTGTGCAGAGGAATGAAAATGCGACAACAAGCATGTGAGCCCTTGCATGCATGTGTCCGCACCTATATGAACTTATTGCACATGTGGTGTGTATAGGGTGTGGGCTCAAGAAATTTGGTGGTGTGCGCACAGATGCACATTAGTGAGGGAGAGCTAGGAGCATAGGCATAACAACACATGCATATTTGTAATGGGGCATCGGTGCACGTGTACATGCTGGGGTGTAGTGGTGGATGTGTGGGTGTGCATGCTGTCATGCTAGCTTATGAAGCGTTACGACTATTCACAAAGCCGTGCGTCTGCGCGTACTTATCTTCATATAGGTGTGCCACGTATGTCTACAACTTTTTTCTAATGATTGTTATAGTACTCGACCCTTTTAACTTTAAATACCCCTTTTAAAAAATGGGGTACTCACTCCATTCTTTATGTAGAAGAATCCTCTCATAGGCAATTGTTAACAACATACTATTATTGTCTATGCATATTTATGTTATTGTTGCCAACTTATATTCAAGGAGTTATCTTTATTCAAAGAGTTGTCTATATTCAAGGAGTTGTCTGAGGATTCTACTTTTATTATTTTATTGAATATTTTATTTCAAGTTTTAGTGACTTGAATGTGAGTGTTTTCTAAAGAGGTATATTATCAAAGGCCCCTAGTCACTCTCTTCATATGTAAAAGCTTTCAAGACTTTGGGGTTTGATGATGTGACATTAACCATTAATAGTGACATATTATTAATTTTTCAAAAAAAAAAATTTTTTTTGAGCGATATGGCAGTCATTTCTCCAAAACCGTTTGATCGAGCTTGAGCTATGTCGCTAAGCTAACTCATTATTTATGAGAAGAGCTTGTCTTTGGGACTTCATTTTTTATGCACTGTTTAGATTTAATATATATATATATATATATATATATATATATATATATATATATATATATATATATATAGATTTTTGGAAAATATCATTTTGAATTTTAAAAATAATGAAATCAAACCGATCTCATATATGTAATAGTTTAAATAATCGAGCATTACACCGCAAACCATGTATCTATCCCGAAGAATGAATACATTACTTAGCGATGACTTTATCAAATAAACTAAAGAATCCATGACATCCGTTTGGTCTGCGAACTATTTATGTTGACCGACAACTTCCCTTATCTAATATTAAGCAACTAGATAGAGTTTATATTAATCTGGGGTCTTTAAGTTTCCTATGAGGGCAAGCCTTTATAGTTAATTACATCTTAGATAACCGAAGTCACCTAAAAAAACCTTTGATTTAGATCAGGAAAAGTTATTTTCATGACTTCCAGAAGGTAGGGTTCTTCAAGGTAATGTGATAACAGAAAATCCAATAAGTGAGTGGCTCAAGTTTGGAATAATTATTATAGGAATTCAAAGGACGATGAGGCTAGGGGAAAACACAGCACCAAGAAGAACCTAGGCAATTTCCCAAACTATTATATTGTTTGGCTTCAATTTAAGATATTTATTTAGTGTTTCATCCTGCCAATTTTATTATTTAGGGCTTACATTCACTTGACACCGATCATGTGAATAGCTTGAAAGATAAGAGGACTAATGTCATACTCGATGACAACCTCAGAATCCTAAGACGAGTTAGGGCTTATATTGTACGAAGTACAAAGGCCTAAAGGAATGAGATGAGGGTTTATGTTGCACTATTTAAACAATCTCGAAGTTCTATGACTTGTTATTTATTTCTAAGGAATTTTGCTGTTGAAGATGGTCTTACTACTCACTGTGCATGTTTTAAGCTCCTCGTTGCAATATGTTAAGTTTTAGAAAGATAAAATTGAAGAGATGAGAGAAGTATTGTGTTTTGGAAATGTTTAATTAGAGGTTTCTTAATATCTTATTAGGGGAGTATTTAAGTTGATTATAGAGACACCGGTTAGGATCCCACAGTTCCCTCACTCCGACACCACTTATTTCTTCAGATTCACTTAGTCTAGATGAATTTACCAAATTCAACTAAATGAATTCATTACTTTCATTCAGACCGTGGGAAATCTCGTTAACAGCCGTAGATTGCCTCCTCCAAGGGATTCCCGGTCATCTAATAGAGACGTTTTAATTTAGTTTCAATTGTGGTTTTGTTTTGTTTGCGAATAAATTTTGAGTTGTCTTATATTTTCCTTTTTTGTGGCAGTGAATTTGATCTTTGTTGTTTTATTTTAGTTTTTGTTTTGTGACTATCCTAAAGTTTTCAGTTTGACATATAGTTTTGTTTTTGTTGTTTACACATGCAAGTTTTGTTTTTTGCAGAAAATAATAGAATGCATAAAGGTAAATGCAAGTAAATTTCAATACAATAATTTAAAAGTACACCTCTCGATTCTTCCTATTCCTCCATCCGAAAGATTAGCCCCGATATATATATATATATATATATATATATATATATATATATATATATATATATATATATTGCAATAATTAAACCATGATTGTAGGAAAAGCAGAGAAAGCATATAGATAGGTTCTTCATGGTCCTACCGAGTCCTATGCCATAACTTGGTCGGTCCAGGGAAGAATCGACAGGTACAATAAAAGTAAGGCATAATAAGTTTAATCATCCTCCAAGGTATCCAAAAAATTATGAGAACGGTTCAGGGACCGGGCACCAGACATCTCACAATAATCTCAAACATCTCGAGCTCATTCAAACTTATTATGTTGTCTGATGATTCATCCATATCATACCCTTATACTTAATGCACACTGATTTTTTAATTATTCTTAATAATAGGGTAATTATCACACATTTCTTTTATGGGTTATGTAAGAGAAGACCCTCTAGGGGCAAATTGGTATATTAAAAAGTTAGCCTATATTTAGTTTTAGAGTTGGGCTTGCAGTGTTCTAAAAATGTCTTAGAGTTGATTGAATTTCTTTTCTAAACCTCATTAAGAAAATTTTAATCAAGCCTAGTTCACTACCAAGCCCTTAAGAATTGATGGGTATATTTGTAATTTTAGAAAAAATTAACATGTGATCATGATTCTTATTAAAATACTGGATCATCATTTGAGTACCAACTAAGGGTAATAAATCAAAGAGTTATCAACTTCCAAAAACCATACCCTTAGACTCAGGAACATTCAATTTTGATTATCTTCCAAATTAAGGAAATTAGAGAAATTACAAATTTATCCTTTAATATAACACAAGTGAGATGGGTTTCTACTGCTTATCCCTTTATGTTTCAATCAATTAGAAAAGCTAATTAGGACCATTAATTACCCATTTACCCTCTTAATTAAGCATAAACATTAATTTAGGCAAAATCTTCAAAAATTACAATTTTTCCCCTAAGGCCTTAACACTTCATAATTCACTAAATTCAACTAAAAATACTTTTAAATTTTTATATTATCCCACTCATGGGTCAGTTAAAACATCAGAGGAGAAAATGTGATTTTTCTAATTTTAATTTAATTTATAGAATTATTTACACACAAAAATAAGGATTTTCAAAAATAATTATATAACTCAAACAAAAAAAAAAAACTTATATCCTTAAGAAATCAATTGGAGCTTCACCTAGACTGGTGGATCACTTGGACCAACTTTCATGATCTTTTGAGTTTATATGTAATGATTATAAATATTTTAAATTCTGGAGTATTAATTAAATATAAATAATATTTAATTGGAAAATTAAATTTTATATTTTTATTAAATCTCTCCAAGTCCAGGAAACCCAGAGAAATAAGCTTTATATTTTGTGGCTTATATTTTAATTATTAGAATTATTTTAGTTAAAAATTAAGAAAAATATATTTTTATCCTTTAAAAATTATTTTAAGTCTTTTAAAATTAATATCTGCACTTAAAAAATTAATAAAATTATTTTAATTGTTCCCAAGTGATTAGCAGACCAAATATGACATTTTACTGTGTTTTGGTATTTTAGTGATTTTATGATTTTTTAATTTTTTTTAATAATTTTTTTAAATTATTTTGAAATTCCAAAATATGCTAAAAAATGAAGTGTCTATTTTAATAACCATTTTATTTTTATTAAATTACCTTAAGCACAATGAATTCCCGAAACCCGTTTTATTATTTTTGAACTTATATTTTAATTATTTTAATTATTTTATTTCTAAAATTGCTATTTAACTTGAAAAATCAGGTTTAGTGGTTAAATTAACTCCAATTAATCTCAAATTTTTATAAGGAGTTCCTCCGACCCTAATGTATAGTTGGGAATTATTATAAAGTAATTTACATTTATTATTTATCTTTTTTCATTTTCTTTCATTTTAATGAGTTAATTATAATTAGGGTGAGTGTTAGTGATTTAAATCAAAATTATATTTTTACTATGGTTTTCTGGTTACAGTGAACCTAAAAAAATTTAATTTGTATTTTTTTTATTAATAAAATAATTATTATAATTATTATACTAAAATAGGGATGGTTGAATATTAGAGATCTTTACTTAGAAATCACCCCTGACCTTGGATAAATCCAGGAAGATCCCACGTGACAGAGAGAACAAAAGCCCTAAAGCTCAAGCCATGGTGAAATGCTATGTAAAATTAGAATGCAAACAAAAAATATTGTCTTTAATTAATTAAAAATAAAAAATGTATCAAATAAACATGAAACCATTTTCACGTTATTCTCCTCTGTTCACTGAGCAAGAGGATATTTTTATATTTTTTCTGAATTTTCTATACCATGTTATGAAATTTCTAAGTTAAGTTGATTTAAATAAATCAAATAAATCCATATTTTCTCGTGTCGAAACCATGTGTGTCGCTTTCTGGTTGGATGCTGCCCTTTGAGTCAGCCTCGCACTTTATCCATCAGGATTCTGTCCGACGTGATCTTGGCCGTTCAAGCGATACACGCTCAATCCAGCTGCTCCGCATCTTCGTCGCCAACTGGTTCAACCCATGAGTCGTCCACCTTACAGGCTTAAGAACTCGAGCTAGACTCAACCAAATCGACTCGAGTTTGATACTATATACATCAGCTAGTCCAGAAGAACTCATCCATACAGTTTATACTGTCTTAAATATAGTATACATGCATGGAGCATTGAAATAATCTTGGGTTAAGGTGAGAGCTCTATACCTTAGTCTGAGAGGTGAGGACTCAATCAGAATGACTCTACAACTTTATGAAGACCTTGCGAAGCTCCTCCAAGCACCGGTTTGAGCTTTCCTTGAGTCCATGAATCAAATCGGTCAGACCTATTTAGAGGCTATGATGGAAGTCTGGGTTAGGGCAGGTTTGTGATGGGGCATTTTTGGGGATTATCATCTCTCAGTCTGGTGATGGTGTGGCCACAAGTAATTTAAATTTCACTCAGTGTGGAGCTTTAGCCTTATATGTCATATTTTTACTTGATTTTGAGCTCAATAATTGGGCTCGAGCAGTGGAAGAAATGGCTGGGGGTTGGTTGGCTTGATCTTAGGAGGGCTAGAAGAGGTTCTGGAAGTAATTGGATAATGCCTCCCCAAGGTAAATGTGCATCTCTCTTTCTTGGCCGTGAATGGGGAGGATTAAATAACCATGGCTGTGGGGGAGCTCAGGGCTTCAATTTGGTTGCATTGGGTTGCCTATGTGGAGTGTTGAACGAAATCATTGACCAACTAGGTTTGGCCAGCTAGGATGGGTGAGATTGGGTTTGAATGGGGGGAAGGTGGCTCTCAGTATTGGCTCCTCCGATGACTAGGCCGACCAGCCAGGCCTGGGGGAGGTGGCCAAAGGTCAGGTGAGCTAGTGGGCAGATCTTAATGGTGAATAAGTGCCATGGGGATGACTTGGGGCAAAGAAATATATGAATTAGCCAAATAAGGAAGGATATCCCTCAAAATAGGGGACCCTTGGTCCATGACCCATGTAGGTTGGGCTAAGTGGATGTAGGGTGGTTCCTAGGGTCCACTTGGTTACTGTGGTGAGCTTGGCTTGGTCAATTTGGCTAGGCTTGGTCACATTTAGACCTTAGTTCAAATTTGGGAACTTTGGGTTCAAGTTGGGCTAGGTTTGGTTTGAGCATGGGTTGGGTTCAATTTATTGTTTAAATAAGTGTGTATTTTCTTCATGAAGGTTTTAGAAGAGAATTGGAGTGATTTTAAAATGGTTTGGGAGGTGAATTTAGAGGAATTTGGACATTTGGTCAATTTGGGCTAACATGGGTTAGGCTTGAGTTTGGGTTACGCTAGAACTTAGCTAGGGTTCAAATAATAGCTCAAATTAGTGTACGAGAATGTCATAAAGTGTTTTGGATAAGAATTGGGTGGAAATGTTGGGGTTAGTTCGTTCAATTTGGTGAAATTTTCGTATGTGACACATTTGGGGCAAATTTGGAGGTTTTGATATGGGTTAGATTTAGGTGAGGCTTGAGTTGAAACTAGGTTCAATTGATGGCCAAATTTTGTTTAGGGGAATCTCATGAAGGGTTTATAATTCAATTTTGGGGAAATTGTCTTGGCTTGGGGGTTCAATTTGGGGGAATTGGGTCATATGGCCCAATCTGGGGATTTTTGGATTAGGCTAGAAATTGAGTTTGAAATTGAGTCAAATTGGTCTTGGATTTGGTTTCAACTGGGATTAGGGATGATGAATTTGAGTATATAATTGAAATTAGGGGAGATTGGCATCAATTGGGTGGACATTAGAGGGATTTGGGCATTTTGGGCCTTAAGGGACAATGTGGAGCGTTTGTCAAAATGGATCAACTTGGTCAAATTGGGTCCAATAAAGTGGTTTTAATTGACTTTGGGGAAATTTGGAATGATTTTGGAATTTTTTTAGGAATTTTTGGAATTTTTTTTGATTTGGAGGGGCATTTTGGCAATTTTGGCTAATTTGGGATATTTTGGGAATTTTGGAATTTTTTGGGTATTTTGCGTGGTGCGCAACATTTTGGAATGGCTTTTGGAGGAGATTGGGTAATTTGGGCAATTTTTTTAGATTTTTGGTCAATATTAGGGTTTAAGGGCAATTTGGTAATTTGTTGGAGTTTTAAGGGTTGGTGCGAATTTTTTAATTTGCAAAAATTAATGAACTCATATTTAGATTTATATATTGATCTAAATAATAATGAGTCATACAATTAACGGAACTATATGTATCGTTCAAATAATACAAGGCTCTAGTGGAGTCCCAAAATATCGATCCTACAGGGAGGCTTTACTTTTATGGCGTAGCACAGAAATCTCTTATCGAATCACAGCACAATTGCAATTGATTTAATTCTTAAAGTAAAGACAAACAGGTTCAGTTACTATTTCTACCAAAGCACATTCTAAATTATAGCAAGTTAAACTAACATAAGACTAAATTTGTAACAAAGTTCAGTTGCAAGAAAGAGTTTTCCTCCTTTCCATTCATAATGTGATGATTATTGTGACATAGATAAGTGATACAAATGTATTGTGCCAAATAAAAGCATTCCTATTCATTACCCATATTTCAGCGTATAAAAACATTGGTTATCCTAAGTTTAGCCCCAAATCCATGGTTAGGCTGGGAGGATACTGGGTCTCACTCCAGAGCTCCCACTTCCCTTCACCTGAAGGTTAACTCTCGCTTCAGTTTCTAAATATTATGACCAAATTGAGAATTTCAGCCTGTCACTCTGAAATCTCCAATTCTACGCCCATCAAAGTATATTTTCCTATTTATTTGCACTCAATCCCCATGAACTACATCTCTTATTCATGGACATTGAATGTGACATTCACTTTTGTTGTGGAACTCATAATCCTTTCGGAACATATGTTTCCCAACAAGTTTTAAAAATTCAATTGGTCATATAAAAAAGTAAATGAAGTTCTAATTGAAAAGGTCATCACAAATTCTCCATAATAAATCAGCACATCATTTCCATTTCACAACATTAGCATATCACATGAAAAGGAGAAAGAACAAGAAATCTAATCAAGACTCATGAGGAAAATATAACAAAACATAGATTTTATATATAAAAATAACATCATACAAACAAAGTAAAGTAAAGACAAGTTGTCTCAAACTTTTCCCCAAGCGAATCTCAAGGAATTCCTTTGACTCCTCTTCTTTATTCACAACAACTCACAATTCTCTCTTTAGAATAGTAAGGAAGAAGAAATCTCTCACTTTCTGAATCGTAATTTTAAATATACTTAAAAATATAAGAATTCGACACCACTACTAGAAGATATAAATCCCCGGCAACGGCGCCAAAAACTTGAATCGACCTTTACAAATATAAGAATTTATGAATTTATATTTTAATCTCTATAATAATTTTTGTAAAATTCACAATTTCAAACGCAAGTATACGTATCGTTTCAAGTAATACAGGGCTCTATTGGAGTCCTGATTATCGATCCCACAGGGAAGATTTAGTGAAATTAATTTAAGAAATATATTAGATTTTCAAATTAAAAGTAATTATTATTTTTATTTCTTTTTAAAATTCAGATTTTTAAGTTTAATTAAATTTCTACTAAATGCAAATAAGCAACAATAAAGTAAAATGTTAATGCAGGTATAAATAAAACAACTTTCTCCTTTTTCAACTAATCCAAGATTTTTCAGAATAATTATCATTCGTTGAGAACTTGAAACTATGGTATTGTGCCAAATAGAAGCATTCCTATTCTTTACCTTCGCTCGATAGTATAAAGAACATTGGCTAATCTATAAATCGGTTCAGGATGTATTATTAGTAGAATGGGTTAATCGAGGCTCACACTTCTAGATATCCAAAGGTGGCTATGGTCGGCCCTACTAGTGACCCGTTCCCTTTCTACAAACCAAATTGTTAGAATTTAGACTGTCACTCTAAAAACTAATCAATTCTACGCCCAATAAATAATATCTCCCTATTTATTTGCACTTTACCTTAAATAACCCGCATATAGCCTCCGATTACCCAATGATTCATGTGATATCTACTAGTTAAGAACTCATCTCTGGATAGGTCTCAAAATTTTTCAACAGGTTTTAACAATTCAAATGGTCAGTTTAAAAAGTAAATTAAGATCAGGTCTTAATATCATCGCAATTTTTATAAAATTTAAGTTTTAAGTTCTCTAACAAAATTTAATTATCTTATTATCTCTTCATAGTTGAAAGGAGAAAGAAAACTAACTACTCAGAACACATTGAATTCACACAACAAAGCATATATATAAAACTTCGAACCAAGTTACAAATACTTATCTGAAATGTTTCTTCAAGTGATCCGCTAACTCCTACTGACTCCAATGCAAGGTACAAGACTTCAACAACAACAACACTTGCAAACTCACACTTACTACTCAAGGAAATGAGTAGTAACACTCAAAATAACTAAAATAAACTCACTAAATACTTAAGAAGAAAATATGGTGTCTCTCTATATCTATCTTCGGATGTTAGAGATTTAAGGGGGGCAAGAGAGAGAGCACGATTTTATGTAGAAATGTCTCCTATTTATAGAGCTTTGAGAATGGCCAGGGGTTGCTTAAGGCACCTCTTCAAAATTCATCTAAATACAATGTATCTTCTAGAAGGTAACTGTGGCGCCTAGGCGCCGGAGTCCGTGACCAATTCTTTGCACCTCTTCACTTTGGATCGCACCTCTTCGCGATTAAAACTATTTTCCCGTGTCCAGATGCATTGTATCACATGTCCTATGTATTAGGAGTAACTTACAGTCTTTTAGAAGGTCTAATAACCGCTTAACATCGTCAAAATGACTGCCTAAATTTGTAAAAAATTCTTCACTGCTTCAGTACCAAACTGGCGCTTAGGCGCCAGATTCTGGCGCCTAGCCGCCAGACCTACACATTCAGAAACTTTGCTTCAAAGCTCTATTTTTGCTCATTTTTGCTCATTTTTCCTTCTTGATATCTTTTTTTATCACATACATCCAAAAAAATAAAAATTCCTTTCATTAAAGCATATTATTCTTAAGAATTGAATCATAAATAAGGCATAAAAATATGTACTTTTTAAGTGGATCACTTTCCCTCTCCTCTCACACTCCTTAGAAGAGAAAACACAAACCTAACTTCCTACATAAAATGGAAAGAAAACTCTCTCTAAACTCTAAACGCTTATATTTCTTTCTTCCTCTTTTTGAAATTTGGCTCCAAAAGTGTTTAAATTCAGCTAAAATTGCATTCCCAAGAGTTTCCTCAAGCAAACTTTCAAAATCTGGCTAAATACATTGAATCTAGTTCAAAATCGGGATAGGGCGCTGTCCGGCGCTAGTAGGAGCGTCGTTCGGCCCATTATTCCTGCCAAAACATTGTAATTCTCTGGAAGCTGGTGCTGTCCGGCGCTTGTTCAATAAAATGTACTTTTGTTCTTTTTCGCTCCAAATTTGCTCCTTTTCACTTCCTTTTGCTTGCACCTGCATGAAATCATCAAAAATGCCTTCATTTAAAGTATAATATCATAAAAAATAGGTATGAAATGAATAGTAAAAAGCTATCAAACTTTCTGTGGATTAAGATCCCCCAAACTTAACTATTACTTGTCCTCAAGTAATTTTAGTGAATACATAAAGTTATGATCCGCTGCAATGAACATTCTTTCTAGAATATCGTAATTTTGATTTAGATAAGTACTATAATAAAATTTTCAGAAAGATCTTTGAATAATTCATGTAAATTCTGTAGGTATAAGAATATCTAGTAATCAAGTCTAAGAGTTCTAGCTTTCTATTCATTTCAAAAATGACTGTAGATTGTCCTATTAAGGCACTTAAAAGGATTACATGAAAAGATGTTTTAGAGAACACTACTAGTAAAGATGCTAATCCATACATATAAGTTCAGGAAAGTAATTAAGTTTTTCCCTTAAGGTAGATCCAAGTGAAGCCAATTTTTGAATAGGCATCTCATCAAGCTTCTCCTCACTTCTCTTTTTCTTTTCTTTTCTTTTTGCTCTTTACTTTTCTTTTCTTTTCTTTTGCTTTTTTGCTTTTATTTTCTTTTCTTTTCAGTGGGAATTACTGTATCTAGATAGCCTTTAATGATTTTGAACTTCACTCTTCTCACCCTAAATTTGAAGCTTACTACAGTTCTTTACCTTATAGGCATTTCTTTAGCTTATTAATGATTCATCATAGAGCTCAATCCTTTCCTATCATATAAAATTTTAAGATTCTTAATATTCCAAACATACAATTTTTCTTACTTTGAATAGTTGACTATAGTCCTATACTTTTATACTAAATACTTATATTACGAAATTACTTTTCATTACCAAATATTTTCATTCAATTTTATAAAACACTTAAATAAAATCAAAATACAGTTATCTAAAATTGAGTTCTATTATAGGAAATCATGTGAACAATTAACAATTAATTCTTTTCCTTCCCCCAAACTTAGATTTTTGAATATAATTAATATGGAAGAAATAAATGATCTAAATATATAAGCCATACCTCAATATGCTGGGCTTTTCATACCTTTGAGTTTAAGTAGGTTTTTCTTCATAAAATAGAACAGTAGACCTGAAATAATTAAGAAACATTTCTATACACAAATATGGGTTAGAAGTTTATAAAGAAGAAGTTTAAACACATTAAACAGTGTACATAACATTAACATCCAACTGTTAATATTAAAAATTATACTAGCAATCGAAACACATAAAAACTTTACTATCACATCACAAACATCATAAATCAACAACAAAGTCTACTACAAGTACATCCAACACACATATAATATCTCAGATATAAATCATAAGGAATCTTAGGTACATCACAAATACGAAACACAAATACATCACTAAGTTCAATGAAAATAAAATAAAAGTACACAAACTACCAATCTTCATCTTCTGCAAGAGCTCCATCATCATCAGGTTCTTCAGGCTAGTATAAAGTATCCTCAGGGTAAGTAGGGAATACAGCATCAGTGTCTCCCCTGAAAAATCTCATATGTGCGTCATGATAAGCTATCTCATATTCTCTCCATCGCACTTGATAATCATCATTAATTTTGTTTCTTACTTCTAGTCCCTCTACTCTGGTGTTTAACCTTTCCAACTGATCCATAACATCATGCAGAGTAGGCTCCCTAGATGTAGATGTTCTATCTCAACTAGAAGAAGGCTCATCAACTTTCTTACTCCATTTCCATCCTACTTGGGCTTCATAAGTTTTCAGATTTAGTTTAGTAATAGGCTTCAGGGGGTGGACTACCTCATCATTATCTTCAATCACTACACCTGACTGAATACATAAAGCATGAATCAGACTGGGGTGTCCTAGTCCTCCTGTAGTTTCTTCTTTTGAGCTTGTCAAAATACTTTTATGAATTATAGCCCCAATATTTATATTCTTCATGTTCTGAATACAGTAATTCCGAACAGTTCTATCAATAGTAACATCACTGTGATGGTTCGTAGGTAATAGTCTTATAGAAATGAAATAATGTCAGGCTTTTGACACAGGATTCAAAGTAGAAAGGGGGAAGTTAACTTTTAGTCTCTGCTTAATCTTCCATTCCCCTTTTCTATCAGTTAAAAAGTTCACAATCATATATAATGATTCATTTGTAATAAGAAAATTTTCATATTCACAATGGTAGGGTGCTCTCAACTAATAAAATACATTTATGCTGGCAGGGGTAAATTCAACCATTTGGCCTCTAACCAAAATGTATTCACTCTCAGAATAATACAAATTAGTATAAAATTTTCTAACAATACCCAGCATCGCATTTGCAGTGAAATAATAGAAAATCTCTCTTTGACGATTAGCAATCAGTTCTTCAAGCATTCCTCCAAGATTTTCAAAGGCTCTTTGATGAATATATTTATTATTGCTAAGAAACGTACTAAAACGTGAATAGGCTTTGAAATTCACAAATTTACTTTCATCATATTCAAACTTCCTCTTCCCCTTAGCAAATCTTGGAGCCATTTGTCTAAAAACACCAAATTTTTCCAAATCAATTTTAAAATTACAATGCAATCGACTCCAAGATAAATTTAAAAGGATAAGAACTTAAAATCCATGAAAAATCTCTAAAGTTTCTCCAAAAACTTCAAAATTTTGAATCTTCCTAATGTAGGAGATTTTCACGATCAAATTTGAAAAAATTTAGGTTAAAGTGTATCTCTTAACAAGAGAAGATGAAATCTGAACATTTTTTTGCCAATAATTGCTTCAAATCTAAATGATAGTGAGCCTATGCACGAAAATAGACCTTGGCTGGAGGTTGAAGACAATGATTTGGGCAAAAATGGCGGGTCCCAGGGTTAATTCTCGAAATTTTGAAAATTCGAGCATTTTTCGCGTTCGAGCGCTGTCCGACGCTAGAAGCAACGCTGTTCGGTGCATTATTTTGCAGAAATGGCCAAACTCTTTGACTTTTGGTGCTGTCCGGCACTGGTGGCAGCGCCGTTCGACGCTAGTTCAAAAATTGGGCTTCCGACTTTCTTTTGCAATTTTGATCTTTTTAAGCTCACTCTGATGTCTATTTAGTCTAATTAAGCATTGAATAACATCCTCAAGCCTTGGTAAGTGATATTTTTTAACACAAACAACACATAACATTATTTTCATATATAAAATTCATGAGTCATACACATACACACAACACTAAACAGTGCACATTTTCAAGTTATGTAATCTTAAATTCAGCGTCGCACACAACCACAACACAATAACGCTGAGAACTAAACAAATAAGCATGTCCAAGTATAGCATTCAAGCTAAATAAAGTAAAGCAAGCAAAGCAATCTGATACACAAATACAGAAATACAATAATCATGTTTAATTCTTCCTCCAAACTATCATCAATTCTAAGATCTCCCATCGATTGAACATGAACAAATAAATTGTAGAATGGACAAAATGGAAATTCTTCAGTACAATCTTCTTCAATCCAACCTTTTCTAATCAGCAATCGTGTCAAACTTCCTTCAAGTTATCCAGAATGATCAAAGTGCTCCTTCATTCTCCAATCCAAATAATCAAGGAAATCAGAAAGATTGTTGATTGCACAAATTTTTTGATTTTCTTCAAGATGATATGTGAACTTTCAGGAAATTAAGGAGGAATAGGTGTTGACTTTTGAGATGGTTGGTCTTCAATAATGCTCATATCATTCATGTCACCAATTGACTGGTTATTATATGCATCTGCTGGGTTTATAGGCTTCTAAGGTAGAAGTACTCTTTCCCAGTTCTCATATGGCAGTTGTGATTGACTGCATAGGAGAAATATGGTGGAAGGATTTCCAAGACAATACTTTGATCCATGAACGATCAACCCCAAACAAACTTAACAATTATCGAACCAACATCACTAGACATTCCCATTTGAAAACAATAATTCAGAATAGCACACTCCTTAGTTACCTTACTGATTTTTATTGTTAGGAGCAATTTTGCACATATGAAGTAATGTAAGTGTTTCGATGTAGGATTTAACAGTGTGGTCAAGAAACTTACATACCCGATATCTCTTTTCTCACGTTCATCACTTTTATCCGTCAGATATCTGTATATATCATTCATATTGTCCTTCATCAGGGCAAAATTCGAATAGTGGCAGCTTGACACATTCTCAATCATGTATAAATCATTAATCTTTGCAGGAGTAATTGTGACAAACCTAACTCGCACATAAACTGATCATTGGTTGATTCCATGAAAATTTGTAAAACTCCTTCACAACCGGAACAACTACAGCGTTAGCAGTATAACACAATACTTCTCAATGTCTCTAAAAAATAATTTCATCAATTCTAGTCGTAGAAGAATTCGTACCACGATTTACAAAGCCTCGCTCCTTAATTAATCTCATTTTCGAGGTATTTTTGTTGAAAAGTCGTCGCGCCTCGAAACTTATGAATTATTTACAGTTGAACACTTGAAATTTTTGAGTTTCCATCGAATCGAAATCCATTTGGACAAGAATTCAGATCTTCCTCTTCGTTCCTTTGGAAGTTCCAGCTTCTAGAGGCAGTTTTTGGGAGTTCTAATGGAGGATTTACCACCTAAAACCGCCAAAACTCGGATTTTAAAGACGAGAAACGATTTTCTGAATAGCGTTGCTGTCTGGCGCTAGTTCAAATTTGCCAAACTTCACTTCGTTCACATTTTTTCCAAATTTCGATTCGATTTATTTATTAAATGTTATTAATGATAATTAAGGAAGAATAAGACTTAATTAAGTAACAAACAAACACAAATAACATATAAAACAAAGCACACACTCAATAACTGTGGGTTACCTCCCACAAACTGCTTGGTTTAACATCGTCAGCCTGACATAACTTTTAGTTATTCAGGTTGATCAAACATTAAAACCTCGTTAAAATTAGGTTTATTGTCTTCAAAATATGGTTTTAATCTTTGGCCGTTAACTTTGAATATTCTTCCAGATTTAGGGTCTTCGATAATCATAACTCCAAACTGATATACATTTACGACAATGAAAGGTCCTATCCATCTATATTTCAGTTTCTCAGGAAATAACATTAATCTTGTATTGTATAATAAAACTTTTTGTCCTAGTTCAAATTCCTTTTTGACAATCTTCCGATCATGTCATATTTTTGTTCTTTCCATATATATTTTATCACTATCATATGATTCATTTCTAATTTCTTCCAATTCATTCAATTACAACAGTTTCTTCTCACCACCATCTTTCAAATTAAAATTCAATTTCTTTATCACCCAATATGCTTTATATTCTAACTCAACTGGCAAGTGACAGGTTTTTCCAAAGATTAATCTGTAAGGGGACATTCCTATAGAAGTTTTATAAGCAGTTTTGTATGCATATAAAGCAGTATCTAATTTAGCAGACCAATCTAATTTTTCAGGATTAATGACTTTCTCCAGAATTCATATAATTTCACGATTAGATACCTCTGCTAAACCATTAGTTTGGGGATGATAAGCTGTAGAAATTCTATACATAATGCTATATTTTTCCACCAATCTCTGAATCAGATTATTCTTAAAATGGGATCCTCAATCAGTGATGATTACTCTAGGCATTCCATATCTTGTGAAAATATATTTCATTAAAAATCTCAAAATACTTTTAGCATCACACCTAGGTAAATTTATTTCCTCAATCCATTTTGATACATAATCAACAACAATCAGTATATAATAGTTCCAAATGAAGGCATAAATGATCCCATAAAATCTAATTCCCATGCATCAAAAATTTCAACTTCCAGAGTAAAATTAAGAGGCGTTTCATTTCTTCTAGATATATTACCTATCATTTGACATCTATCACAATTTTTGATAAATTTATAAACATCTCTTAAAAGTGTAGGCCAATAAAATCCAAATTGAAAAATCTTATGTGCAATTCTATCAATTCTGAAATGTCCTCCAAATTTAGAATCATGACATTCTCGAATAATTTTTTCAGTTTCTTCATAAGGCACACATCTTCTAATAATAAGATCTTTAAATTGCTTGTACAGATAAGGATCGTCCCGGAAATAAAATTTAGCATCATGCTTAAATTTTTTCTGTTGTTGCATTATTAAATCAGGTCGTATAATATTACTAATGATGTAGTTCACAATATCAGCATACCACGGTAAATTCCTTCAATAATATTATATAATTGCTCATCAAGAAAAGTTTTAGTAAATTTCTTTTCAAAATCATCCAAATTAGGCTGTTCAAGTCTAGATAAATGATCAACTATTTGATTATCGACCCCTTTTTTATTAACGATCTCAAAATCAAATTCTTGCATTAAAAGCATCCATTGAATCAGTCTTGGTTTTGCATCCTTCTTTTGCATTAAGTATTTAATAGCAGAATGATCAGTATGCACTATATATTTAGCTTCGATTAAGTAAGATCTAAATGTTTCAAAGGCATATACAATCGCTAATAACTCTCTTTCAGTAGTAGTGTAATTAATTTGAGTAGCAGTAAGAGTCTTACTAGTATAGTATATAACTTTAAACATTTTGTCATGTCTTTGCTCTAAAACAATTCCAAAAGCATAATCGCTAGCATCACACATTAATTCAAATTGTTTCTCCCAGTCAGGTGAAACTATTACAGGTGCAGCAATTAATTTTTCCTTCAATAGATCGAAATCTTTTAAATATTCATCGTTAAAATCAAATTGTCTATCTTTTTCCAAAATGTGGCATAGAGGCTTAGAAATTTTTTAAAAGTCTTTGATATATCGCTTGTAGAATCCTACATGTCCCAAAAAGCTTCTTACCCCTCTCACAGTTGTTGGAGGTAGTAATTTTTCTATAACTTGAATTTTCACGGGATCTACTTCCATGCCATATTCAGATATTTTATGCCCAAGCACAATTCCTCCTACAACCATAACTTGACACGTTTCCAAGTTTAGGACTAAATTTGTTCATTTGCATACCTCTAAAACATTTTCTAAGTTGCATAGGCATGCATTAAATGAATCTCCAAATACTGAGAAATCATCCATAAACACTTCTATTCGATCATCAATTAATTTACTAAATACGGATATCATACATCTTTGAAATGTTGCTGGTGTATTACATAATCCAAAGGGCGTTCTTCTAAAAGCAAAAGTTTCATAAGAGCTAGTAAATCTATTTTTTTCTTGATCCTCAGGAGCAATAGGTAATTAGTGATAACCGGTATATCCATCTAAAAAGTAACAATACTTGTGTCTAGCAAGTTTGTCTAGCATTTTGTCTAGATCTTTTCTGGTGGCGGCATTTAATTTTCTATAATCAATACATATTCGCCAACCAGTGACTTGTCTTGTTGGTATAATTTCATCTCGATCATTTACATCAACAGTCACTCCTCCTTCCTTAGGAACACAATGAATTGGGCCCACCCAAACACTATTAGAAATATGATATATAATTCCAGCATCTAACCACTTTAAAATCTCTTTTTTAACCACTTCTTTCATTATTGGGTTGAGACTCCTTTGTGGATCAACTCTTGGTTTGTGTCGATCATCCAATAAAATTCTGTGCATACAGATCGAAGGATTGATTCCTTTAATATCAGTTAAGGACCAAGCAAAAGCCTTTTTGTATCTTTTTAAGGTTTCCAATAATTTTTCTTCTTGATATTCATTTAAATTCGAAGATACAATGACTGGTAAGGTAGATGATTCTCCTAAAAACATATACTTTAAATGATTAGGAAGAATTTTCAGCTCAAGTTCAAGGGGTTTAATGATAGATGGAATCAAATTTTATCTTCACTTTCCATGGTATCTAATTTTTCAAAATTTTCTTGAACAAAGACTAACTTATCATTCTTCATATCATCCAAATAATCTTCAATTTCACTTTCATTTTCATCCTCATGTTCCAGATTTTCTTCAAATACTTCTTTAAAATGATCTTCTCTCAAATAATCATAGACTTCTATTTGATAACACTCGTCATCTTTTTTAGTTGAAGGGTACTTCATAGATTTCACAATGTTGAAAGTTACCTCTTGGTCATTAACTCTCATAGTTAATTCTCCTTTTTGGACATCGATCATAGCTCTCCCAGTAGCAAAGAATTGTCTTCTCAAAATAATTGGAATTTCTTTATCTTCCTCCATATCTAATATAATAAAGTCCACAGGAAAGATAAATTTATCCACCTTTACTAATACATCTTCCAAAACTCCTTTAGGATAAGTGATAGAACGATCATCCAGTTGAAGAGTCACAGATGTAGGTGAAATTTCTCCTATTCTCATTCTTTTGAAAGTTGATAAAGTCATAAAATTAATACTAGCTCCAAGATCACATAAATCTCTTCCGAAAAAAATTTCACCTATAGTGCACGGGATAGTAAAACTACTTGGGTCTTTATGTTTTTCAGGAAGCTTTATTCTGAATAATTGCACTAAACTCACCGCTTAGTGCAACAGTCTCGTGGTCTTTAAAATTTCTTTTCTTTTAAGTATATACTTCATAAACTTTGCATAATTAGGAATCTGCTCTAGTGTTTCAATAAAGGGAATGTTAATCGTTAATTTCTTAAGAATTTCAAAAAATTTTGCAAATCTATTATCCCTGTTCTATTTCTTTAGTCTTTGAGGAAAAGGAGGAGGTGGGTTTTCAACAATTATCTTCATTGGTTCTAGTAGATATTCGTCTGGATACATCTTATTAGAACATTTCTCAATGTTCACTTCCTCTCTTTCAACTTCGACTTCTTTTTGAACTCTTGGTTCCAATTCCTTTCCACTCCTTAATTGAATAACCTTAATTTGCTCTTTATTTTGATCTTTTGGGTTGATTTCAACATTGCTAGGAAGATTCCCATAATGTCTATTATTAAGCGCAGTAAAGATATGTCCCAATTAATTTTCAATGTTCTTCATCACAACGTTTTGAGCTTGAATTTGATTACCCATCTTTAGAATCATTTCTTTAGTAGACAACATCTTTTCCTTAAATTGTTGATTACTATTAAAACCGGGAGGATAAGAAGGTCTAAAATTCGTATTTCCTTAGTTGTTTGGATTTCCAACTGGATTCATGGGATTGTTTCCCCATTTCAGATTAACAACGGCATTGGTGTTATTCCATTTGAAATTCGGATGATTCATCCAACTAGGATTATAATAATTTGAATAAGGATTACTGACTTTATTATGTATAGCATTCAAGGTTTCATAAGACATTTGAGAGTCCATCATCTGTCCTGATGAATTTTCTTCTAACACTGGGGGAGTTGGAGAATAATTCATTCCATATTGATCTATATTCTTAGAAGGTGCAGCAATTTCAGAGACTATCACAGTTATCACATCAGAATCATGAATACTAGCTAATTTCTTAGGATTTACCCGCTCAGACGACCATTAAAAATTATTAGTAGTCATCTCTTCAATTAACGAATGTGCTTCATCAGAAGGTTTTGACATTAATGATCCACCAGCAGCAACATCGATAATCGATCTCAAAGATCCTACTAATCCATTATAAAAGGTTTGAATTATTAACCAGTCTGGTAAAGCATGGTGTGGACACTTCCTTATAAGATCTTTAAATCTTTCCCAAGCTTCATATATGGATTCTTCATTAAATTGACTAAAAGATGTGATATCATTTCTCAGCTTAGCAGTTTTGGAAGAAGGAAAATATTTCGATAGAAACTTTTGTGAAAGCTCTCCCCAAGTTATAATAGAACCAAATGCTAATGAATTTAACCATGCCTTAGCCATATCTCTTAGTGAAAAAGGGAAAATTCTAAGCCTAACAACATTGTTTGACACTTCATCATATTTAAAAGTAGCACATAGTTCTAGAAAACTAGCGAGATGTAAGTTATGGTCTTCATTAGGTGTTCGTCCAAATTGATTATTTTGTATCATTTGGATAACAGTAGGTTTAAGCTCAAATGAATTAGCAGCAACATCAGGATTTTGAATAGTAAAGTGAATTTCATCCGTTGTTGGATTATCATAATCTCTTAAAGGTCTTGGTATACTTTCATTTTGATTGTTTAAATTGTTTGCCATTTTGTGAGGATTTACAGATTATTTTTGTTGTTTTAGAATTTTTCTAATAGTACTCTCTAATTCAGAATCGTAAAGCACTAAACTTATAGATCCGATACTATGCATGCAAACACAATAAACACACATTAACAATAAACAGACACACACACAACTATGACTTGCAATTCAAATATATGATTTCAAATACTAAAAAAATAAATTTTAATAGTTACTTTTTCTTTTACCTTGCCTCCCCGGCAGCGGCGCCAAAAATTTGGTGCGATTTTTTTAATTTGCAAAAATTAATGAACTCAGATTTAAATTTATATATTGGTTTAAATGATGATCAGTCACACAATTAACACAAGTATACGTATCGCTCAAGTAATACAGGGCTCTAGTGGATCCTGGAATATCGATCCCATAGGGAGGCTTTACTTTTATGGTGTAGCACAAAAATTTCTTATTGAATCACAACACAATTGCAAGTGTTTTAATTCTTAAAGTAAAGACAAACAGGTTTAGTTACTATTTCTACCAAAACACGTTCTAAATTTTTGCAAGTTAAACTAATACAAGACTAAATTCATAACAAAGTTCAGTTGCAAGAAAGTGTCTTCCTCCTTTCCATTCATAATGTGATGATTATTGTGACATAGATCAGTGATACAAATGTATTGTGCAAAATAGGAGCATTCCTATTCTTTACCCATATTTTAGCGTATAAAGATCATTGGCTAATCCTAAGTTTAGTCCCCAAATCCATGGTTAGGCTGGGAGGATACTGGCTCTCACTCAAGTGTTCCCACTTCCCTTCACCTAAAGTCTAACTCTCACTTCAGTTTCTAAACATAAGGACCAAATTGAGAATTTTAGTCTGTCAATCTGAAATCTTCAATTATACGCCCATCAAAGTATATTTCCTTATTTATTTTCACTCAATCCCCATGAACTACATCTCTCATTCATGGACATTGAATGTGACCTTCACTTTTGTTGTGGAACTCATAATCCTTTCAAAACATATGTTTCCTAACAGGTTTTAACAATTCAATTGGCTAGATCGAAAAGTAAATGAAGTTCTAAGTGAAAAGGTCATCACAAATTCTCCATAATAAATCGACACATCATTTCCATTTCACAACATGAACACATCACATGAAAAGGAGAAAGACAAAGAAATCTACTCAAGACTCATGAGGAAAAGATGACAAAACGTGGATTTTATATATAAAAATAATGTCATACAAAAAAATAAAGTAAAGATAACTTATCCCAAACTCTTCTTCAAGCAAATCTCAAGGAATTCCTTTGACTCCTCTTCTTTCTTCACAACAACACACAATTCTCTCTTTAGGATAGTAAGGAAGATGAAATCTCTTACTTTCCCTCTCCTCGCACACTCCTTAAAAGAGAAAACACAAACCTAACTTCCTACACAAAATGGAAATAAAACTCTCTAAACTCTAAACTCTTATTTTCCTTTCTTTCCCCCTATGAAATTTGGCTCGAAAAGTGTTTAAATTCTACCAAAACTAAATTCCCAAGAGTTTCCTCAAGCAAACTTTCAAAATCCAGCCAAATAAATTGAATCTAGTTCAAAATCGGGATAAGATGCATTATTCTGCCAAAACGTCGTAACTCTCTAGAAACTGGCGCTGGTGACAGCGCCGTTCGGCGCTAGTTCAATAAAATTTACTTTTGTCCTTTTTCGCTCCAAATTTGCTCTCTTTTCGCTTTCTTTTGCTCCAAAGGCCTAAAATCATTGTACATGCATGAAATCATCAAAAATACCTTCCTTTAAAGTGCAATATCATCAAGATTAGGTATGATATGAATAGTAAAAAACTAACAAATTTTTAGTGGATCAAGGGTAAGGGGGTTAAAAGTTAGAATTTCGGTAAGATTGGGTGTCAATTAAGAATTTCAACCCATTTGAGCCATGGACCAAGAGAAATTCCATTTTGTATCCTCCATTTGTTGGTTCTAGCTAAATTCTATCATAGGGCCAAGATCTTGGGGAACAAACCACATAAGTTTCCAAAAGAATAAGGGAGGTTAAGTATAGGCATGTTTGGTTTAGAGTTGTGAGGTAGTGAATGTAAGTATAAAGTTTAGTTGTGTGTGTGTGTGAGCCTGACCCAGACTAGATTAGCCAGTGTGAGCCCTAAGGCTTGACCATCCTGTAGGGAACTCCTCTTGAGCTTCCTTATGCTTTTCCTCATACATATTTATTTTTGTAACCCTTTTGAAGATTCATATTCTTAAGGAGTTATTGAATAACACATTTGTAGGGCTTTCACAAGCTGAAGAATGTGCAAGTCATCTTCAATCCACTTTTATTTTATATTATATACTTTTTGTGTTCAAGATATGTTTATCTTCTTCAGATGATAAAAAAACTTGATAAAGCTAAAGGTAAATTGGTGGATGCCGGATATGATCTTATTAATCATATGAATAATTTAAAGGTTTCTCAGGCAAAGATGTTAGCTCCTTAGATATTAAAATGAGAAGTTGTCAAACTAATTGTCAGTAAATGCAATCAATGATATTATAATCATATCATGAGCCATTGAGGATTTCAAAATGTCAATGGCTTTCAAGAGATTAACTCAAGATCCCTAAAAAAGTTTATGATGATATTTATGAGGTTGAATTAAAGGAGTTGGAGCACAAGTATACGACATAATAATTAATTAGAGATTTCTTGAAGGGATTTTTAAATGAAAATTTTGGTTGACATCGATTTTTTATCTCTTAGTCAGGAATTTAAAGGCTCTTCTTTCTTATCAAAAGATGGAAGTGTTGAAATCTAGTAGAAGATAGTATCCTCTAATGAGAAGGAGGAGGAGGAGCATATTGAGATCATTTGGTGCTTAATCTCCGAGGAAGATCTTTTTCCTTCTCTTTGTCTCCTATTTGTCTTTCTTTTGTGTTAGAATAATTTTGTAATAATATTCATAAATTATTACATGTGTCATCTTATATAGTTATCGATGATATAATAATCTTAAAGAGTTGAACATTTATCCACTGTATCTTTTTCTTTAAATTGACATTGGAACTTTGACATGATTTTAGTGAGGTGAATAACATCAATATTTTTTTTTTGTGTTTATTGATTATATAAATCTTAAGCATCAAAAAAAAAGAAAAACTATTATTAGTATTATTATAAATTCAATATTTTACAATTAACATACATGAAGCCCAACAGAAGCGTAGCGACAATAAATTCTTTTATAAGGCTTGTGTCTTCTATGATTTTTAAAAGAATATTTAGGTTCATTAATAAGTACAAATATGCAGTCGAAGTTAATACATGTCCTTTATATAAAGAGTATCATGTGTTGTTTAAGACCAGTGCCCTCTATAGTTCCTTATACATGTATAGGCTCTAACCTTTTTTAGGTACATTTACCTTTTCAGACTTTCTGTCCTTTAAGAATTTTCTTTTTTAATGTATATTTTTTTTCTGATGCTTATACCCTTTTGATTTTTAGTGTTTCTGTATCTTCTAAGATCTTAGCCTTATGAGATTTTCTTAAAGTACTTGTGTATTCTAAGGCTTATAGCCTTTTGAGAATATGTAATTGTAAATATACTTTCTGATGCTTATTTCTTTACGAGTTTTTTAAATGTATATGTACCTTATGAGGCTTATAGTCTTTTGCGATTTTTTTAGGTATACATTTATCTTTAGGGCTTACAGTCATTTTAAATTTTTTTTAGCTTACTTCTATCTTTTAAGCCTTATATCCTACTGGGCTATTTTGAATGTGTACGTACTTTTCGAGGCTTAAAATCTTTGAAATTATCTTAGTGTATTTTTACCTTTTGAGACTTAGTCTTATGAGAGTTTTTTTAATGTGAAATTGTGTCTATTACATGCTCAATAATTGTCTTTCTATTGAGGTTCATGTCTACTTTTAGCTTCCCATCAACGCTATCTCATGGGTATATTTTTTAAATTATATATGAATATTACTTCCCTCACTTACCCTGAAAGAATTTTTCTAGTGAGGATTTTCACTATTACTAACATCACATAGAAACTACGTTATAGGCTTTCTTTATATGGGTATCATAATAAATTATTTTTTAAAAGAAAATATTATTCATAAAAATTTATTCCAGTGTAGATTTTTATGTCAAAATAAGAAAATCATTTAATAAACTAAATGATAAATTTCCATAAATTATTTCAATGACAAGATCATTTAGTATATGCGGCCAAATAATCTCTTTTAGCGATAAAATAGGTTGTAGTGTGCTCCTCATTTGCCCATTAATTTTCTCATGCTCTTCTAATCTTCTTTGCATTATTCTTGTGAGTAATTACCCAAGTGACTTTAGCATATCAAAATTTTAATTTTTAATCAGTGATTGCACCCTATTGAATGTCATTTTGAATGGTGGAAATGATAATATTGAGATTAGTCCATACTATTTGAATTTCAAGTTATCTTGGACGCTTAAGATATTTAAGATTTTGAATATCCATTAAAATAAAACATCTAGATGTATTTAGTAGAGTATAATTAGATTTCATATAATGATTCTGACAAAAAGAAAAAAATTTCATTTGTTGACTTTATTTGCTTTCTTCTTCGGGAGAGTTATGCAGCAAAGAGTGTGTTTGTGTTTGCTAGAAGATTGTTTAAATTATCTTCAATGTGCATTAGTAAATTTTTTAATTGTGATTTGATGGATGAGATTGGTATAAGAGTAAAATGTTTCTCATATTAATGATGAGTAAAATGTCTTAGGACACACCGCTCCCAATAATACACCCCTTTATAGCTATGGATTCACTCTTAAAATTTGATGAGCTTCAGTAAAAAATTTTTGGTAGTATTCCAACTAGTTCTAGGTTCATGTCCTAGGCTTATCGCGGGTAACAACAATATGATCTTAAAGGAATCTCTCTCATTTTTATAATAGGTGAAAGAAGTTACTAATAATCCTTTAATTTTATATGAAATGTTATACAAAAAATTAGACAAGTTTATCGAAGGTTGAATAGCCTCACTTCGGAGGGACTTTAACTAAGTATGTGTCTGCCATTTGAGAGTGAAAAAAAGAAAAAGGAGCACATCATTGACTCGATGTATCTGCATGATTATTCTATAAAGGGCAATTTGTTCATATATGTCAGGTATCCTATCATAGGAAACAATTTTTGAGAGCTTGAGTTCTGTTGAAAAGGATGTTGGAGGACTTTCTCGGACAAAGGTAAAGACTCCTGGGTACTAAAAGAAGTAAAATGACTTTATTCCCTTAGAGAACTCTTCTTGAATGAATCATTTTAACTCATGCTGAATTACATAATGAAGTTGAGACAATTTCTCCAAGAGTGTTGGAGATTTGTAATATTGTTTGCCTTCACGAGATTGATGTGTAGAATTAGTAGTGTCCGAGATATCAAATTTTTGGCCCACTTAAGAAGGATCTCTAGTATGATGAGGGGGCACTAGACAAGCATCCTCTAATTAAACGTCTCTCACTAGTAATTGATCCTATGGTAGATGAACCCGGTTAAATTTGTATAAAGACTGATAATTGAGCTTTACTTAGAAGCTATAGAATATCATTTTGAGATTCCTCTACTATACGCACATGATTTTTTTGGAGGCAAAGAAGAGACACCTTCATCAGTAGGGCGATGTAAATCAAAGGAGAAAAAAAAGCAGAGGCTTGACATCTCTAACTTTGTTGTTATTAGAGGAAGAGACGTCATTGTTGTGAGTATTATGCTAGTTAGCAACTATTTTAGTGCCCACAATTCTATAAAGGTGGGATTAAGGGTCTGTTTGGTGTAGTTGCAGATTATTGAATAATCTGCTGATAAGCTGATTAAAAATAATCGTTGATAAGCTAGGTATGTTGGCTATTACAAAATTTTATTTTATTTTTTTTTAGAAAAGCTAGACCACAGCTCGAAAGCTGCCACCGCACCTAGATAGGTGCGGTGTGAAAAAGTTGTTTTCTGCATTTTGAAAACACATAAGCTGCCAAAACGCAGCTTACCCAAACAGGCCAGGTGCGTTTTCAAAACTCCACCGCACCAAATAAACTGCCCCAAACAGACCCTAAGATTCTCATTGATGACATCAAATTATTGCATATTAGAGAATTCCTAATAATAAAGAAATCTTATGCCTTCTTTCAATATAATCTTTTAGAATAAACATAGATAAAAGTGTTGGAGACAAGCAGATTTATTACGTGAAAAAATCATATGAAGAGAAAAAATTACAGACATCTAAATCAAATTAATGCGCTAGGAAATTAAAAGTGCAAAAATCCACTCTTCTCCTAAATAAGAATAGATAGGAATACAAAAGCCGTCATCAGAGTTTTATAATATTAATTTGGCTACAACAATCATATTAGGCTATAAGAACTATAACTGGTAGCTTTTATAGCAGCAATTGGTTGTAGCAATTGTTGGTGGTGGTCGGCAGCAGGATTTAATGGTATGCATTGAACTTCAATAATATAGTATTAGGCTCTATTTTTAATTTGTGAGAGAGGCAGTTTGGTTAATTTAGCCAATTTCTCAAAACACTTCCGCAGATGATGATTCACACTAATTCCCTTGATCAAATATAGTTTTCAACATTTAAATGCCTTAATTACTTTATAACTAAATGAACTTAGCTTTGCTAGATTCATCTCATCGAAGCGCATTAGCCATAAGCGTGCTAAACTTTAAAATCATTTAACCTTCCAATTGATACATCGAAGCCTTCCACTAAACTTCAAGTTGGAATTTTTCTTCGATGATTCAGAAAATTTATTTTCTGGTAATTTCCGTACAATTTTACAAACATTTTCTAAAACAGTGTTAAAATAGTTTTTTTAATAGTAAAAACTGAATCAAATAAAGCCATTATCAGCGTTATCTGCCAATTTCCTTTCCGCGTTAATCGAATGACTTGAGGTGGCGAAAATGTAAAAGGTAAAATTTACAATTGTACGTTGGAATTGGTTGGCGAAAATGTAAAAGGTAAAATTTACAATTGTACGTTGGAATTGGGTGGTGTGTATGTAAATACATACAAACAATTGAATCAAATCATAGTTTAACACTCCTAGTAAAAGGTTGATGCAAGGATACAAATTAATATTGATCATTAGTTAATTATCAATAAGGAAGTTGATTTGGCGCATTCATTTTGTTGGTCAACCATAACTGAAGCAGCTCTTTAAATTTGTTTGAGAGGGCTCAAATTTGAGCTAAACTAACCCAAAACTAATTATTTCATTCATTATACCCATAGTCATAAAGTTATATATATATTTATATACATATAATATTTTATATTTTTAGCTTATCTTGGGGCAGCTGGGGTCCAAGCCAAGATCCAACTTGAAGAATAATTTAAGACGAAATTTATTAAAAAATATGGAGATACCTTTTCTTCTAAATTTAAAATTCACTTAAAATGTCATGGGGTGTTTTCAATATTTTTAATCAAAAAAATTTAGGGAATCTGTGTTTTTTAGAGAAAATTATCAATTGAGAATCATTAAATTAATGTATAGCTCAGTGATACCATATTTTTATGGCATGAGGTCCAATTATGTCTAAATTCTTATATATCTATACCTCCATTTGGTTGTTGGCAAGCATCCTATTAGATTTAGGGCAAGAGTAGCTCTAGCCATAAAAGAGAAAGGAGTAATAATAGTGTTAAGATTTGAATTTTAGTTAAATTTTATTAACCTTATAAACCAACTAACAAGTATGTCTTTTATTCTCTTAAATTAAGGACATCCTTACAGACAGAAGGGGAGAAAAAGTTCAGTTTGAAAGTCTATGTGCTGATTTTGTTTGTTGGGTTAGTTGAGAAAATTGTTCGGCTTAAAATTGGCTAGTGTTATCTTATTTTAAATTTCAACATCATTTATTTTGTATGAGAATTTGATATTTTATTTGATTTTTCTATTTAAGATCAAAATAATAAAGATATAGGAATGATTTACTATGTAACTTTAGATACATTATTGAATGAATTGTCCCAGTGATGTTAATGGAAATTTTGATTTTTCATTTGTATGTTATATTATATAGTATTTTATGTATTTTAGTAAGTATATATCCAATTCATAAAAATTAATATGGAACCAAATAAATTATTGCATACACAGATCTAATAAAGATGCCTTCGATACAAGAGATAACATAAAAAAAAATGATGCACTGCACCTGAGAGCTTATGATGTAGCAAATCAACAAGTTAAAAGAACTAATAGAAATGATAATATGAGAGGTGGGAGAAGATGATTCTAAAACTCAGGATTGGAGGTTTGTAGATGGGAGTTACATTGGTAAGGCCATTAAGGGTCTTATTCTCAAGATTATAGAAGAAAAAAACATCTGTTGTACGACTCATAAGAAGCTCCTGAATTCTTAGAAGAATAAGTAGATGAAAAAAAGAAGAAGTTAAAACCAATGGAGAATGAATTTTCAAGTGAGATAATAGTGGTTGAATCACGAAGTAAGTTTATGATTTCATCTTTGGAGTCTTATAAAAGAATATCAGATGCAACTGATCACATAGCTTTATTTGAATCAGCTATGCGCCAATTACAGATCAACGACACTGTGAAATATCATTTAGTCTTCATAAAGCAGAAAGAATAAACTCTATACTGATTCAATAACTTGTCTATGAAAATCATCAGCTCATTTATAGAGTTCATGCAGATGTTTATAACTCAGTTAGTTAGTGCCCAAAAACAATAAAAAAACTCTCAGGTTTTTTTAAAAGATTAGATAGAAGCCTATAAAGAGAATGAGAAGCTTCATAACCATATTTCAATGGGAAATTCTCGACATAAAACATATGGAACATATTATCGCTCACGTAACACTGGCTCAAGAATTGCTTGAGGGCCCATTCAAATATGCTCTTCATCTTCAAAAACCAAGAACTTTAGTTAAGCTTTTGTAATTGGCCAACAGACAAATTTTGGGTGAGGAGTGCAATTTCTTATTAGGTTCCTCCATAGCCCAAGAGCTAGAAGGGAGATTTTGGATGTAACCTAGAGTGAGTATAGTTAGAAAAGGGACCGATTCTTTAGAGAGCTGCTCAAAATATTCTTAAAAGAAGATCTCGCCAATTGGAGTAAAATTTTTTTATCATAGAATGATAAAAAGAAGTTAGAAAGAAGATCTAAGACACCTTGGATCCCTTCATCAGAAGTCACTCCATTAGTAGTTTCCACGACAAAGATTGTTGAAGCCATCCTGAACAAAGAGTACTTTAGATAGCCCCAACTGATGCGAGAAGGAAGTCACATACTTGTCCCAAACAAATATTTTTCCAATCATAGAGATCATGAGCACGACATAAAGGAATGTTGACATATCAAGAATTAATCTAGGAGCTAATTTGAGCTAGAAAATTAAAAGAGTTTGTGACTCCATGCATGAGCACTCTGAGGTAGGGCAAGACACCATTCGAAGATGCAAAAAATGAGCCTGTGTAATGACAGTAGTGCACATAGCCGGTATAGTCCCAACCATATGTAGCGATGATAGATGTGAAGCTTCGTTTCTTAATGATCCTATTTAAAGTGACTGTAGAAAAGGTAAGTTAACCCACTACCCCCCCCCTCCCCCCTCCCAACTTCACAGATGTCATTTTGCTCACTATCGGGAATCCTTACAATGAGAAAATCTTGGTCACTGCTTTGATAATGAACCACCAAATTAGATTAGCATATAGCCATAAATTTTTTGGGTGGAAGAGAATTATTACTATCCAAGGAAACATATTATAAGCTCGGACCTACTATCTTTGAGTTAGGAAGAACATGGAAGCTGACCTCTCTAACTTGACTAGAATAAATGAAACCACCTAAAAAATACTAAACTATGGGGCAAGTGCCTATTTGTGAACAAGACATTAGTAGAGCTTTTCAAATCAGTTTTAGCTTCACTGAAAAACATAGAGAGTAATTAGCTACAATTCTAAGTAAACATTACAAAGTCTTTCCCATGATAGTAGATGAGAGGGAAGGGTTAACCAAGGATGTCACCAACTATCAACTTAATATCAATCTAAGAGTAATGTTAATCAAGCAAAAGATGAGGTCAGTAGCAATTACCCTTGTTGAACATTCCAACAAAAGATCCAAATATTAATCGACATGAACTTTATCAAAGATTTAAAGTGGCTAACAAAAATCATAATGATTCAGAAGACAAATAATAAATGGAAAATGTGCACCAATTTCACTAACCCAAACTCAACATGTCCTAGACAAGCTTCCCTTACCATGAATTAACATGTTGGTCGATTATGTAGTAGGGTACTCAGTATAAGTTGTTTTGATACATTCACTTGGTTACAATTAGATTAAGATACATCCTATGGATGCAAAAAAAAAATAATAAATAAATAAAATAAAATAAAATAAAAACTTCTTTTGTCAATAGCGAGTTGGTATGGAAGTATTATTTGATGTCCTTTTAGTTTAAAAAATGTTGAAACCACATATTAAAGGTAACAAACCTAATTTGTGTTAATTAAAAGAAAATATATTGAAATTTATATTGATGCTCTTCTAATTAAAAGTAAATCACTTGAGAAACACATTCAATAATTAAGGAAAACATTTGATACTTTGAGGAAATTCAATTTCATGTTTAACTCATTGAAATGTACCTTTAGATAAAGCGCAAGAAATTCTTTGGATACTCAAACTTAAGGGGATCAATAGCAAATTTGATGAAAGTAAGTAATCATGGACATGCCACATCCAAAGAACATCAAAAAATTACAAACCTTGATCAGGCGGATTGTAGGCTTGAATTGATTCATATCCAAATATGTAGATTGCTGCTCAGCATTTTTTTGAGTCATGAAAATGACAATCACTTTTCTTGGACTGAAGAATGTTTGCAAACATTCAAACAGTTAAAAGTCTTATTTTCATTCTATTCATTACAACAAAGTCCAAGAGCAAGAGAGGACTTATTCATCTATCGTCGAGTAAGAGGAGAAGCAGTGAATTTCGTATTAGTCCACGAAGAAAATGAAAGGCAGTTTACCATATAATACATTAGTAAAGCCCTACACGAAGTTATGATACATGATAATGGAGAAGCTTATGCTAGAATTATTCATCTTTAATTAAAAGTTACATCCTTACTTTTAAGCACATCTATTTCATACCATAAATTACCATCGATTAAATCCAATTAATCTAAAAGAAACAAAAGTTATAATAGACTTACAACAGTCACCAACTACCACAAGGAAAACTTGAAGTATACTCTCTTTCAACTATGAATTGCTCCTCATTATATATCACTTTACATGAGACATATTTCCTTATCATAAATAGCTCAACCGCCAAAGAGAGTCGACCTCTTAATTCAAGTGTACAAAGACTCTAGGTCTTAACTCACAAAATCAGTAGGTTTATGCGACTACTCCCAACATGTGAGCCGAGTCCCCCAAGTGAGGCATAACAACACTTACTTAAAGGTTCAAGCAAAGAATACCTGAACGTGAGGCACATTCCCAGGAAAAGGACAATTTGAACTTAAACAGTATGCATTAAGCAACTTTTCCTTGAAGGTGAGTTACAACGCTTAGGCAAAGGGCAATCTAAATTTGATAAGATTAATTTTTCAACACACCATCCTCTGTTCAAGCAATGAGCATAGTAAGCATAGGGTCCTTTGGTTTTCAAATATTGTTCTCACTCAACGACTATTCATAATGAGACACATCAAGAGTTGCCTATTAAAGAGGAAAAATACCCTTCAAAAAGTAGTATGTTTGATGTGTCATATCTCACATATGCATTTCTTACATATACCAAATATCATAAAATACTAGTGTTCTCATTCTCTTATTCTTCTTATAGTCATTTTGCCAAAGGGGAGTTGTTATAAATATTGCATGTCCCGCCTTTTATCGGTGCTTCATGCACAAACCTTGTACAGTACTAAAAATATTTAATATTATTTATTTGAACTTTAAAGGGGAGTTGTTATAAATATTGCATGTCCTGCCTTCTGAGAAATGATCCCTTGACTCCTTAGCTCTCTATTTTCTCATCCTTCTTTGAGATCGTAAAGGGGACTTCCAGAGCACACATTCATCTTCTTCCACCACATTGTAGACATGTGTCTTCTGGTTGTACGAACTCACGAACAATATAAGGCTCAATGTCCTAAAAAGATTCAATGGTGTTGATCACAGAATAAATATGAATTAAATAGTTTAAGCTTAAATTAGAGCTTTTAGCTTTTGTATATAACAAAAATTCCCCAGGTTATATCATGAGAAAAGATTGAATTTTCTTCACATGTATGAAGGTAAGTTGATCAAGCTGCATTTCAGCAAATTCAGTTCTATCATTCAACATTTGAGAATTAATAATATGATTATTGATGATAAGAATAAAGCATTATTATTATTATTATTATTATTATTATTATTATTATTATTATTATGTTTTTTCACCTCATAAGAATTATGAATATACCAATAGGCTTAATGAATATAAAATTAACTTCTTTCAAAAGAAATGTATGTTAAACTTGAAGAGAAAATATAACATATAAATGATTATTATAGCTCAAGGGGCGGAAGCATGACTAATGATCCTCTTCTAATCATGGATATAATAAATCTTACGACATTTTACAAGATCATTTGTTTCCACTATAAGGAGAAATGACATGTTGGAAAGAAATTTCTTCATCTTAAGGTGAGATAGTAAAGTAAATGATTCCTATAAGGAGTGCAGATTAATAGTTCTAAGAACATCCATATGGAGTGAAGATTAATAGGTTTAAGAACATCTGAATATTGGTTTAGTTTTGCATTTAATGATATAATTTCAGATCTTAATCGAAGACAATATGCAAACAAGTGTAGATTTTGAAGTTAACTTGTTCTAGTCATATTTATTTAAATTAAAAATTATTTTTCATGCATTTATTGGATTTTGGTGGCTTTATTTAAACTAAAAGTAAAGTGCGTGTTAGAATGGAAGTTATATAACTATGAAATTGAATTCATTTGATAACGTAACTATTTTATCATTTGAAGGGACATAAAACTAAAATTTTAAGGGAAAATGAAAACAAACATCTTCAAAGGATCTAAAGTTGCAATATATAGGTTATCTGGCGATGTTAATGCTCTTATGGTCTGTAAAGATGCTTTAATTATCTTGAAGGTAAAGTGGTATTGAAGCGTTACAATTCAGGTATGTAAAGGAAAAAATATCTTTAAGATTGCAAGAAGAATCTAAATAAAAAAGAGGCTAAGTAAGAGGGAAACTTATGAAGATAATTAAATTATATATATATTTTTTTTGCATGATCTAACCTGGCACTGGATTGCATCACTTTTAAAACCTAGAGTAAGAGATAGCTTTACCAATGCAAAATTTCAAAGATAAATGCACTTGTGATAGGGATGAATTCATCTTAGTGTGTAATTAATGTGCTTGGATGGTCTCTCACATGTATTTTAATAGATCATAATAGACACACGATGTTTTTATATAGATTGTAGGAGTTAAAGTTTTTATTTCAAGTTTTCTGTATATAGAGAAGTACATAAAAATTAATGTTGAAGAAAAAGATTTTGGCTTTTTTCAAGTAAGAGGTTATTAGAGTTCTAAATTTATAAAAAAAACCTCTTGTATAAATGTACTAATTTTGGGTTGAACTTAACATCACATTTACTAAAAAGGAATCACAATAAAAATTGGTTATTCTGAAATAAAATTGACTTCTGTTGCAATTAAATTTTGGTATTATTGCTGATACTACTCCAGCTTAGAAAAAAAAGGCTTTTTATGTGCTGGAAAATTCATGGAAGTAGAGTGTTAGAATATTGTCTTACTATGCACAAAGATCCAATACATAGACATACAAAGAATTATTATTTAGAATACTTGGAAAGGGAAAAAATCATTATGTGACACAAACTAAACTCTTCATTATATATTTTTAGTTACAAAGTTTTACTCTTCTCTCTGCATGGAGAATATTGAGTTATAAAATTTTAACTAACTGCAAAAATTAAACAACAATAGCTCAAGTTGCAACAAGCATAGGATAGTTCTGCAACAATAGCTACACTTGATGGTTAATGATAATCCATCTTGGTAAATGATAATTGATTGCTTTCGGTGATAATTATTGTTGATCACTACAATAAATATTTTTCAAGAATATGAACTTATAACCTTCTTTCACTCTCATGTTGAAAATGGGGTCTTTTATATAGTAATGGGAATGACATTCTAAAAATTTAGCAAAAATCTCATAGCACTCCATCAAAAATTTATGTTGAATTTTTTTATAATATTTTTTTATTTAAATGACTTAGTGGGCATTAAATTGAGTAATCATAAATCTGTTGGATTTCTCTTATCGAGACACTCGATTTAAATTTAAATGCAATCATATCAAAGCTCGAGATTCTTTAATCATTTAACTAATGCTTCAAAACTTTTAATTATACTTCAAATGCATGATCCAAATTTATTTTGACTCGAATTGAATCACCTTTAATGTCATTTGGTTCTTATTGTCAATATCTTCAATTTGACTTTAAAATTATTAAAGTCAAAGCCCGGTTGATCTCAAATTTTAATATAAAACTTTTATCCAATTTGCAGCGAAATTTGTTCTGGACCATGTTGACATATGAGGCCTAAGAGGTTGTCCTAACAAATTAAGTGTCCCCTAAATGTAAAGCAAAGACTATGGATTTAAATTGTCTTGTTGAATCTCCATTGTAAGAAAAAAAAAAAGCCTCTGTGAGTGCAATAGAAATGTGCCATTCTCCTGAAGTTATGGACAACTACAAGAGTTTTATTTGCCTTCATATTCAAAAAAGAAATTTAAAGTGAGATGTGATAAAATAAAATATCAATAGGTGGTGGGTGTTTAAATTTTAATTTTTTTACCTTCTTAATTTCTTTTCTATTTATTATAAACATGATTATAAATTTTAAAATACAACTAGTACTAAATTATTATTAAATATTTACTTAAAAAAGTCAAATTTTTTAGTGTATTATAAACCCAGTGGTAGCAGTGCAAATAAAATATTAATATTAGTTATCAAAGTTGATGCTTTGACAATTAAAGTTGGGCACTCTCTCTCTCTCTCTATCTTTCTTAACAAAAGTAGGCCTAATGCAAACAAATAGCTAATTCAAACTATGAGTGATTCTGAAATATTAAACTGATCTCTCAGCTTCAAGGTATCTCATGTAATTAGTTCAAATAGAAATAATGACAGCAAAAAATAAGAAGACTTAGCTTTCAAATGAGCTAATATATAATGATAAGAACTATCTTAAGGATCCACAACTTTCTATACATTTTAAAATATATAGTCTTCTCTAATGTTTAACATATTTGACTCTGCATGCCTCAAGCAGTTTCCTTCTCTTCTTCATTTCTATGATCAAGCCGGTGTTCTTGAATGTCATCCTTGACCAGAGACCAAATGGTATCCCAGAATTAATTAACTAAAGTTGACTTGAATTTTATGGACTTTACTTTGATATGAGTATATGATATAAAAATTATTTTTCATTCATCTCTTGTGCAGGTGCCAAATCGGATTCGTGGGTTGGGTGCTCAAATATTAAATGGGTTAGTAAATCTAACTCAAACCCGACTACTTTTAACACAATTGACCCGAGTCTGCTAGTTTATATCGTTTAACAAATGCATAACAGTTATTCAGGTCAATTTTGAACTAACAAGCCAAATCATGTCAACTTCACGTTTCTGGATCAACACGAATCTAATTTGAAAAAAAATTTAAATAAGCTATGAGTCTTAGCCCAAATCCGAAATGTTTTAAGTCCGGCTTGAGTCATTTGAGACATCAGGCCAATTTTTGAGATCTCTATTTATCTCATTGCATCATTAGCTTAACACTTCTGAGATTTATTATCATTAATTAATCAGAAAAATCTGACCTTATTTCAATCCATCAGAAGAAACATCATAGAAAAGAAATATTTTTCTCCATGCAGATCAGAAAAAAAATAATTTTCCCATCTTCCAGTCTTTTGACTATAAGAAAACGCAGGGAAGGTTCAATTTGATGATGGGAAGGAAACCTACAAGACAGGCTCCGAAGTCAATGTCAATTATTAGATCTCAAAATCAGTCAAAAAAAAATAAACAAATTAGCTACAAACAAAACCTTTGGCCACTTAACAACAATTAGTGTTCATAATGAAGACAAAAAATTAGACAGAAAATGTGTGGTTGATCTTAATAGGAATCATATTGGCAAAATACTGTTGCATGAATAAGACTTGAAGGTTGAGAAATTATATTTCAAGTCAGTAGTGGTTCAAAACTAGTTGCAAAATTATTATGGAAAACTATAAATTTTTAAAACCAATATTATTTTTAATTGTTTTTTATGTTTTTATTATTAATTCTATTTTTAATAACAAATTTGTATAAGTATATTTTTTTACGTATTTTTATTTTTTTAATTTTTTAAAATTAGTTAACATGTTTTAAAATTATTCGAAATAAATTTTTGATATTTTGAATATTTTTCAAAAGTAACATTATTTTATTTTAACGAATTAAATATGCTAACCAAATAAAAATAGAAATGATCTAAAATAGCTCTTTATTCTATTAAAATTATTGAAAAGTAATGCATATACTTTTCAAATACTTTTAAAAAGTGATATACAGACATGCAAAATAATTTCATTGTTGTTATTGGGCCTATGATGGTGGGAGAAAATATGAAGGGCTTTCATTAGGTCCAATCTTGCTTATGAGATGAATAAGGCCATTACCTATTTGCTAAAAAAACCATGCTTTTGATCACAATGTATACAACATTGAAGATCCTACAAAATCAAAATGAGATTATAATGAATATAATTGATGTCAAATCTCAATATCTTTTTCCACAATTCAAAAAAAAAAAAGATTTTGATTCCAATTTCGTCATAAAACTTGATGATGAGTTTATTATTGATCTTCTTCTTTCTCCTCTAGAATTTGCTTATTTTTTCTCTTTAGGAGAATTCAAGAAGAGAGAGAGAGAGAAGCACACTAGTTGATCAAAGAAAAGAAGGAAATGAAATGTCCATGAACATTGGGGGGAAGGAAGTGAGAATTAGAAATAATATTCTTTTTATGCTTTGTTAGATTGTGTGCATTAATAGTGTGCAAGGTATGATATTTCTTTTATATGTGAAAGATGATTAGGAATGGAGAGACTGGGAGTATAGAGAATGAGCTTGGTTATGTGATCGATAAATTAGCTAACTTGATGATATAAGAATTATAGAATTGATGTTTAAATTAAGAAGAGAACAACTAAGAGGGTTTATGATGTTATATGAGAGAAGATTGGGACAAAATTATTGCTATTAAAAGAATGATAAGAAAAAAATGGGTACTCATGAGAGGTCACAAGTAAATTCTTGAGATTTATAGGTTGAATGAATAGAATTTTGGGACCTAAGATCTAGAGAACTTGAGGAGTCTCAAGATCTAGAGGTCCTAAGAAGACTTCCAAAATGTGCCTAAGAGACGAGCTAACTTGAAACATAAAAAGATGGTTGACTATGCAATAATGATTTTAGCCTAACAAGGCTTGTTTCATTATTATAGTACGAATAATGGTTGCTATACTTTATAACTTTCTCATTTAGAGTTATATATATATTTTTTTTCTGTGATAAATCTATGAAAAGAAAATTACCAAAAAACCTTTTTACTTACGGTTTATTTTCTTCCTCTTTATTATTACAAATATGTAGAAAAATGATTTCCTCAAAAGTTGTCAGCATTCACCAATTGTTACATATTTTTTATAGAGAAGTATTCAAAAGAGTTTATGACTTTTTACCATCACAAAAGGCTACGAAGTAGATGGAGCGGGCGGTGGGTAGTCATAACAAGAGTATTGCTTACTCATGGTTCAAGAAAGGTGTACAAATGATGTAAATAATTTGACTAACAAATTAACCTTAAAAAAAAATCATAATAATAAAATAATGATAATAATAGTAACTACTATAACATTCAATTATATAACATATAAAAACATATAAACATTCAAAATATTAACCTATTGAACAGAACATTCTGAAGATTTTTCGGCATTCCGCTAGTGAACAGAACATTCTGATGCTAAATCCTTGTTCTTTCACTTGTAGGAGTCTTCCACTTGAGATTCTTGCATGTACTTATTCTTGTGAACCTTTTGAGGGAGAACAACTAACCTATTTAAAGACATAAATTTATTTAACCTAAATGATTCTTCATACTCCATAACCCTTCTTACATCAAACTAGCGTGGTCTAATATTTTGATTTTTGGCAACCTTCTTCTATCCTGATTAGGAAAAAATATTAGGTGTGGACTCTGGATGCTTCCGGAGGCCAGTGGCGAGGCATCAAGTGACAAGTGGGTCCCGCCACCATACATTGGCATTGGGCAGTGTTAAATGCCAGTGCATGGTGGCGGGCCCACTTGCCACGTGGTGCCCCGCCACTGGCCTCCGCACCTACAGAGGCAAATCACTATCTGATGGAAACATTCACGCCTGTTTGGATTTAGGTGGTTTTTTCATTTTTTTTATTGGAAGGACATGTGATTTAAGCAGCCAATGAGTCTAAAATAATTGAAAACCGAACAGCATATCAAGTTGAATTTTATAATTTTCAAATTAGCTCGACACCTAAAACAGTTTCCGGTGAAAATGAATTAAAACATAAAATAAATACAATTGCTAAAATGAAATTATAATTTAAAATATTACATTTCAATTACATAAAAAAATTCAAATTTGTTTTTATAAAGTTTTAAATATCCTTACTATTTTTTCATTGTAATAAAAGACATTCTTTAATACTCGATTTCAGATATTCTTAGAAATGTAACAAAATTGAGTTCTTTTCAATTGTAATTTTTATACAAGCAGTCTTTCAAAAATTTTACTTAATTTGATTTTTTTTTCTTTTTGGTCTTTCACATACATGCCACACAATTCCTATGTATTTACATATATAACACCTAAATTTTGCCTTTACATTTATACCATCCAAATCCTTCATATCACAAAGTTATCCTATTTTATCTTTTTCATGCATAAATAAGATGATACAATAAAATATGTAAATATAAAGGAACTGAGTGCTATGTATGTAAATCTTTTTTACATAATTTTTTTAAGTTAGGAATATTGCATATATATGTTATTCAATCCTCTCTCTTTTTTTTTAATTTTATTTTATTTGCAAATAAGTTAAAAGAGATGGGAAACAGAAACCGCAAATTTAGACTTTTGATATGTGACATTATCTATATTGTACGAATACAAATATGAAGATATCGATATGATATATTTTTATTAAAAATATAAGATATAAATACGAATCATTATATTTGTATGCATGTATGTATGTATGTATGTATGTATGTATGTATGTATGTATATATATATGTATGTATGTATGTATATATATATATATATATATATATATATATATATATATATATATATATATATATAATTTACTATATGTATATGTATGTAGGTATATATATCATATATATTCTTTTTTCTTTTCTATAAATGAAGCCACGTGAAAAATAAAGAAAAATTATTGGGACATTTATATACATGCTATCCAATTTCTATGAATTTGTATATACACGACCAAAATTTTATTATTTACATTTATACCACTCAAATCTTCATATCAAATAAAAATTATCACTATTCTAGCTTTTAACAATATCAAAAACTTTTTTTCATGCATAAATAAGAAGATATACACGTAAGAACTGAAGCGTAATATAAATATATCAGAATTTAGTGATATGTATGCAAACCTTTTAATTTAATATATGAGATTTTTTTTAATAAATTAAATAATTTAACAGGGATATAAGATAAATTGGCGTCGGTTTTACTAGGTCTGTCAAAAAGGCTCTTTGTTCGCGAGCAGCTCATGTTGGGCTCGTTAAGAAGCTCATGTTCGGCTCGTTCGCTAAGTTAACGAGCTGAACACAAACAAAGATTTATTTGTTCGTGTTCAGCTCATTCTACTCAAAATATTACTCATCAATTATATATATATATATATATATATATATATATTCTGATGAATAGTATTTTAAAAAAAATTTAATTGACTACAAGGTTACAAGGATTTATAATCAATTATAAGTATTACTTATGAAAATAGAATACAAATTATTAAATATGATTTAAATGATGTTATAATATAAATAATAATTTTTAAATTTTGTCTCAATCCTTAATATCTATGGGTACGTGATTAGGGTTGTCAAAACAACTATTTGTTCGTGAACTGTTCATATTCGGCTAGCTAAAAAAACGAGCCGAACACGAACACACTTTTTGTGCTCGAAATATAAATAAGTCAAACATAAGCTGAGTCTAGCTCGCTTGTATTCGACTCATTTACACCCCTAATTTTTACGCAGAAAGGATCCTTAAAACCCACTCAATTTATCATGATAAAAAGGAATTGACACGTCCTCTTTTAGACAGAATGTTAAATTTTAAAATTAGTTCGATTCCCTGTGAACGGTACAGCTCATTTTAATGTTAAAGAATTAATTTTTTAAAAGAAATGTGAAAGTTTTAAAATTATTAATAATGTCCTACAATAAACGAACACTTCTCTTTAAGGGCTCAACCCAGTCTCAGGTTCTCGGACACCAACACGTGCCTGACACGTCTCAGACACATGGCATGCATGATTTTGACGTGTCCAACTTAAATAATATTAAAATAAAAAAAAAATGCGTGTCGAACATACATATTTTAAATTAGTAAATTAAAATTTTTTAAAAATTTTATTTTTAAACATATATGGTACATTATTTATAAGTAAAAAAAATTAATTTTTATTTAAATGTTAAAACCATTTGTTTGATTTATTCAACCAATTTTTTCTTGCATACAAGCCCAAGTGATACGTCAATTTCTCATCTAAGGTAGTATTTTTCGTTATGAACATCTTAGTTTTGAAAAACATAATACTATTAACTTTTTTGTTGGTATTGCTCTTAATATTTTATTTATTTATTTTATATTGATGTGTGCCAAAAGAACACAACAGTAGAGTAATTATTTAGCATCTTAGCATGCACTAAAGTTGAAGACACGCTCATATAGTCGAAGACATCTTAAAGTGATAGGTAGAGACAAAAAAGTTTTAATGTGAAAAAAACCTAGAAAAGAAAAAAAAGACAACAGGGCCTAGCCCAATTAAATTAATTCACTTTGTAATAATACCTAGAAAAGGAAAAAAACAACATGCCCAATCATTTCATGATTTAGGGAAGATGGAATTACAGTGTTGACGTACAATAATATTTCAGTAATAATAATCATGATAGGTCGCGACGGTCATAATCGATTGCTATGTAGGCAGTAATCCGCGTGAATATTATAGATGGCGATTGTAGTGCCAACTTGTCGTAGAGATCGAGTTGAAAGTCATTGCAATAGTTAGCTATGTGAGACATAGATGGTTGCTTTAGGAGAGTTAATGGCCACAGAGGTCATAGTAGGGAGCTGCAAAAACTTCTGTAGGTTACAAATGCCAGTGTTGGGAGTGATGTGAGCTTTGAGCCACATAAGCCATATTAGGGAGCCGAAATAACATCCGTAGGCCAGAGTTAGGAGTTATGTGAACTTTGAGTCGTGTCGGTCGTTTTTGACCAGATAGGCTGTAGTGAGGAGCTGTAATAACTTTCTTTGGCCATAGAGGTTGGATTTGGGAGCTACATGAACTAAGTTATCGTTTGTATACCATAAAGGCCGAATCGGTTGCATAAGTTATGATAATGTTAGTAATTCCACAAAAGTTGGAGCTGGGAGCTGTATGAGTTGTGATAATGATTGTAGGCTACGAAGTAGGAGTTGAGAGTTCTATGAAATGTAATAACGTCTGTATGCCTCAAAGGCCGGAGTTCATGAATTGTGATGATGTTTATGTGCCTCAAAGGCCGGAATTGGGAGTTGCATTAGCTGTGATAGCGCTCGTAGGCCACAAAGGCGAAAGTTGGGAGCTATAAGAGCTGTGATAATATATGTAGGCCACAAAGGCCAGAGTTGGGAGTTGCATTAACTACGATAACATCTGTAGGCCATAGAGGCTGGAGTTTAGAGCTACTCACGGAGGTCAGATTTGAGAGTTGCATGAGTTATGCTAATGTACGTAGGTCATAGAAGCTGGAGTTTGGAGCTGCATGAGTTGTGAAAACACCCATAGGTCACAAAGGTCAGAGTGGGGAGTTGCATGAGTTGTGAACCATATAGGTCATAATTTTGGGCTGCAAGCATAGAGTTTCAGGATTCCAAAGAATGTCACTGTATCCTGAGTATGGCGGTTGTAAGCAGTTATTGTGGGGTGCATTGTTACACTATCTTCGATTGACTTCATTGCACCGTTTGATGGTTGTATTGTTACGCCTACTTTGGGGTATGTAGTTACACTGTCTACGAGGTGTATTGCTACATTGTATGTGAGGTGCACAATTCACCTTCTTCAAGGCATTTTTATACAATCTTTTGGGGTGTGTTATCACACCATCTTCGGAAGTCGTCCTTGCACCATTCGTGGCGTACATCACTGCAACCGTATTTGAGGTGTGTTTCTTTGAAGGATGCTTCGTTACTCTATAAGGATGATCTTTACTCTGCATAGTGCTTTGTTATTTCACAAAGTAAGCTAGGATTCCGCAGCACTGTAAGGGGCTTCGTTGAGATGAGTAGGCAACAACTGACGATGGTCGACAACGGTTGGCAGTTGTAAGAGCAAGTGACATTCGTTGGACCTTCGGTGAGGAACTATAGACCTCTGCTCATTCTACTCCAAGCTCCAATTCATGTAGAAGATGCAGATAGATTAGACTTTATTTATAAAATCTAGAAGATGCCTCCTGAAAAATAAGGAAAGAATCTAGACCACTCTATATAAGACTCAGAAAGATCCTCTTTATCAGGCAAAATTTTTTCGACATTTAAGTGTCTTTATTGTGTCAAAATTGAGTAGTCTTAAGCTTGTTGAATTTAACTAGTCGCGATGCTTGATTCAAATGTAAGCTTGTCAGATTTAGAATCAATTTGAATTTTCTATTAACTACCCAAAATTTCCAAAAGTAGTTTAACGGTATGACCTGGGCTTAATCTACCTCGGATTGGATTAATTTTTGTGTTATTAAGCTTGTCTGATCAATTCAATCAATTTTACTATAAGTTTGTTGAAATCAAAATTCTAGAAGATTTTTATTAGAGTTTGAACATTTCTTACCAAAATATTAACTCGAGATTCATGTTAGGCCTCAAGAGTAGTGCCAGATGATGAAAATATGTTAGTGGTGCATTATTATGCTCAAAATTAAAATAAAATATCTTGACCAAAATTCATTTTTGATTGGGTACTTGCACAAGTTGCTAGTTTTTGTAATATCCGCACGAAAGATTCCCCATCTTTTCTCTTAATGATATCTTTCTTAGAATAAAACTAACATGCTGTTAAGATTTTTGTTGCAATTTAATCAATGTTGTATTTTAACATATTGTAGTGGCATAATCAAAATTTAAGAAGATTGGTGGCAAAAAACATGTCGGTCGCCAAATTGGAAGTTTATTGGTTGCTTTAAAATATTATATATATTGAAAAGTAACATTTTAATTTCAAAAATACGAGACCAGACTGATCTCATATATACAATAGTTTGAATAAACGAGCACTACACTGCAAGCCATGCATATATCCCACGGAATATACACATGTTGATCTCACTTTTGGTCGAGGTCTAGTATTTCTTTAGAAGAGCCTAGAGTCTAGCCATAGGACTCTCCTGATGACTTTCTTAAAAGACTAGTCTTGGTACCCTCCCCCTTAGAAATTCAAATCTTCTTTACTTCACTGGGAGTTTTCATATGCTTAAGGCCTAACCTCCAGCTTTTGGGAGGAAGAGACCAAGCATAAGGAGGCCCAAGGAAAGTCTCCTTCAAGTGGTCAGACCTTAGGATTTATCCTGGGAGATCTGGAGCTTACACAGTACACACAATTTAAACTCACAACCCTAAACAAAGCACATCCTACCGTGGTCCCCTATTCTTTGGAAACTCATGTGCGTGGTTTCCCTAAGCTCTTAGCCTCAAGCTAAGGTTTGGTTAGACCAACACATAGAGGACCAAATGAGAGTTCCCTTTGGTCCATGGCTCAACCTAAATAATTCCATACTACTCACCCCTCATCAACCTCAATTTTTCCAAAATTTCAATTTTTGACCTCTTACCCCTAAATCTACCCAAAATACCCCTAAACCTCAATTTTACCCAAAATTTCCTAAATTACTCATTTTTCTCCAAAAAATACTTCAAAATATTCCCCACCACTCAAATTTACTAATTTGACCAAAATGTACCAAAATTTTCAAAATAACCCAAAATTTGCAAAATTACTAAAATACCCCTCCTAGCCCAAAAATTCCAAAAATTCCAAAAAATTTCCAAAACATCCTAAATATTCCCAATTTCATTTTCCTCAACTACCACAAGACCCAATTTGACTCATTTGGCCCAATTTAACCAAAAGCCTCAATTTGACTCATTTAACCCAAAAATGCCCAAACTAAACCTAATGTCCACCCAATTGACCCCAATCTTGCCCAATTTCAATTCCAAACTTTAATTCAACATCTATAGCCTCAATCTCAATGAAATCCAAACCTAATTTGACCCACATTTGAGCTCAATTTTACTTGAATTCCAAAATCCCCAATTTTGACCAATGATCCATTTCACCCAAATTAAACCTAATGTCAATTAATTTCCCCTCAATTTGAATTCTAAACTTCTCATGACACTCCCCTAGGCCAAATGAAACATTTTGTTTAATCCAATTTGAGCTCAAGTCTCACCCAAGTCAACTCAAATCCAAAATACCTAATTTTGCTCCAAATTGGACACATGATCAAATCACACCATATTAAATGCCCAATCCAAAAATTACCACCCAATTTATGTTGAGAACTCTTCTCCACATCCCCCTAGACCTTTTTGAACAGTCAATTGGGCCTAAACCCCACTCTAGCCCAACCAAGACTGAAGCTAGCCCAACTTGCTCAAAATTGGCCAAATACCCAGATTAAGCCAAATTGAACCCCCAAACCAATTCAAAACAACTCCAATCCCTCCCAAACCCTTTTGTGACAATCATTTTCACAAAATTGCTCAATCAATTGGGTTTAACCCAAGCTCAAACCAAACCTAGACCAACCTAAACCCAAAATGACCTACATTGAAACCCATGACCCAATGTCACTTAAATTGAACTCATTTGACCAAATTGACTCCACCACAGCCCACCTTGGGACGCCAAGGACCAGCCAAGATCAACCAAATCTAAGCCCATTGATCCATGTACCAAAGGTCCCTTACTTGGGACCAATGGTTCCTAACCTTTTGGATAAACCCATTAACCCAAGCAATCCTCATTAAATCAGGCAATCAGTTGCACTGAGCTCCCCTCTTACCTCCCATCAGCCTGCCAGCCACCATCCCTGTCCTTGCCACCACCCTAGCCGTCAGAACAGCTAAGTCCGAGCTCCCCTATACCCCTTTAAACCCAAAATTGGGCTTTGTCAGTGAGGCATCCCCTCAGTGATCAATTACACTGATCATCCCTCACCTGATGCAACCTGAAGCACCCACATTGGCACCCTAATCTTAACCAATTGGCCATGGCTATAAAAGCCACACTTCATGGCCAAAAGAGCGGTGCTAAAATTTTCTCAAGGAGACTTTGCCAAATTGCTCCCAGAGCTTCCCTGAGACCTTCTAAGTGCAAGCCCACCATCCTCAACCATTGAACCCCACTGTCCAGAGCCAATTTCCCCACTTAAATTCCAGCCGAAACCAGAACAAATTTCACCACAGCTCCATAGTGCACCAAAGTTCAATTAATTACACCCACACTGTCACAGCACTGAAAGAAGAATATCCCCCATCAAAGCCCCATCATAGAGAGCCTCTGCACCAGACTTTGATCAACACCTGAAATCGGCCTTGCTCGATTTTAGGTCTAGAAATTTCACCACGGCAAGAGGCTTTATTTGGAGGTTCGTTGGAACTAATCGAAGCTGCCACAACCATCTGATTGAGGCCTCCCCTCTCAAACAAAAGTATTGAACCTCACCTTCCTCTCGAGCTTATTTTGATTCTCCATACTTGTTGAGTCAATTTCAGGCTAGTTAGTCATATAAATAGGTTCTTCTAGGCCAGATGAAGCTCTAGAAACAAACCCCAAGTGATTTGGTTGAGTATAGCTTGAGATCTTAAGGTTTTAGTGTGAACGACTTACGGGAAGAACCATGTGAAGACGATGACCAGGAGTCATCGGATTACGCGTGTAAAGAATGGATGGTCAGGATTGCGCCGGACAAACCTTTGATACAAAAAGCACGGAGCTGAGTCAGATGGCAGCGTCAAATTAGGAAGCGCCGCGTGTGCTTTCGGAGCTGCCGAGGATACAGTCAGCGCCGCATCACTTAAATAGAAAATTAAGGGATTTTTTATTTAATTCCTTGAAATTTAAAAATTAATAACTTAGTGTAGAAAATTCATAAAAATAAAAGAAAAATACCCTAGTGCTCAATGAACAGAGGAAAACAATGTGGAAATGGTTTGAAGTTTATTTGATGCATAATTTATTTTCAATCAATTATATACAGTCTGGAGTATTTAATTCTCCATTAGCTTAGACATTTCACTATAGCATGAAATTTAGGAGTTTTGATCTCTCTGTCATGGGGGATCTTCCCTGATTTTTCCAAGACTAGGGGAGATCTCTATGTGGAGATCCCTATTTTTCAAAATATTGTGTCTGTTTTAGTAAAATAATTATAATAATTAAAATATTGATGATTAAAATGCAAGATAAATTTTGGTAGGTTACTTGTAACCAGAGGACCCTAGGAAAAAGTTGAAATGAGTTAAATCTTTAAGTGTGCACCTAATTGTCACTTCAACCTAAAACTAAAGTGGAATTACTTTGAACAAACTAAATATATAAATGGTCAAAAATTATTCTCCACTGTGGTTTAGGGTCAGAGGGACTCCCCCAAGAATTTTGAAGTCATTTGGAATTCATTTAAGCACCTAATTGAATTTTCTAAGTTAGAAGACATTTTTAGCACTGAAATGATTTTTAGTAATTAAAATACAAGCCTAAAATTTATAGAAATGGTTTTGGGAGTTTCTCATGACCATTGAAATTTTATGAAAATAAAATGACAATTAAAATAAACTTTTCATTTTTAAGCCTAAAAGTGAATTTTAAAATAATTAAAAATGATAAAAATCACTAAATTATTAAAATTCACTAAATTGTCACATTTGGTCTCCTAATCATTTAGGAACCATCCAAACAATTTTTCCAAGCCTCTAAGTCAAGATATTAATTTTAAAAGGCTTAATTTAATTTTTAAAGTTTAAAAAAATGAATTTCCTTAACTTCCCACCAAAATAATTCTAAAAATTAAAATACGAAAGTCAGAAAAACATAAAATTTGTTTCTTTGGATTCCCTAACCTTAGAGAGATTCAATAAAAATATAAAACTTAATTTTCAACCTCCAAAATATTTTATAATTAATTAATACTCCAGAACTTAAAATAATTCTAGTAATTAAATTAAAGCTCAAAAAATCATGAAATTTGGTTCAAGTGGTCCTCTAGTCTAGGTCTACCTCCAATAAAAATTTCAAAGCCAAAGGTTTTGTTTTGGTTAAGTTATTGAATTTTCATTGAAAATTTTTATTTTTTCATTAAAATAATTATATAAATTAAATTAATTTTTGAAAAATAACATTTTCTCCTCTAATGTTTTAATTGACCCATAAGTGGGGTAACATGAAAATTTCAAAGTCATTTGAGTTAAACTTAATAAATTATGAAGTGATAAAGACCTTTAGGGAAAAAAATGTAATTTTGAAGAATTTAGCCTTAATCAATATTTAGGCTTAATTAAAGTAGGAAAAAGGGCAACAAATGATCTTAATTATTATGTTTGAATGATTTAAATGTAAAGGGATAAATGGTAGGAACCCGTCTCATTTTTGTCACATTAAAGGATAAGTTTATAATTTAATTAATCATTATAATTTGGAAGAAAATTAAATTAAGTGATCCTTAAGGTTAGGGGTATGACCTTGGAAGCTAAGAATTCATTGACTTAATACCCCTAATTGGTGCTTAAATAATATTGAAATATCTTGATAAAATCACTACCACTTAAATTAATTTCTCTAAAAATCATATATTTACCCACTGAGATGTTTAAGGGCTTAGTAGTGAGATTAGGCTTAATCAAATTTTACAAATGAGATTTAGAAAATAAAACACTACTAATCTTAAACCACTTTTTGAAACACTATAAGCCCATCAAAATTAATTAAATTCTTTCATAAATTAAGTTTGCCTCTAAAGGCCCCACTTACTTAATTTTTAAATAAAATATCAAGTGATATTTACCTCACCTTTCGAGGTAATTAAAGCATTAGCTCACTAAGCATAAGGGTATGAAATAAATGACTCATTTAATAATTATGATAGGTCCAAAAATGAACTCAAGGAAGCTCAAAAGGATTGTGAAATGTCTTCTTAGAACCTCCTCACAAATCTTCTGGACACCTTGTAGAGCAACTGAACCTATCATATTTATTAAATGAAGTGATTTCTTAAATGGATAAATAGGACCCACCAAGTTATGACATAGAATTTGGTAGGCCTGTGAAGAAACTATCTTTAGTCTTTTACTTTCCTTCAAATTATAAATGTTTATTGCAAAGATACTAAAGTTTCAGGTGGAGGAACGATAAGACTCATCATGTACACTTTTATAATTTACAACACTTTCTTTTCCTTCGCTTTCCTTACTTTTCTTGCTTACGAGCTTGCTTGTTAAACAATAATGTCACCCTGCATGAAAACCAAAACTTTCAGGATAGCCACAAAACCAAAACCAAAGTCAAAATTAAAAAATCAAAACAAGATAAAATCCACCGCCACAACAGTCAAAATATAAAACAACTCAAAATTTAATCACAAACAAAACAAAAATCATAATTGCAACTAAATTAAAACGTCTCTATCGGATGATCGGGAATACCTCGGAGGATGCAACCTACGGCTGCTAACGCAATTTCCCACGGTCCAAATGAAAGTATGGAACTCATTAAGTTGAGTTTAGCAAATTCATATGAACTATGTGAATCCGAAGAAAATAGTGGTGCCGGGATGATGGAACCATAGGATCTTAACCAGTTCCGCTTAATCAACTTAAACATTGTCCCCTAATAAAACATTAAAATACCTCGATTTAAATATTTCCAAAACATGATACTTCTCTTTTCCTCTTCAATTGACACTTCTTTAAACTATATCTTCTACGACGAGGAGCTTGGAGCATGCATAGTGGGCAGCACGACCATCTTCAACAGCAAACTCCTTAGAAATTAAAACAACAAGCCATAGGATTTCAAGTTAGCTTGCCTAGTGCAGCATAAACCCTCACTTTATCCCTTTAGGCCTTTTCATAACCATATTGTTCAATATAAGCCCAACTCGTCTCAGGATTCCGAGTTGGTCATCCAGTATGACATAAATCCTCCTATCTTCCGGGTTATTCACTTGATCGGTATCAGGTGAATATAAGTCCTAAATAATAAAATCGGCAGGATGAAACATCAAATAAATGCCTCAAATTAGAACCAAACAATAAGATAGTTTGGGAAGACACTGGGATTTTCTCAGATCCTTACTTTTCCCCTAGCTTTCTTCCCCCTTGGACTCCTAAAATAAAAGTTCTGAAATGAGCCATTCACCTATTGGATTTTCTATTACCACATTTTCTTGAAGAAACCTACCACTTGGAATTCATGTATACAATATTTCCTAATCTTTATCAAGAGTTTTCTTAGTTGACTTCGGTCATGTAAGGTGTTATTAACTATAGGGGTTTTCCCTTATAGGAAACTTAAAGACCCCAAATTCATATAAACCCTATCTAGTTACTCCATAATTTATAGAGGAAATTGTTGGTCAACAATGGTTCAAAGACCAGAACGGATGTCACAAATTTATTAGTTTGTTTAATCGAGTCGTACTACCAAGTAATTGTCCATTCCTCAGTATAGATGCATAGCATATGCTGTAGTGCTCGTTTACTTAAACTAATGAGGATGTGAGATTGATTTGATTTCATATTTTTAAATAAAAATAATATTTTTACAAATTACATATATACATTAAATTAAATTAAATATTTTTAGATAGGGCGCCGGGATACCCATTCCGATGGCCGACGATTTCTAACATTTAACGACCAACAACACATTACTTGATAGTGAGGCTCGATTAAACAAACAAAGGAAAATTTTGACATCTAATTGGTCTGTGGAAACTTTTTGTTGACCCACAGTTTCTCCTATCTAATATAGAAGATTAGATAAAGTTTATATTAACATGAGTTGTTAAAGTTTTTTATAAGGGCATGCCTCTATAGTTAATACATCTTAAATGACCAAAGTCACGTAAAAAAATCTCAATTTAGATAAGAGGTATTTGTCTTCATGAATTTCAACGTTAGGGTTTCCAATGTTGGACATAAGGAATTCAAAAAGGGAAAATATCAAATAAAAATAGTTATTGTGGAATCCAAATGAAGGAAAGGTAGGGGATGCCACAGAACCTGAGAAGAACCTCGGTGACTTCCCAAGCTATCTTATTATTTGGCTTCAATTTCAAAGAGATATTATTAGATGTTCAATCCTACAAATTTTATTATATGGGGCTTACATTTGCGTGATACCGATCATACAAGTAGCCTAGAAGATAGGATGATTTACGTCATGCTGAACGATGAGCTTGAAATCCTAAGAAGAGTTGGGGCTTATATTACACAACATGGTTATACAAATGCCTCAAAGATAAGATGAAGATTTATGTCGCATTAGGTAGACCACATCGAAGTCCTATGGCTTATGCCATTTAAACTAAGGAAATGACTTGTCATTGTAGACTCGTTTTCTCTCTCGAAGATGTTCTTTTGTACGTCTTCATCGTGCTGCCCACAGAATCTACTCCAAGCTCCTCGTTGAAGTAGTAGTCCTATGGTCTAAGGTTCAAAAGCTTTTGCCATGTATGTTTCAATGTTTTCATTTTTGTTGTTGTTGTTGTTATTTAAATTTTTTATTTGGTGGAATTTTAATTTAAATAGAGCGACAATGGTTAGGATCCCACGGTTCCCTCATTCCGACATCAATATTTTCTTTAGATTTTTCTTATTCTAAATGAGTTGTTAGGCTCGTCCAGATTAGAGAATTTCTGTTAGTAACCGTAGGTTACCTCATCCAAGAGATCCTCATAAATCAAAAGGGGGTGTATTATGTTTATTAATTTTTTTTTTGAAAGTGTAATTTTAATTTTAAAAGTGTGTTTTTGTTGTGCTTTGTTTTGCAAGTGTAGTTTTACATGCGGAGTAATTAAGTACGGTAAGAAATGCGGTGAAGTAAATAAAAGAACTACAATATGTAAAATAGAATGTGTACCTAGGCTTCTGCTACCGTTACATGATTAGTTCTTTAAGCATAATCTAATTTGCATGAAATTTAAATAAATTACAGAAAAAGAAAGCAGAAAACTCTAGTGTAAAAGTAGTAAAACGAGTCGTACCAAAAAATACAAACAGGCAAAGCAATCCGTAGTCACATATGGAAGATCAGGACTAGGCATAAGCATCGGTAAAAGTGGGAGCTCAGAGCTGGATTGTGTGCTTCCCGACATTGGGTAAGAGCTACCAATCTGAAAATCTACTGAGTGTTGTCCTTTACCTCGATCTGATTGACTAACCATGGACCTTTATAAGTTTTTATTAGATACCTTTAGCTTTCATGCAAAATTTTATCATTTAAATTATGTTTAGAATTTATTTTATCAAGCAAAGGAAATTTTTTTGTTCGATTTTTATAAAAATTTTTGTAAAGTAGTGTAGTCCATAGACTAGTCACTCTAATCAAGCTAGGACTACATGCAACCTACGAGCATTAAGGGTAACAATCCACCAAGAGTCAGTGAATAGTATCATTGGTCCTTTCCTCTTCCCTCATTTAAGGTCCTTGAGGTAGGAGATACTATTCTAATAAATCCCACTTCGTATCCCTCATTTTAGCACACATTAGCATTATCGTCATTGCTCTGGCCACCTAGACCTCAGACTTACACAAGTTCGATGATCCATTTGTGGAAAAAACCAAATACCCCTAATTACTCACAAGGATTTAAATACCTTAGGGAAGACTTAAATCCTTGAGCATTGGGTTATTAATGTAGGATAAGTAGTTTCGGGGTATTTCTATTGATTTGGTGAAATAACGGGTCCCGAGGGCATAACTTGGTGGGTCCCTAGACGTTTTGAGGATGATTTCATTCAACAAAGATTAATAGGTCCAAATATCCTCTGAAATGTTAGAAAGACTACAAATGTGCTTGACTTATAACCCTAAACACCTTTTAAAATCTTTCGAATCATTTCAAGTTTATCCAAGCTTGTTATCTTATTAAACCAATCATCCGGAACTAATTTTATTGTAAGTTTTGGCCTATACTCAGTGCACATCACAATGTTTTAATTATCCTATGAGTGAGGTAACTAGTCATTCTTGACATTAAATTTGAGGATTATGGGGATGGACACCCTTAAGGGCAACTCAAGTCACTAAGGAGTCCTTACCCCCCCTAACAGGGGTTGAGTTTGTAGTGTTTTCAAATCGGATGGTTAACTATGTTATTCTCTTTTAAACCTCATTAGATGATCTTTAAGATCAACCCAAATTCACCACAAAGCTCTTAATTTTTCAAGGGTGGATTCATAATTTTAAGGAAATTCATGTAATGTGCAGATTCTAATCAAAAAGATTAAATTACCACTCAACCATTAGTTTGAGACTTCTAATTAGTCAATTGACATCTTCCCAAAAAAAGCCCCTCACATTAGGATCTTCTGAACTTAGCTATCTTTCAATACTCAATAATTTAGTTAATTACAATTATATCCTTTAACAAAAGGTTGTGTGAGTTCGTTTCTACCACTTATCCCCTTATATTTCAATCATCCTAAGAAGTTAATCATAATCAAAATTACCCATTTCCCTATTGCTTTAGTCCTAAATCTTAATGAGAATAAGGAATCTTCAAAATTACCATTTTTCCCTTAAGGCCTCCCACCTCATAGTTCTTTAAATTTAACTTAAATGACCTTGAAAATTTACTATTATCCCACTCATGGGTCAAAAGAAACATCAAAGGAGAATTTGTGATTTTTCTGAATTTAATTTAATTTATATAATTATTTTAATCTAAAAATAAAGATTTTTAAAGATATACAAAATAACTAAATAAAATAAGGTTATCAACCTTAGCAAAATTATTTGAGGCTCATTTAGGTCAGAGGACCACCGGGAACAAATTTCATGAATTTTTTAATTATATTTTAATTTTAACAATTATTAAATGACATTTTTTAAGGAATAAATAAATAAATAATATATTTTTATTGTTAAAATTCACTTTTATATTTTTTCTTATAAAACTCTCTGACCTCATGGAACTCAGAAAACATTATTTTATATTTTTCTCATTTTAATTTTATTTTAATACTTTTTAAAGTGAAAAATAGGCCAAAATTAAAGTAATTATTTTCACATCAGTTTTATTTTTCTTAGGTGTCCCTGGTCACAAGGAACACCCAAGACCACTTTATACATTTTCCTGATTTTTTTTAATTTATATAATTATTTTAAATAAAAATGCAAATTCACTAAGAAAATAGATTTTTATATCAAAAATAATTTTAATGGCCTTAGGTTTTTTACAGGATCCTTATGAAGTGGTAAGCTTCAATTTGGCCCAATTTGATGATTTTTTGAATTATTTTATATTTTTCCAACTTTTTATATTTTTCTTAAATTTAAAATGTTAAAATAGATATAAAACTTTTAAAATTTAAAATTTATTTTTCCTAGGTTCCTCTGACCACAGTGAACCTATCAAAGCTATTTTTATAATTTTCTATTTATATTTGATTTTCTATAATTATTTTAAACAAATAATAGTTATTTACTTTGAAAATCACGGTTTTCCATGTTAAAGATGCTCTCTGACTTTGGAAAAATCAGAGAACACCCCTAGTTATGAGAGGAATGAATCCCCCAAATTTTATAAATTTATGATTTATATTTAATTATGTATGATTTAAATGTTTTTCTGAGTATTTAATTAATTTAAAGTAAATATAAGGAAAGTATTTTTTTTTTGTTTTTCATCCACATTATTCTCCTCTGTTCAGTGAGTATTAGGGTAATTTTATTTTATTTTTATCATTTTTCTACACCAAGTTATGTATTTTTAAGGTTTCTGTATTTTATTTAAATCAAAGAAATACCACTAATTTCTTACTTATCCGCGTCTGCGCCACCATAACATCGTACACGTAAAATTTTACATGCGGCACGCTTTGATTCCACGTCGCCATCCATGCCAGTTACCTCACGGCTCCTTTTTCATGAACAACTCCTTCGTCTACCACGATCTGGGCCTTCCGCACGATGCACGCGCGATCAGACGGCTCCTGGTCATCATCCCAGTCTGTCCTAACCCCTAAGCTGCACATTTTATAAACCTAATTTCTCCTTAGATTCTTGACTTAATATGGATTTTGTTCCTAAAGCTTCATCTAGGTGAGACGAACATATCCATACGGTCACATACATATAAAATACAATTCTTCTTTATAAAGGTCCAAAGAGAGAGCAGGTTTAGGTATTTTGGATCCATACCTTGGTTCAAGAGGTGGAGCCTCAATTGGATGCTTGCAGAAGCTTCAGTGGAGTCCAGTGAAGGTCTCTGAAGTGTTGATTTTATCCAACTTGAGGTCCTAGCAAGAGGGCTTATGTAGCTCGGGAAGGGTTAATTACGATGGGGAACTTCCTTTCTTGCTCTGAGGAAGCTTAAGAGAAAATCAATTTAGAATTTGGTGGGATTTTGTGTGGTGTCCGTAAAAATGCCTTGGATTTCATGTTTTGAAATTAGGGCTGGTGAGTCGAAATGAGGGCTGGAAAAACAATGGAGATGAGCTTCTCTGGGTTGCTAGGAGGTTTGGGAGAATTTTGGCAGAGTTTTGTTAAGGTTCAAGCACTCTTCATAGTTTGGCTGTGGGAGGTCTCCTATTTATAGAAGAGGCTACGGTTGCCATCAGGACAAGCCATGGTGGTAGGGGAGCTCCTTAGTTGGAGGGAAGAGAGTTTGTGATGGACAATGGGGATGGGCCATCTCATGAGACCCAATTTTGGGTTTGAGCCATTTGAGACCTCTTAGGCATGGTTCTTTTTGGCGGCTAGGGTGGCTGGCAGGCCAGGGTGGTCACCTCCAAGCTCAGGGAAGCCAGGGAGGTTGAGTGGTCAACTCATTTGCTTCCAAGGGGGTCCCAAGGCTTTGGTCCAAGGGGGAAATGAGGTTTTGGAAAATTGTACTAAGTTAGGTTCAACCCCTTAGTCTAACGGCTAAGTTTGGTCTCAAGGTGGCTAAGGGCCTTGCCTTAACCCTAAGGCAAGTTTGAGTGAGCTTAGATGGCTTGATTAGGCATGGGGCACTGATTTAAAAGTTGCATGGAAGAGGTAAGTCCAAGTGAAGGAGGGAGACAGAGTAGTCACCTTCACTTGCCACATTTGGAAAATTTGACTCAAATGATAGCCATGGAAGGCTCCATGAGACATCCCATGTAATGTATGATTCAATAGAAAACTTTCATGCAAATGGAATTTTTTAAATTTTATGAAAATGAGGAATAATGACATAATGCCAAAATTTGAATAAAAGTCCATGTTCATGTATGATATACTTGGTATGATGCTATGATAGGATGATTTAAACTAAAAGGAGATAAAGAGAAGGAAATTTTTTCAGGTGGACTTGAATTGGGCCTTTCAAATTTATGAAATGGGTTTTTAAATATGCATATGAGCATGGGCTTTAAAAATGTGCATGATGGACTTTAACTCTTGGAATTGATCATGAGCTTAATGAAATGAGTTTGGGTTTAATTTAAATTGGGTTTGAAGTTTAAAATTGGGTATGTTAGGAGTGAACTGAGTGAAAATTATGGTCAATTGGGTGCAAATTGGGGTTTTGGACCTTTAGGGGCAATTTGGGAAATTTTGGAGGATTTTGGAATAATTTTAGACATTGGGTGATTCAAATTGATTTTAGTGATATTTAGAATGAATTTCGAGATTTTGAGAATTTTTGGGCTATGAGGGGCATTTTGATAAGTTTGGCCAAGTTGGGGGTATTTTAGGAATTTTGGGAAAATTGAGGTATTTTAGGCAATTTGAGTCGTTTGGAATGGTTTGAAATGATTTTTGGAGGGAAATTGATCATTTAGGAAAATTTGGAAAAATTAGGATTCTAGGGCATTTTGGTAATTTTAGAGAAGTTTAGGGGTAAAAGGTCAAAACGGAGGTTTCGGTGAAATTGAGGTTTACTAAAGATGCCAACCACAATGCTAGCCTTTTAGGTGCCGCAAGACTAAGGGGAATCCAATGGGTCTTCCATATGTTGGTCCTAGCCATCCTAGCTAAAGGTTAAGGGTTTGGGTACGACCCACATGAGTTCCTAAAAGAGTGGGGAAAATGGGTTAGGAATGAATGATTAGGATTCTAGGTTATAAATGCAATTATGGTGAGGTATGTGAGCCTGACCAAGGCCAAACCACCCTAGGGTAACCCTAAGGCTTGCTAGTCCTATGAGGACTCCTCTTAAGCTTCCTCATGTTGGTTTTGAACCCACTAAGTGCTAGTGGTCAACACCATGCATGTGAAACTCCAAGAGGAAAAGAAGTGTCTAGAATTTTTAAAGTGGGTAGGGTTCCATCACTAGTCCTCTAAAATAGTCATCGGGAAATTCCTATAGCTAGATCCTAGACTCCTAAGAGAAAAGGATTAGACCTAAAAAAAGTGAGGTCAACAAAACAAAACTTAAAGAAGATAGTAGTTGAAAATAATGAATGTTGTCGGTGGCTATATGAGAGTCAGTTGACCACAGAGGTTGTAGTAGGAAGTTGCAATAGCAATTGGCTATGTAGGTCATAGTTGGTATTTGTAAGAGCATCTGTTGTTCATAGAAGCCGTAGTTGGAAGCTGCAGTGGCAGTTAGGCACATAATAGTGGTTGATAGCTACAACAACAGTTAGCCAAATAAGTCATATTGATCACGTAGACCGTAATTGGTTGTTGCAGTAACGTCAATTGGCTATAGAGATTGTAGTTAAAAAGAAATAACTATATTTGTCGTAGTTGGTCATATAGGTTGTAGTTGATGGCTACAATGCTGTCAGTTGGCCACAAAGGCCATAGTTGGAAGCCACATTAGCAGTTAACCACAGACCATAGTTAGTCACATAGGCTATAATTGGTAGTTGCAGTAGTGTCAATTGGTTGGTGCTACCCTAGTTAATGACTGCAATCCTTCTTTCTGATGGGGGTTTCTTTTGCTTGTTTGTTTATGGACCATACATTAAGTTCTAAAATTTCTCACTAGGGATTGAATACGATATCAAGCTATAATATATTAACCCAAAAGGATAAAATATTATCTTACGATGGATCCAATCACGAAGTGATTGTTTCAATACTCCATGGGGATATAAACCAATTTTCCCTAACCTTACTACTGTAGGATAGGGTTTATTTTAATTATGGGCTCTAGTGTCCTTACAAAGATAAGCTATTATAATTAATTACATCCAAGAGTTTAGAACCTCTTAAAATGTCTATATTAACGTATTGTAATGTACTATTAATGATTTCAAGCTTAAGTTTCAAGACTGATAAATATATTCAAGATTTGAAGGGATTGTTTATAAAATTTAATGGTTGGGACATACAACTCAATGATGATGTGTTATTGAAAGACCAAGAAAGGGATTAACCAACCCTCAGGGAAAGGTTTACACTAAAGGTTAGAACTGGATGGTTGTTGAAGGGAGTTAGGTTCAGTATAATTGGATATGGTCAGAAGAGCTTTAGTTGGATTTGATGGATTTTGGCAGAATTAGTTAAATTTGAGGATTTGAAAAGAATTAATTGGATTTATAAGGTTTAGACAAAAATCATTTAGATTTAATGTGTTGTCAAGAATTTGGTGGATTCAAGGGGTTTGGATAGCTTTTGGTCTTTAAATTAAAGGGATATCATTAGTTGGAAGGATTTGAAAAGTTAAAGGGACAAAATCAGTTGGATTTGATTTCTTAACGAAAGGTTAAACTGGGACTCTATGATAAATATAAATTCTATAAGGAGGCTACATAAGTGCGATCTAACCTAAAATACGGGTATGATATTCCCTATCGAGATACTCACAATTTTTCTTCATCCTAGGTTCATCAGTAGCCTTTGACTATTACCTAACTAGATGGTTAGAGGTCTCTATTATTACCAAAGCAATGACAAATGTAGTTCTACTTAATTATTAGATCTTTAGTGGTGCCTTCATTAGTAATCATAGATTACTTCATCCAAGGACATTTACATACTCCAAGGGGTTTATAGGCTTGAGGTTTTATAGGTCCTAGTCTTTAGAAACTAGTCAATGACACCTAGTATTATAATATAGACTTCTAGACTAAACTAATATAGCTGGGTTTCATTTCTAAGTAAGTTAACCTAGGATTTGTAGTTGATCTACCTAGGTGTGGTTACAATTATATAAGTTAGATGAATTTTAATTTTAATTTTATTGGGTTTAAACTTTTCACTTTGATTTGGTTATGTTTCTTAGTTTATCTCTTAATAGGTGAATCAACTGTTTTGAAAATTTTCCAGAATCCTTACATGGATGTCACTTGATTCTTATGTAATCTTTAATATCACATTATATATTAACATGAAAATTTTAAAGTTTGCATTAACACACGAAATTCAACACATAACATTTAAAGTTCACACACATAAGAAAAACTTTTATGTGTACAGGCTGAAAATATTATTCATTCACTTTTGAAAGGCTAAATAAATTACATCACTCTAAAATATAGAAGTTTGGTTGTTATATATATAAATATATGAGAATTGAATGGTATATATTGTTGATCTAACTTTTGGTTGAGGACTAGTATCTCTTTAGAATAGCCAAGGTCTAGCTATAGGACTCTCCTGGTGACTTTCTTAGAAGACTCGTAATGGAACCCTCCCCATAGAAATTCAAACTTTTCTTACTTCAGTAGGAGTTTTCATATGCTTAAGGCCTAACCTCCAGTTTTTTGGAGGAAGAGACCAAGCATAAGAAAGCCTAGGGGAAGTCTCCTATAGGTGGTCAGGCCATAGGACCTACCCTGAGAGGTCTGGTGCTTACACTACACTTACACTACACACTCACAAACCCTAAACAAAGCACGTCCCACTTTGATCCCCTAACTCTTTGGAAACTCATGTAAGTGGTTTTCCCAAGCTCTTAGCCTCAGGTTAGGGTTTGGCTAGTACCAACACATAAAGCACCAAATGAGGGTGACCCTTGGTCCATCGCTCAACCTAAACAATTTATATTACTCACTTCCAACCAATCCCAATTTTTCCAAAAATTCAATTTCTAACCCCGTTGCCCCAAAATATCCAAAATACCCCCAAAACCCTAAAATCCTTCAAAATTTCCAAAATCACCCAAATTACCCCTAATTCTCCAAAAATCATTCCAAAATCATTGCTACCACTCAAAGTAACCAAAATTACCCAAAATTGCCAAATTTCCCAAAAAATCCACAAAATGACCAAAATGCCCCTCTTAGCCCAAAATTCCCATAAATTTCCAAAATCTCCCAAATATGCCCAATTTCATTTCTCTTAACTACCACATAACCCAATTTGGCCAATTTAGCCCAATTTAACTAAAATCCCTAATTTGACTCATTTAACCTACAAGTACCCAAATTTAACACAATGTCTACCCAATTGACCCCAATCTTGCCCAATTTCAATTTCAAACTTTAAATAAACATCCCCAATATCAATCTAAACCAAATCCAAACCCATTTTGACCCATATCTGAATTCAATTTTACTTAAAACCCAAAATCCCAAATTTTACCTAAGTGGCCCAAATCCCCCAAATTGACCTAAACTCAATCAATTTTCCCCAATTTGAGTTCTAAACCCTTCATAACATTCCCCCAAATTGAATTGAACCATCAATTGCCCCCAATTTGAGCCCAAGTCTCACCCAAATCCACTTGGAATCCAAAACCCCAATTTTGAACCCAAACATGTCATATGCCCAAAATCTCCCAAATTGATTGACCTAACCCTAAAATTTTCACCCAATTGATGTTGGGAACTCTTTATGACATCCCCCTAGACCATTTGGAACCTTCAATTGGGCCTAAACCCCACTCTAGCTTAACCGAAACCCAAGCTTAACCCAACTTGCCCCAAATTGGCTAAAACACCAAACCAAGCCAAATTGACCCCTTAATTGAACTCAAACCACTCTAAGTCTTCATAAAAAATTTATTATAATCATCTACACCAAGTTGCTCAATCATTTGGGTCTAATCCAAGCTCAAACCCAAGTTAGCCTAATGTGAACCCAAGGTGACCCAAATGGACCCATGACCCAATCTAATCAAATTGAACCAAATGTGACCAAACCAACTCCTCCACAGCCACCAAGTGACCTCTAAGAACCACCCTAGACCCACCTAACACACTCTAATGGAGCCATGGACCAAAGGTTCTTTGAATTAGGGGATTTCACCCCATAATTGGCCTTAATTAAAATATCTCCACCATCATCACTTGCTATTGAGGGTAAAACATCATTAACCCTCCCCTGGCTCACATAAACCCTCTGGCCACCAGGCCTGGCCCTACAGGCCACCCTAGTGGCCTGAAAATGCCAAACTCGAGAGCCACTCCCTCTCCATTTTAACTCAAACTCCACCTTATGGCCAAGTCAGCTCTGATTTGTCATTAGAGCTCATCTGCCCTCCACCTAGGCAGTTGAATCCACCCATCACCAGCCCCTGAGCTCAGCCTAATGGCCATGGACATAAATAGAACTCTTCACAACCAAAACCAAGTGCTGAAAAATTTCATAACCAAACTCTACCAAATTGCTTCCAAAGCTTCGCTGAGAGGTCCTAAGAGATCCCACTGTCTTCAGCCACTGATTCCCTCTTTCTGAGAGCAATTTCACCACTGAAATTTCAGCCGGAACCATGACATATTTCTCCACAACTCTATAGTGCACCAAATCCAAATTAACTGCACCCACACCTTCACGATAGTGAAAGAAGGTGTTCACCCATCAAAGCCCCATCATAGAAGGCCTCTGCACCAGACTTCCATCAACACCTGAAATCGGGTTTGGTAGAGTTTGGGTCTAAACAATTCACTAGGCGAAAGGCTCCATCTGGAGGTTCGTTGGACCAATTGAAGCTGCCACAACCATCTGATTGAGGCCTCCCCTCTCAGACAAAGTTATTAAACTCACTCTTCCTCCTGAGCTTTTCTTCATTCTCTATAATTGTAGACTGTATTTCATACCGTATAAACCATATGGATAGGTTCTTCTAGGCTAGATGAAGCTCTAGAAACAAACCCCATGTGATTTGGTTGAGTCTAGCTCAAGATCTTTGGTCTAGAAGGTGGACAGCTCTCGGGATGAACCAGTCAAAGATGATGAAGGAGGGTCGTTGGATAGCTCGTGTAATGCTTGGATGGTCAGGATTGCACCGGACGAGCTCTCGATACATAAAACGCGGTCCTGTGGCAGCTGAGTCAGAAGGCGGTGTCAAATGGCAGAGCGACGCGCGGAGGCTTTGGAGCTGCCGAGGATGATACGGTGCCGTGTATTTAAGTAGGAAATTAGGGGCATTTTGAATTATTTAAATCAGTTAACTTTAAAAATTCATATCTTGGTGTAGAAAAATCATAAAAATAAAAGAAAAATACCCTCTTGCTCAGTAAACAGAGGAGAATAATGTGGAAATGGTTTAAAGATTATTTGATGCATGTATGATTTTTAATTAATTTAATACCCTCTAAAATATTTTAATTCTCCATGCATGTAGATATCTCACCATGGCTTGCCATTTTAGCATGATGTAGCCTCTGTCATGGGGGATCTTCCCTGATTTTTTCAAAGTCAGAGGAGACCTCTATGAAGAGTTCTATATTTTTCAAGTTTAGGCATCTATTTTCATAAATTAATTCTAATAATTAGCATGTTGATCATAAAAATTCAGAAAAATCATGGTAGGTTCCTTATGACCCTAGGATAAAATTTGCATGGGTTAAGTCATTAAGAGATAAACTAATTATTAGCTTTACTTAAACTGAATTTAAATTAATTTGAGTTCATTAAATATGAAAATAACCCAAAAACAATTCTCCACTGTATTTTAAAGGTCAGAGAACTTCTCATAAAAATTTCATGGCATTTGGAGTTCATTTGGTCACCTAAATGAATTTCCTATGTAAAATGACAATCTTGAACATTAAAAAATTGGTTTTTGGGAGTTCTTTGTGATCAGAGAAATTTTTTAAAAATAAAATTTTGGTTTTTACAAAATTTTCATTTTCAACTCTATTTTAAATATTTAAATAATTAAATAATAATAAAAATCACAAAAATATTAAGAATCACCAAATTGTCATATATGGTCTCCTAATCACTTAGGGACCATTCCCATAATTTTCCCAACCTTCAAAATTAAAGTATCTATTTTTAAAGGCTTAAATTAATTTTTAAAAGGCTAAAATGAATTTCCTTAATTTTTCACTAAAATTATTCTAATAATTAAAATAAAAATTAGAAAAATATATAATTCATTTCTATGTGTTCCCTGACCTCAGAGGGACTTAAGAAAAATGTAAAATTGAATTTTCAGCTTTTAAAATATTGTATAATTAATTAAAACTTCAGAACTTAAAATAATTCCAATAATTAAATTAAAACTAAAAAAATCATGAGATTTTGTCCAAGTGGCCCCTTTGGTCTAGGTCTACCTCCCATAAAAATTTTAAGGTCATATGTTTTGTTTTGCACAAGTTAATGAATTTTCATTGAAAACCCCTATTTTTGCATTAAAATAAATATATAAATTAAATTAAAATTTGAAAAATCACATTTCCTCCTCTGATATTTTAATTAACCCATAAGTGAGGTTACATAAAAATTTCAAAATCATTGGAGCTAAATCTAATGAATTATGAAGTGATAAAGGCCTTTAAGAGCAAAATTGTAATTTTTGGAAAATTTAGCCTTAATTAATATTTAGGCTTAATTAAAATGTGAAAAGGGCAAGAAATGATCTTAATTACTATGTTGAATGATTGAAACATTAAGGGGACAAATGGTAGAACCCCATTGCAATTCTGTCACATCAAAATTAAATATTTAAATCTCCTTAATTATTTTAATTTGGAAGAAAATCAAATTAAAAGAACCTTGAAGTTAGGGGTTGTTTTTGGAAGTTAATATTCCACTAATTTAATTCCCCTTCATTTGATGTTTTAAATGATATATCAATATTTTGATAAGGATCATAATCATGAAAGTCATAAAATTTCCTTTTCTAAAAACACAAAATACCTACTAAAATCTTAGGAGCTTAGTAATGAGCTAGGCTCAAGTTAACAGAATTAACTAACAAGAGTTATAAAAGAAAACATGATTAACCTTAAACTACCTTTTAAAACACTACAAGCCCATTAAAATTTGATAAATTCTTCCATAAGTTAATTTTTTCCTCTAAAGGCTCACTCACATAATTCCTAAGTAAAGCAACAAATGACAATTACCCCTACTTTTTGGATTAATCAAAACATTGGTTCACTGAGCATAAGGGTATGAAATAGATAAATCATTTAATAACTATAATAAGTTCAAGGGGGCCTCATGGAAGTTCAAAAGTATTGTGAAATATTCGGGTTTCCCCTAAACCTTTTCACAAGTCTTCTGGACACCTTGTAGGACTGTTGCACCTATTATATTTATTAAATGAAGAAATCTCATAAGTGAATAGAATTCACTGGGTTATGACATAGAGTTTGGTAGGTCTATGAAGAACCTATCCATAGGACCTTATTTCCCTGCAAAATATAAATGTTTATTGCAAGAATACTAATGTTCTAGGTGGAGATGACGGGAAGACCTACCAGGTACGCTTTATTTTATTGTAATTTACTTACCTGCACTCCACTGCACTTTCTTTCTTTGCAAATCTGCTTGTTAAACAAAAATGTCACCCTGCATGAAAAACTGAAACCTTTTAGGATAGCCACAAAACTGAGACCAAAAATTAAAAATAAAAATTCAAAAACAAGATAAAATCCACCGCCACAGTATTCAAAAATATAAAATAACTTAAAATTTAATCACAAACAAAACAAAAACAACAACTGTAACTAAATTAAAATGTCTCGTTGGATGATCGGGAATCCCTCGGAGGAGGTAACCTACATGTTGCTAATGCGGTTCCCCACGGTCTAAATGAAAGTATGGAACTCATTAAGTTGAGTTTAGTAAGTTTATTTGGACTAAGTGAGTCCGATGAAAATCGTGGTGCCGGAATGATAGAACCGTGGGATCTTAACCAGTGTCGCTATATTCAACTTTAATATTCCCCCAATAAAATGTTAAGACACCTCAATTTAAATATTTCCAAAACATGATACTTCTCTCCTCTCCCTAATTGACACTTCTTTAAACTAAACCTGCTATGACGAAGAGCTTGGAGTATGCATAGTGGGCAGCATGACCATCTTCAACAACAAAACTTGTCTACATCAGCAAAACCATTCCTTAGAAATTGAAACAACAAGCCATAGGACTTCGAGGTAGTCTGCCTAGTACAACATAAATCCTCACCTTTTCTTTAAGCCTTTACAAAACCATGTTGTGCAACATAAGCCTAATTCGCTTTAGGGTTCCGAGGTTTTCATCAGGTATGACATAAATCCTCCTATATTCTAGGCCATTCACGTGATCGGTATCAAGTGAATGTAAGTCCTAAATAATAAAATTGACAGATTGAAACACCAGATAAATATCCTAAATCAAAGCCAAACTATAGAAGAGTTTGGGGAGACATTAAGATTTCCTTGAATCTATGTCCTTCCCCTAGTCTTCTCTCCTTTGATTTCTGATAAAATGAAATTTTCCAAAAGCATGAGCCATTCACCTATTGAATTTCTGACTATCACATTTTCTTTGAAAACCTTACCTTTGGAAGTCATGAATATAAATATTTCTTGATCCATATCATGAGTTTTCTTAGGTGACTTCGGTTATCTAAGATGTAATTAACTATAGGGGCTTGCCCTTATAGGAAGCTTAAAGACTCCAGATTAATATAAACCCTGTCTAATTCCTTCATATTATATAGGGGAATCTGTCGGTCAAAAATGGTTCGTAGACTAAACGGATGTCATGAATTCTTTAGTTTGTTTAATCAAGCCTCATCCCAAGTCATTTATCTATTCTTCTGGATAGGTACATGTCTTGTGATGAAGCACTTGATTATCTAAACTAACGTTTTATGAACTCAGTTTGATTTCTTATCCATCAAAATTAAAATATTATTTTCAAAACTCCATATATATATATATATATATATATATATATATATATATATATATATATATATATATATATATATATATAATCAAATTTCTATATTCTAAACCTTTTCAAAAATTTCAACCACCTCCATCCTCAAAAAATTTAACGACCAACATGTATGTAAATTGAACTCTGGATTTTGGACATGTAAATGCATAGAAATATCAAAATTTGAAAATTCAAATACATAGAAATTTCAAATTTTTGACATTTAAATTCATAGAAATTTTAGATTTCGAACATGCAAACACATATATTTCAAATATTTAACATGTAAATACAATGAAATTTCATATTTCGAACATGAAAACCCATAACTTTTATATTTTTGACATTTAGATGAGTCATAAATGCTTTTATGATTTGAGAATTATTATTGTCTGGATTATTAGGATGCTTGTTGCTTTTTATGTTACTTGTTGAGTCAATCATTGCAAGTTCATGAGAAAGAAATGAAACATGTCAAAAAACACTAATCATTTCATTGATTGTTCTAAAAAAAATGAAACAAAAGTCATACAAAGTAAGTGGGCACGAGTCTTTGAACACTCACCCAAGACAACTAATCTCACATGAAAACTCTAAATAGCCTTAGTTGTCCCCTTACAAACTATTTCTCTTTTGGACTTAACTTCGAATTATATTGGATTCTCAAATTGTTTCACTTTATCCTTTTCCTCATGAAATACAAATGCATTTAGTTTAACAATTGCTTGAGTTCTTTCAAGAGCCTGTTCAGAAAGGTTCTAGAGTTGTTCGATGATTTTCTAGGAAATTTTCGATAGAACTCATTCCAACATTCTTCTTTTGCGTAGGGGTCAAGCGATTTCATATCTTCACTAAAGACAACACTGATGAACCTTTATTCTGGTTCCTTCAAATATTTTTTAAGGATAACAATGGTCTCTTCCTTATGCCTCCTTTTAATCAAGTCCTTCAAAGTGAAATACTTTTCAATTGTGTGTCCTAACATACTATGGAATGGGAAATAGTTAGGTTCATGCTTCTTCCTACTTCTTTAAGCATATAGAGCTCAATGAGTTTGAATTCTAGATTTTTTATTACATTTTTAAACATCTTCTTAAAATCTTCATACCTTAAGGAATAAATGTGACTTCTCCCTTTTTTTAGTGCAAATATGAAAATTCTTCTTCCTTTAGGCCTATAGGATTGTTGTGATCGTTGTTATTGTTGTTGTGGATGTTGACATTATGGTGGTTGTTGCTGCTATTGTTGTCATTGTGGTGGATGCCACTGTTGTTGTTATTGTGTTGTTGTGAATGTTGTTATTGCGGTGGTTGTCACTATTATTATCTAAAATTTTTAGGTTGCATTTTTATGGGTTATTTCCCTTTATCAATAACAAATACATTGTTGGATTTTTTTTCATAAGCCTTTTGAGATTTTTAATTGGTTTCTTGACTTAGGAAAAACCACTAATTAGTTTCATCTTGCAGGTTAGTTGACTTGCTTAATAAATTCTCAAATGAATTACCAATAAACCCTTTTAATAAGACGATAAGTGGTTCATAAATATTTTGAGTAGGATTTTAATACCATGTTGCTCTTATAATTAGGGTTCACATTTTAAACTTTAGTTTTTCTATCTTATAATAAATCCCAAGGATTAATTGGGTTTCTATTCTTCAAAAACCAAGTCACTAATAGTGATATGATGCTGAGCTTAAATAAATATCTTTATAAATAGTCCTTTTAGTTCAAAAAAGGCTAAATTGAGTCATTAGGTAATTCAACATGCTAGTCTAATGTTTTCGCAAACAAATTGCTAACAAACAAATGGAAACGCAATGCATCACTTCCTCTAGCATTTCAATAACTAGCCTAAAAATGTGTCAAGTGTAATCTTTGGTTTTAGTTATATCAAATAATTTAAAGGCTAGTGGTATAAACCTTTTAGGGTAACCTTTAAAATTATTATACTGCATCAAATTCTTCTGGGTAAGGTCTTCCTCTAGGCACTGATGAACCACCTCGAACTTAAGCTAATATCATTTTTACTTGCTACTTAATGAGAGACTTTAAGTCTTTCCCTTGAATAGAGAGTGTTTCCAAATTTTTCTAGGAGACTTCATTGTTAACTACTATTATCTTTGAATGATTAGTTTATGAAAAACTTTGGATCTCTCCGCTTTGACATGTACTTCACTATTGTTGGAGTTTGAAATTGGATTATAAGTGCCGAAGTTATTTTTTCTTCTATTCTTTTCTCCAACCTTCCTAACATTTCATGCCTCTATCTTAACTAATTTAAAATGCATTGGGTATTTTCGAGTGCAGCACTCTCCTCAGCCATAACGTCTTGAAGATCAGCAGTATCTCGTAGCTTTAGTAGCGATGCTTTAGTTTTAACAACCGTAATGGTAGTACATCCTTCTAATGGGAGCCCATGCAACTCATTCTCTTCATGATTATCCAAGGATTCTTCTTCTCTTCTAAGATGTTTGATATACTTGCTTCTATCTCATAAAAAACCTCTTTTAGTACCCTTTAACATTCTTAGGGTCAACTAAGACATATATAGGTTCCTTGACAGTATCGTTTTCTTTCTTCAGCGTCCTCTATAATATTATACTGATCTTGAGTCATGCTATAATGTCACTAATATTTTTAATTTATACTTCCTTTTATTTTAAGTTAAACTTAGGTTCTCGCTCCATTATCTCTTTAGGTTGTGACACCTTCCTCTAAACAAGTCAACAAATAGAAATGAATTTTTTAATCTAATATCATCCATACGGGAAGGTGTTGACAAACATCAGAGCATAATATTATCACCAACTAGGTCTTTTCCTTTTCATTTCAATGTTATGAGTCTTTCGAAGGGATCTTGAGATGAAATAAGATGCTTTATGAGATAAATGATGTATATTTTAGGTCTTATGAAGGGATTTTGGAATAAATAGAGCTGCACTACGTGATAAATGTTGTATATTCTAGGTCTTATGAAGGGATGTTAGAATAAATGGAGGTGTTTTATGTGATAAATGGTGTACTGGATACATCAGTGAGAATAGTGCAGAGAGTTGTCTTGATCATTTGGATCTAATCAACGTTATGTTGCCTTTGCTACTACGCTAAGGGTATCGAGGATAATGTTCACTTCTATCTACTTAATCATAAGAGCTCCCTTAATACTTATAATCACTCTTACTTCTGGACCTTAGGAACCTATCATATTCCAAGTTCTTTTTATTCTCTTCTTGAAATACTACACCCCCTTCTATCAATGTTCAATTCTCTCTCTTTACTGTTCTTTCAAATATTCTATATAGAATAGCAGAGAGATCTTTTCTTTTATTTACTAGGAGGTTCATAATTAAAAGGAAGATGAATCATCCATTCTACGCACAATTTCTTCTTCTTGTGTAGTAGAGTGTCAATAAAACCTACTCTCATCCTAAGAGAGAAGAGATTTTAGGTATGCCAAATCTGTTATCATGGGCATTTTTCTTTTCATCCAATTCCCTTTCTTTCTTGGCCAGTACGTACATCTTCCGAAGCCACATATCCTTATTTCTTTCTTGAGTCTTACTTAAACAAGGGGGTTTTTTGGATGATAAACAAACTCCTAGAATTAACGGGGCATTAAAAATTTCACCCATTACTTTAGCAGACTTAGGGGTTTCAAAATTTCAGAGACCTTATCAGTTTCCATTTTCTTATAAAATTTTTTAATTCTAAGAGTAGTGGTAGCAATAACAACCACAACATAAAAACTTTTAACGATTATGTTCTTCAGAGGTAGGAAATCTTCTTCAGATTTATGGTTGAATTCCCTCAGTGATTCCTTTTCATCAAGAATTGAGGGATCTATAGCGGAAAAGCTAAGACCATCATAAGTCATATTAAGATTATCAAAGTCTATTCCAAACTTTAAGATAGACCCACCATTCGGATGAACCACTTTAAGTGCCAGATTTGTCATTTTTTCGAAGAAGAACATCAGGTTAGGGGATGACATCTTTCGAGCAATTGAAATATAAAAAAGATGTGAGCGAAAAGTCAACTACTGAATATCTGAATCTTATTGAAATTAAGATAAAACTTGTTCTAAAGATAACTCAATAAAAGAAAGGATTTTCTGCATGAGGAAGTTTAGCAAAAAAAAAAGGTCCTAAAGCTTACTTATTAAATGAAGTTTAAATGAGATGTTAAAGGAACCTGTAATCAAAGATGTCAAGTGCATGCATTCCATGAAGGGATGAATGGAAAGTCCAATGAAGAAGAGGGGTTATCTGGGTCTATGAGGGGTATACACACATTATTAATGAATATAAGACGAAACTAAAGATGGAGGAACTATCCTAGTAGAGTCCCAAGAAAAATAGATGGGGGTTTCTTACACTTATTTGGTTACAGATTATACATAGGAGTTTTAAAATTTCTTACTATGATTGAATATAAGACCAAGATATAGTACATACCTCGAGCTACAAAAATACTATCCTATGATATATTTAATTCCGAAGTGTTTATTTCACTGCTCCATGGGGCTATGAATCAATATTTCTTCTATCTTATGGGTGCAAGTTAGAGTTTGTTTAATTTCAAGCTTTGGTATCCTTAAAAGAGTAAGCTCTTAAAGTTAATTTTATCCAAGGAGTTGTAGACCCCCAAGAAAGTTCTCGATTAAAGTATTGGCCTATATTATTTAGGATTCAAGGTTTTTATTTCAAGTTTGATGAATACATTTAGAGTTTGAAGGGATTAATTTTAGAATTAAAGGGTTGTGACATCATTCCAATGATGATGTGTCATAAAAATACACATCACAGGGATTAAACAACCATAAGAGAGAGGTGTACCTTAAAGATTCGAAATGGATGGTTTTTGAAGGGAGTAGGTTTGGTAGAATTGGGATATGGTCATAAGACGTTTGGATGGATTTGATGAATTTAAGCAGAATCATTTTGATCTAAAGATTTGAAAAGAATTGATTGGATTTACGAGGTTTGGAAAAACATTAATTAAATTTAAGGGCTTTAGAAAGAATTTGGTGGATTCATAAGTTTTGGACATAATTTGGTGAATTTGAGAGTTTTGGACATATTTTAAAATTAAACATATAAGATCAGTTAGAAGGATTTTCATAATTAGAGTCGGACTTACAATTCGATGACAACATGTCATGGGAAAGGCCAAAGACGTAAGAAAGATTTGATGAATTTGGACTGATTATGTGAAGTCAAAAGATATATTAAGGATACTAGATTTGTCTGACAAAAGTGACTGGAAACCCTAACCTAAGAGTAGAGTCAGGTAGGTAAAGATTTCTAGATATAAAATGAATCCTTAAAATCTACAAAGAATTTTATGGGTGGACTAAGCTAGATTTTAGGAATAATGTCCCCAGTCAAGATGCTTGTGGCTTTCCGTCCCGGGAATAATAGTATCTGTCAACTATGACCAGCATAAAAAACAGAAAGCCCCTTAAATGTTGAGCCATGGAGGATTTGTAGTTTCAAAATAATCTAAAATAGCTTCGTCAGTAACCATGGGATACTCATTCTAAGGTATTCTTTCTAGTCTCAGAGGGTAGGTTTGTAGTTTTGCATATCCTAGCCCTTAGAACTAACTAGGTACCTGAACTAACCAAGGCTTCTATACTCAGACTAACCTGGGGTAAGTGTATGGGTCTTGGTTTATTGTTTAAATTAGCTAACCTAATGTCCATGTTAGATCTACTTAGGTTTCGTTGTCATTTTGTATCATGGTGTGTTTTAATATTTATTTGAAGTTCAATATTTTAATTCATGTCTTGTTTGGCTCCAAATTTTGTCGTTCATGTTGAGTAATCAAATTTTTCTATGTTTTGAGTTTTTTTTATTTGAATTTTATTTTTTTTAAATGTTTGCGGAGAAATTAAGAAGTTTTCATCATTGTTTTCGTGTTTTATGTAGTTTTATGTTATTTTAATTTTGTTCTTGAAAATGAAATAACACATGAAAGAATACAAAGTATGAAACAACATATGAAATAAAACATGAAATGACTTGAGAGATAAAATAGACAAAGTAACTTTTAGCCTTGGATTAGACTTGGGCTAGGTTTGAGTAGGGGTACATTAGGTTTTCAACACGAGTTAGCTAGGGGTCGAGCCATGGTGTGGAACAAGATAGCTGGTTTGGGCCTAGGCTAGCTCTAATTTAACTAGGGTTAAGTTGGCTTTGGTTTGAGTTAGCCCGGATTTACTTGGGTTAACCTGGGATGGCATGGGTTTGAATCGGGTTAAGTTGGATTGACCTGTATTAGGTTGGGTTTGATTTGGGTTTGACCCAGGTGATCCACATTAAAATTACCGATTTATTATGTTCAAATTAAGCTTAATTCTTAAGGATATTATGCTTTAATAAAAAGTATTTCTATGTTTTTGGTTGCAGGTATAAGAAAAGGAGTTTAAATTTAGAAAAGAGCAAAAATACATAAAAAAGGAGCCAAAATGGGCTTAAAGGAAGAAAATGGTAAACCAGTCATTCTGGCGCCTTGTTGCTAGATAAAAAACTGGCTGGCGCCTAGGCGCTAGAATCCGACGCCTAGGCGTGAAAGTTAACTTTTAGAAGATTAATTGAATGAAGTTGAATTTTGAAGAGGTGCCTAAAGCAACCCTTGGTCATTTTCAAAGCTCTATATATAGGGATTAATTATATAGCCTAGGGGAGTCGTTCAAGAGTCATTTTATAGTCATTTCACATATAATCCAAGGTGTGTAAGAGAGTAGTAAGTTCTTTGATAGTCTTTGTAATTTCTGAAGTTTGGAGTCTTGTAAATGTTTGCTAGAGTCAGAAAAGTCAAAGAACTTCAAGGCATAGCTTTGGGAAACATTCCAGATAAGTATTTGTAACTTTGTTCTTAAGTCTTGTACTTTGAATTTGAGTTTTATAAATATGTTTTTTTATTAATCCAATGCTTTCTGAGTATCTTTTTTCTTTCTCCTTACAGTAAGAAGTGACTAAGTAAAAGGTTTAGATTTTGATTAGGACTTTTCTTTTATTCCAAAAAATTGTGAAGATATTTTTATTGGATCTTCATTTAATTTACAAATTGACCACTCTCGGCCGTTAAAAATTTGGGAATGGTCAGTCGCCGGAATGGATATCCCAACGCTCGGTTTAAAAAAGATTTAATTTAATATATGTATATAATTAATTTAGAAAATATCATTTTTAATTTTAAAATATGAAATAAAATTGATCTCATATAATCAATAGTCTAACAAAGAGAGCACTACATTACAAGCCGTGCATCTACCCCGAAGAATAGACACATTACTTTTTAATGAGGCTCGATTAAATAAACTAAAGACTTATGACATCCATTTGGTCTACGAACCTTTATGTTGACCGACAACTTCCTCTACCTAACATGAAGCAAGTAGATATGGTTTATATTAATCTGGATTATTTTAAGTTTCCTATAAGAGCAAGCCCCCATAGTTAATTACATCTTAGATAATTGAGGTCACCTAAGAAAACTCTTGATTTAGATCAGGAAATATTATTTTCACAACTTCAAAAAGGTGGGAAGAAAATGCAGTAATAGGAAGTTCAATAGGTGAGTGGCTTAAGTTTCAAAACAGTTATTATAAGGATCCAAAGTAAGAGAGTACTAGGGGAAAACACAGCTCCAAGAAGAATCTTGGTGATTTCCCAAACTATTCTATTGTTTGGCTTCAATTTGAGATATTTATTTAATAATTCATCCTGCCAATTTTATTATTTAGGGCTTACATTCACTTAATACTGATCATGTGAAGATCCTGGAAGATGGGAGGATTTATGTCATATCAGATGATAACCTCGGAATCCTAAGATGAGTTAGGGCTTATATTGCATGAGGTGCAAAGGCCTAGAGAGATAAAGTGAGGATTTATGCTGCACTAGACAAACTACCTCAAAGTCTTATGGCATGTTGTTTAATTCTAAGGAATTTTGCTGTTAAAGATGGTCGTGCTGCCCACTGTGTATGCTCCAAGTGCCTTGTCGTAACAGGTTTAGTTTTAGAAGTGTCAAATGTACGAGATGAGAGAAGTATTGTGTTTTAGAAATGTTTAAATTGAGATGTCTTGATATCTTATTAGGGGAATATTTAAGTTGATTATTGTGACACCGGTTCGGATTCCATGGTTCCCTCATTCTGATATCACCATTTTCTTCGGATTCACTTAGTTCAGATGAATTTACCAAATTCAAATAAATGAATTCAGTACTTTCATTCAGACCGTGGGAAATCTCATTAGTAGCCATAGGTTGCCTCCTCCGAAGGATTCCCAATCATCCAAAGGACGTTTGAATTTAGTTTCACTTGTGCTTTTTGTTCTGTTTGTGATTAAATTTTGAGTTGTCTTATATTTTGACTGTCCTGGTGGTAAATTTTACCTTTATTTTTTTTTTAATTTTAATTTTGGTTTTAGTTTTGTGGCTATTCTTAAAGTTTTAGTTTCGACATGTAGGGTGACCTTGTTGTTTATCATGCAATTTCGCAAGCCATAAATGTACAAGAAAGTACATGAAAGTAAATTGCAGTGCAATAAAATAAAAGCGTACCTAGAATTTCTTCTCGATCCTTCACCTGAAAGTAGCCTTGCAATGCATATATATAATTTTGCGGGAATGGAAGCATGCTAGAAAGCAGCAAAATAAGTTTGAAGTTTACCCATTAAATTTTATGTCCTAACTTGGTGGGTCCTATTTTAAATGTATAGATGACTCCTTAAACAAGGCATAACAAGTTTAATCATCCTCCAAGGTATCCAAAGAGTATGAGAAAAGGCTCAGGAGCTGGGCATATGAGATCTCACAATCCTTTGAAATGTCTCGAATTCATTCAAACTTATTATGTTGCCTAATGATTCATCTCTATCATACCCTTTTGTTCAATGAACTGATGTTCTGATCATCCCAAAGAGTGGGGTAATCATCACTTGATATTCTATTTATAAATTATGTGAGTGGGGCTTTTAGGGGCACATTGACTTAATTAAGAAGCTTAGCCGAATTTTAAAATTGGATTTGTAGCGTTTCAAATATGTTCGCACTTAATTTTATCATTTTTCGTAATCCATATTAGTTGAGTTTGATTAAGCCTAGCTCACTACCAAGTCCTTAAGGCTTAATGGGTATATTTGTAATTTAGGAAAAGTTAACTTACGTAATCATGATTCTTATTAAAGTATTGAATTATCATTAAACAACAATTAGGGGTGCTAGATTGATGAATTATTAACTTCCAAAGTCAAACCCCTAACCTTGGGATCATTTAATTTTGATTATCTTCCAAATTAGAATAATAAAAGAAATTGCAAATTTATCATTTCTGTAACAAATATGAGGTTAGTTTCTACAATTTAAATCTCTTGTATTTCAATCATCTAAATATGTCAATTATGATCATTCATTGCCCATTTTGACCTTTGATTAGTCCTAAATATTAAGGCTTAAACTTTATAGTTGTAACTTTGTCTTTTAAGGTATATCACCTCATAATTTATTACATTTAACTCAAATGACTTTTAAATTTTATGTTACCCCACTCATGAGTCAATTAAAACATCAGAGGATAAAATGTGATTTTTGTAATTTTAATTTAAATTATATAATTATTTACATGCAAAATGGGGATTATCAAGGATAATTCAATAACTTAATCAAAACACATTATTTATTCTTAGGAAAACTGTAGTAGGTTCACCTACATAAGTGGACCACTTGGACCAATTTTTATGGTTATTTGAATTCTAACTTAATTATTATAATTATTTTAAATTATGGAGTATTAATTAAATATAAAATATTAATTATGTTGGAAATTAAGTTTGGTATTTTAAATAAATCTCTCTGAGGTTAAAGAACCTATAGAAATAAATTTTATATTTTTGTGAATTATATTCTAATTATTAGAATTATTCTAGTGAGAAATTAAGAAAAATTCTTTTTTAAGCTTAAAAATTATTATTAAGCCTTTTAAAATTAATATCTTCACTTAGGAAATTAGGAAAATTATTTTAATGGTTCTCAAATTATCAGGAGACAAAATGTGTCATTTTAGTAGATTTTAATATTGTAGTGATTTTTATGATTTTTAATTAATTGTAATAATTTTATAAATTTTTAAAATTAAAAAATATGACTAAAAAATATAGTGTTTATTTTAATTACCATTTTATTTTTATTAAAATATACTGGTCATAAGGAACTCCCAAAACCAATTTCATAATTTTCTAACTTATATTTTAATTATTATAATTATTTTAATGCCAAAAATATTATTTAACTTAAAAAATCAAATTAGGTGATCAATTAACTCCAAATGACTTGAAATTTTTTTATAGGAGCTCCTCTGCCTAATCTTAGTGAAGAATCAAAATTAAGGTATTTACATTAATATTTAACCCATATTAATTTTCTTTCATTTTAGAGGTTTAATTACCATTAGGGAGATATTCAATGAGTTAATCTAAATTTATTTTTTTCTTCTGGTCCTCTAGTCACATAGAACCTACCAAAATTTACTTTATATTTTTTTATTAATATTTTAATTATTACAATTATTTCATGAAAATAGGGGTGATTAATTTGAAAATTAGAGATCCCTTCATAGAGGTCTCCCTGACCTTGGAAAAATTAGGGAAGATCCCTTATGATAGAGAGAACAAAAACCCTAAATCTCAACTCATGGTGAAATTTATATGCCAAAATATATTTAAACAAGCAATATTGTATTTAATTAATTAAAAAAATAATCTACATCTAATGAACACCAAAATATTTCCACATTGTTCTCCTCTGTTCACTGAGCAAGAGGGTATTTTTCTTTTATTTTTAGGATTTTTCTATACCAAGTTATGGATTTTCTAAGTTAACTCATGTAAATAAATCCAGAAAATCCCTAATTTTCTATTTAACCACGCGGCGCTGACTGGGTCCTAGGCAGCTCTGAAGCTCTGCGTGTCGCTCCGCCATTTGATGCCGCCTTCTGACTTAGCTGTCTAGCGAGATCCTAACCGTCCAGCCATACATGCGTGATCCAACGGCTCCTGGTCATTGTCCCCAACTGACTTAACCCGTAAAGCATCCACCTTCTAGCTCTATGATCTCAGCCTAGACTCAACCAAATCACTTCGGGTTTGATCCTATAGACTCATCCAATCCAGACGAACATATTCATACAGTTCATACGGTATGAAATACAGTATTTATGCATGGAGAATGAAAATAGGCTCGGGTTAAAGTGAGAGCTTTATACCTTGGTATGAGAGAGGAGGCCTCAATCAGAATAGTTCAACACCTTCGTAATGACCTTGTGAAGCTCCTGGCAGTAGCAATTTGATCTCTTGTTGGGCCTACACCAGAGTTCGATCAGAGGGGAAATTCGGTTCTAAGTGAAGTCTAGTTTGGAGAGGCTCTGGGATGGGGTTTCTGTGGTGAATCTTCTTTGTTTGGTGAGGGGATGGTAAGGGGAAAATCAATTTGGAGCTTGGTGTAGTGTGGGGTTGTGACAGTTAGTGTCCTGGTTTTGGCTAATTTTGAGCTAAAAAATTGAGCTCAGGTAGCAGAGGAGATGCCTGGAAAAAATTGAGCTCAGACAGCGGAGGAGATGGCTGGAAAATGGATGGGCTGAGCTTAGGAAGGCTGGGAGAGGCTCTAGAAGAAGTTGGACAGAGTTTCCCCTAGGTTCAGTGTGTTCTCCTTTTCTTGGCCTTAATGGGTGGTGGCTTAAATAACCATGGCTATGAGGAAGCTCAGGGCTTGCTGGTTGGTGCACTTAGCTGCTTAGGTGGAAGGAATTAAGACTCCAGTGACCAATCAGGGTTGGACACATGGGATGGGTGAGTTTGGGTTTGATTTGGTGCGAGGTGGCTCTCATTTTTGGTTCCTCTAACGATTAGGCCAGACGGCCAGGGTGGTGTGACCTCGGGTGTGCTGTTGCTAACATAAATATTCAAAAAATAGTTTAAATTCAGTTTCAAAATAAGATCAATTGAATAATTATGCAGTCACTCATATACGCAAGTATACATATCATTTAAGTAACATAGGGCTATAGTGGATCCTGGTTATCGATCCCACAAGGAAGGTTGAAACTTTTCAAAGTATAATATAAAATTAAAATCCAATAGTTAATTTACAATGCAAGTTCAGATAATATTTAAGTTGCTAGTGTAAAGATGACTAAAGCTAAATTAACTAAAATTACTTTCTAAACTTCTAAACAGGATTAACTAACATAGACTAAGTTTTGTATTGAAAGGTTCAAATATGGAAAAGCATCTTTCCTCTTGCAATGATTCTATGATGAGTGAGTGATATAGATTGATAATAAACTTGTATTGTGCCAAATAAGAGCATTTGTACCTTTACCCTCTTCAGAGTTATGTAAAGAACATTCGCAAATCTGAGGCTTAGTATTTAAGCTGGGAGGATACTGGCTCCAACTTCAAAGCTCTCACTTTCCTTCACCTGAAGGCTAACCTAAGCTTTAGTTACCAAACAGTAGGACCAAATTGGGGATTTCAGCCTGTCACTCTAAAATCTCCAATTTGACGCCCATCAAACCATAATTCCCTATTTATTTATACTAAATTCCCATGAACTATGCAGCTCATTCATGGACATTAAATGAATTCTTCAATATTATTGTAGAACACTTAGTCCTCTCGGATTGAATGTTTCACAACAAGTTTTAGCAATTCAATTGGTCAGATTGAAAAGTAAATGAAGTTCAAAGTGAAAAATCGTCACAATTTCTTAGCATTTCAAATGGCACATAAAATCTACATACTTCAACTGTCGGCATATTTTTATGTTATGTGTGTTGTATTTTGAAAAGGGGTCGCCTACAGAAATTGTCGGCGAATTTTAAATTTTAAATTTAATTTAAATATATATATATATATATAGTTTTAGAAAGAAGCATTTGATTTTGAAATAACTTTAAGTTTGAAAATTTTAAGATATGAAATCAAACCGATCTCACATCCCAAATAGTTTATATAAACAAGCACCGCATCACAAACCGTGTATTCATCCCGAAGAATAGACACACTGCTTGATGATGGGGCTCGATTAAATAAACTAGAAGATTTGTGACATTCGTTTGGTCTGTGAACCAATTTTATAAGCTGACAAGTTCACCTGCTTAATATAAAGGAATTAAGCAGGGTTTATATTAGCATGGTTCTTAAAGTTCCCTATAAGGGCAAGCCCCTATAGTTAATTACATCTTAAATGACGGGAATCACTTAAGAAAACTCTCGATAATGATCAGTGGTTTTGCTCTAAAGAATTTCAAAGTTTAAGGTTTTCAAAGGATTGAATTTTGGAATCTCAAAAGGGATTAGCTCAAATTTGGAACAGTTTATTTTAGGAATCCAAAGGAAGAGAAGTAGGAGAAGTTGAGGATCCGAGAGGAATCTTGGCAACTTCCCAAACTATCCTGTTGTTTGGCTTCAATTTGAGCATTTATTTAATGTTGTACTACTATCAATTTTAATTAATTAGGACTTATACTTATATGATATGATCATACAAATAGCCTCGAAGATGTGAGGGTTTAGGTAGTACCAAACGACTACCTCGGAGTCCTAAGACCGGTTAGGGCTTAATTTGCATAACACAATTGTGTAAATACCAAACAAAAAGTCGAGGGTTTATGTTGCACTAGGCAAACTACCTCGAAATCCTATGGCTTGTTATTTAAAACTAGGAAAGGTTTTGTTGATGTAGATCCAAGTATTGCTGACGACGATGGTCGTGCTGCCCACTATGCTCCAAGCTCCTTGTTGTTGCAGAGGTTTAGTTTTAGAAAATGAAAATCAGGAGATGAGAGAAGTGTTTTGGTTTAGAAAAGAGTCTTAAGGTTCAAATGTCTTAATGTTTTAATTAAAATAAATCTTAAAGTTGGTTAAACATAACCGATTAAGATCTCACTGTTCCGTTATCCCGACACTATTATTTTCATCAGATTCACTCAGTCCAGATGAATTTGCTAAACTCAACTGAATCAGTTCCACACTTTTATTTAGACAGTGGGAAATCCCATTAGCAACACGTGGGTTACATCATCCGAGGTATTCCCGATCATCCAACGAGACGTTTTAATTTAGTTTTAGTTGTAGTTTTGTTGTTCTGTTTGTGATTAAATTTTGAGTTGTTTTATATTTTGAATGTTGTGGCGGTGAATTTTATCTTGTTGTGAATTTTAATTTAGTTTTGGGTTTCAGTTTTGTGGCTATCCTAAAGGTTTCAGTTTTCATGCAGGGTGACATTCTTGTTTAACATGCAAGAAAAATAAAGTACAGTGCAGGTAAATGAATTGCAATAAAATAAAAGCATACCTGGAGGGTCTTCTCGTCATTCCAAGCAACACTTGAACATATGTTAGGGCATTTAAATATTTGCAACAAGTACCTAGGTAAAGCAAAGGGAAGGTTTTGGTTGTCTACCAAAATCCTAATCCTATAGCTTGTCAATTCCTATGACGTCTAGGTTCTTATGTTTTGTTAAGGATGATTTTCTTCACCAAAGAACAATTAAATTCAGTTTTTCTTCTAAAACATTTCATCATATGGAGAAAGTGCTTAGGACGAATCCTAAACATCTTTTCAATACTTCTGAGATTATTTTGAGTCCAAATGAATTTCATTGCACAGGTGAATAAATTATCCAGAAATTTAGTTATGTTTTATTTCTTGCTCAGTGAACTTGGATGTTTGATTATCCTATGAGTAATGTAACTTGTCACTTGATGCTTCATATAAGAGTTATGATGATGAAAGCCTTTAGGGGCAAATTAATTCGTTGAAGGTTTTAACAATTCTTAATTAGAAAATTGGAATTGATGATTAAAAATGATTTGGTTTAGTTATAGAATTTTAATTAATGATTTTAAATTTGGAATAGTGTTCAAGTTGTTTTAATTCAATTAAATCATTATATTTTAATGATCTTAATATTTCAAATTAGTTTTAATGTTTTAAATTTGTTTAAGTTGAAAGAGGTGTTTAAATCATTTATTTTTATTAAATTTTAATGACTTTATTTGGATTAATTGTAATATTTTAGGTCGATTTTAATTAGTTTAATTTTTTTATACATTTTTATTATAAATTGTTTTGATATTGATTTTTAATGTTTCAAATTTTTTTTAGGTTTGTTTTCAAATGATAAATTAATTTTAATGTTCTCAATTTAATTTAATTAGGTTATTAAATCACTTAATGTTTTAAGCTTTAATTTAATTAAGGGTTATTTTCTTTTTAATCATTAATTTCAATTATCATTTTAAGTTTAATTAAGAATTGAAATGTTATTAAAGTGATTCATTTAGGGATTTTAAATTAAAGAATTGGTACCTTCTTAAGTCACATCCCTAATAATAAAAAATTTTAATTATCCTCCCAAAATTTAAATGATTTAATTAATTAAAGTTCCATTTTGATATTTTCAAAGTAACTAATGGATTTCTACCCCTTTATTCCCTAAGTTTCAATCATCCAAGAGAAAGTTAAAATTAGATATTTTACCCTCCCTTTTGATTAGACCTAACCATTAATTAGGGTTGAAATCCTTAATTACCTTTATGCCTTTTTAAGCTTATTCAATTCATAACTCACTAAATTGAGCTCAAATGAACTTAAGATTTTTATATCACTTCACTCACATGTCAATTAAGTCATTAGAGAAGAAAATGTGATTTTTCTCTTTTTAATTTAATTTATATATTTATTTTAGTGGAAAGTAAGGATTTTCAATAAAAATTCAACAACATGGCCAAGTTAAAGTTTCTATCCTTAAGAAAATTATGGAATGTTTCTACTGACCAGAGGACCATCTAGACCAATTTTGGTGATTTTTTGAATTATATTTTATTTATTATAATTATTTTTAATTTTATGGTTTTAATAAATTATAAAATAAAATTAAAGTTGAAAATTAAGTTTTATATTTTTCTTAAATCCCTCTGACCTCAAGGAGTCCAGAGAAGTAAATTTTGGATTTTTATGATTTTTCTTTGATTTATTAGAATTAATTTAGTGAAAGTGTTGGGAAATTCATTTTTTAATATTAAAAATTGTCTTAAGCCTTTAAAATTCAATTTCTTCACCTATAAACTTGAGAAAAATATTTGGTTTGTTCCTAAGTGATTAGGAGGCAAAATGTGACATTTTTGTGATTTTTAGTATTTTTGTGATTTTTATTATTTTTTAATTATTAAAATATTAGAAATATGATTAAAATGAAAAATTTTAGAAAATTCCAATTTTAATTTTTCTAGACTTTTCTGATATCAGAGAGCCCACAAAACCATTTTGGTGAATTTTTGAAATGTATTTTAGGTTTTATAAATTTTTAAAGTTTAAAAATGGTCATACAACCTAAATGATCCATTTAGTGGGTTAAATTACTTCCAGTTGACTTCAAATTTTTATGCGAGGTTCTTTGTATCCTAAATGATAGTGTAGTGTTAATTTCAAGTAATTTTGATGTGTGGTTAATCCTAATATATTAAAACTCAGTTTTGGGTGTTTAGGCTAATTAGGGTTATTCTTAAGGAATTAAATCAAACCATAATTTTCCTAGGGTCCTCTGGTCATAAGCTACCTCCCCTAATTTTCCTAGAATTTTCCAAGCAACATGCTAATTACTGGAATTAAAATATCAAAACAAACACATAAACTTGGAAAATCAGTAAGTTGCCATAAAGATGGCCTCTGGCCTTGGAAAATTCAGAGAATGTTCCCAAGAACAGAGGCTACAAAAGCCCTATGGTCTCATATCATGGTGAATTGTATGTATGCATGGAGAATTAAAAAACTAAAATCAGTAAATAATTAATTGAAAATAAAATACTCATCAAAATAACCTACTTCTTTTTCCACATTGTTCTCCTCTGTTCACCGAGCAAGATGGTAGTTGTATTTTATTTTTGTGATTTTTCTACACAAAGATATGAATTTTTGAAGTTTTTGGTATTTAAATAAATCAAAAATACCCTATTTTTCTATTTAAACCAGTCAGCGCCACGTCAACCTCGGCAGCTTCGAAGCTCCACATGGCGCATTCCCATTCGGCGCCGCCATCTGACTCAGAGCCACGCGCCCCGCGGTTCATGCCTCATTTCCTGGTTCGATGCGATCTGAGCCGTTCATTCGATACACGTGCGAATGGACGGCATCCCTTCATCGTCCCCAAGCGCCCTAACCCGAGAACCGTCCACACTAAAACCTTAAGATCTCCCTCATTTCTCCACCAAATTTCATGTTCTTATGCTCTATGGATTCGTCTCAACAAGACGCACACAGTTATACGGCTAACATGCTATAAAATTGAGCCAAAAAAATGGAGAACTCACAGAAGCTCGGAAGGAAGAAGAGATCCATACCTTTGCTCTGAGAAGTGAAGCTTCAATCAGAGAGTTGTGGCACCTTCGATTGAACCCAAATAAGCTCCATATTAAGTCTCTGACTCTGGTGAATTGCCTAGACTCGATTTCCACCAAGTCCGATTTCAAAGCTTGGCCGATAGAGAGAATGGCTGGCCTGGAGAGGGGGCTTTTGCTGGGGAACTTCTTCTCCTGGTCTGGTGAAGGTGTAGAGTCAATCAATTTGGGGATTGACTCACTGTGGTGAAGTGTCTTGGTTTTAGGCTCGAAATTGAACTCAGAAATTGAGCTCACAGAGGGGAAATTAGGGCTGGATTTTAGTGGGGATCAATTGCTCTATGCTAGGAGAAGGGTCTGGAATGATTTTGGTAGAGTTTTGGTATGGTTTGGTTAAGCACCTTCTTTGGCCGAGAGGTGGTGGTGTTTAAATAGACATGGCTGGAGAGCTTCCCAGGGGGAGTTAGGGCTTGGGATCAGCTGTTCTATGTAAGGGAAGAACAGCCATGGAGTCTAATTGAGTTGGGACAACTCAGCAAGAAAGAATTTGAAATTTTGGCTCACATGGAGCTCTCGGCCATGGCTCTTTTCGGCGACCCAAGCGGCTGGCCCACAGGGTCAGGTTACCCTCAGGGTCAGGGAGGTCAGGGCTTGATGTTTGTGAGTTCAATTGGCTTTGGCCATGTGTAAAGTGGTTTGATTAAAGTGGAAAGGGGGAGGAGCTATTTTGAGCTTGATTTGGTAAACCCATGGAAATGGGCTTGGTGCACCCACCAAGGCCTGATTTTGGGCTAAAAGGAATCATTTGGGTCAGCTAAGAGAAGGTGGTGAGGTCTCTATCCATGGTGAGGTGGCTAAGCTTGGTTTAGAGTGTAGCATAAATTAGGGTTAAAAGGTTTAGTGAAGGGTTAAGAAAGAACCCCCTCTTCTTGCCATTAATGGCTTGGTGAGGTGTCAAGGCTCTCATGGCTTCATATGGCTTGTGAATGGTTTCATTTGGCTTGCCCATGGCTTGGGAAAAGGTTGGCTTATTTTCATAAAAATGGGTTTTGGCATTTTTGATGAATTTAGAGGAGATTGGCATGTGTCTTGATTTAGAATAATTTGATGATTAATTGGAACTTAGGGATGGTTTTAATTGAATGCATGATGAAGAAGAGTGTCATATGGATTTTAGAATGGATTTTTGGGCTTTTTAAATTTGGTGAAGATAGGCTTTTAAAATGCTTTAGGAAGGTGGGCTTTTAGGTTTTTTGAAACAAATTGATGGATGAAAATTTGGTGAAGGGTTGTGTCAAATAAATGTTGCTATTGGTTTAAGAATGTGCCATGAGTAATTTGGAACAAGTTTGGGATGATTTTGAGTTGAATTAGATTTAATTTGGGTCTTTTTGGTATTGGGGCCAAAGTGGGTCATATTGGGCTAACTTGGGCTAAGGTTGGGCTAGTGTTGGTTTTGATGTAAAACTAATGTTGTGAAATTTTTATGGCGGTGTGACAAAGAGTTTTTCAACTTTGGTTGGGTTTTGATCTTGGGATTTGGGCCCATTTGGGTTCATGGTTGATTTAGGCCAAATTGGGGATTTTTGGTTTGGGTTAGGCTTGGGTGGAGTTTGGTTTCAAATTTGGGGCAAATCATGTTAGTGTTTTGTTTGTGGAGATATTAGGAAGGTTTTAGAAAAGATTTGGTGCTAATTGGAGTTAAGTTGGGTTGGTTTGGGCTAAGTTTAGGTCATGGGCCAAAATTGGGCTTTAAGCTTCAAATTGAAATTAAATCCACATATTGATAAAATTGAGTTTAGATTTGGTTTAAATTGATATTGGAGATATTAAATTGAAGTTTAGAATTGAATTGGATCAAAATTGAGGTCAATTGGAGTGGTTTGGTTGGACATTAGGCTCTCTTAGGTTAAAAATATGTTAAATTGGATATTTTGGTAAAATTGGGCTAAATTGACAAAATTGGCTTATGGTATAGTTGAAAAAAATGAAATTGAAAATATTTGGGATTTTCTGGAATTTTTTGGAATTTTCTGAATTTTTGGAATTTTTGGGTTAAAAGGGTATTTTGGGTATTTGGACGGTATTGGGGGGTATTTTGAAAATTTTGGTATATTTGACCAAGGATGATCAATTTGAGTGGTGGGAAATGTTTAGGACTGATTTTGAGAAATTTTGGGTAATTTAGGCAATTTTGCAAATTTTGGGCAATTTCAAGGGCATTTGGTAGGCTTGGTGGGTTTAAGGTCCCGGGGGTCAAAAATTGAAATTTTGGAAAAATGAAAGTTGATCAAGTGTGAGTGAAATGAAATCATTTTGGTTGAGCCATGAAGCCATGTTAAGCTCACAAGAGCCATGAGCGGACTCATTTTAGACATTCACTATGTTGTTCCTAACCCTCTTAGACAGGGGCTTAGGGGTTAAGGTTCATCCATATGAATTACCTACATGAGTCAGGAAGTCAAATTTGGTATAGGTGTGGTTTTAGGGTTTTGGAATGTGTGTGAGAGAGTGGTGTGTGCAAGCTCACCCTCATCGAGACTGCACCACCTGGGGTAATCCTAAGGCCAAAGAGTCCTATAGGAAACTCATCCTTTAAACCTCCACATTTGATCTTAACCCTCTAAGTAGTTTAGAGCTTTACAATCAAACTTGTGGGGTTTTAAGGGAGTCAAGAAGTGGTTTGAATTTTTAAGTGGTGGTGGGTTCTATTTCTAGTCCTCTAAGATAGTCAAAGGGAAAACCTATGGCTAGATCCTATATACTAAGGAGAGAGAAGACCTCACCAAAAATGAGATAAACATCAACACATCTCATTGCAAGAAGAAAGACAAATAAATCTACTCAAAGTTCATTAGGAAGATACAACAACACACAAATTTTACATATAAAAGCAAAGTCATACAAACCAAAAGAAGTAATATAATTTATCTCAATTTCTTCCCTAAGCAAATCTCTTGAAGTTCCTTTAAATCATTTTCTCTCTTCACTATAATAATCAATTCTCTCTTTAGAATAGTAAGGAAGAAGCAATCTCTCACTTACTTGCTTCTATTACACTCTTTAGAGAAGAATCCCTCACAAAACAAGACTTCTACAAACCCTAACACACTTTCCTCACTCTAAAAGACTCTTCTCCCCCTCTTCCCTCTTTTTCTTGGTGTCCAAATCTGTTTGAAATAGTTTAGAAATGAATTCCCCAAGAGTTTCCTCAATCAACCCTTCAAAAATCATCCAAATACATTGAATTTGACTTCCAACGACATAGGGCACTGGAGGCACTGGCGGCGCTGGATAGGGTGCTGGCGGTGCTGCCCTTACAATTTAATTCAAATACTCTTTGGAATTGAGCGCCAGTGGCGCCCATTCTAGCACTGGCGGTGCCAGTGTGCTAATTTCTTCATTTTGCCTTTTTTTGCTCCAAATTCGTTCATTTTCGCTTTATTTTGCTCCAATCACCTAAAATCATCATACCTGTAGTAAAACATGAAGAATATCTTCATTTAAAGTGAAATATCACCAAAATTGAGTACAAGTTATATTACCAAGATCTAACAAATTTTTGGAGATCATGGTGCTCAAGCTAGGGTGGTCAGGTGAGCCAGTGAGTAGGCCTTAATGGTGATTAAGTTGGCTAGTGATGGCTTTGGGTAAGAGATCTCCTTCGATTTAGCCATAAATGGGATGAAATACCCTAATTTAGGGGAACTTTGGTCCATGGCTTGACTAGTTTAGGATAGGTGAACCTAGACCAGTTTCTAGGGTTAATTTGATGGCTATGGTGGACTTGGGTTGGTTAAATTTGACTTGATTTGGTCACATTGGGTCATATATTCAATTTTGGGGACTTTGGGTTCAAGTTGGGCTAGGTTGGGTTCAAGCTTGGGTTAAGTCTAATCGAGTGTTAAAAATTATGTGCATGATTGTCATAAATGTTTTAGAAGAGGATTGGAGTGGTTTTGAGTTAGTTTGGAAGGTGAATTTGGTGGTATTTGGGCATTTGGTCAATTTCGACTAACATGGGTTAGGCTTCGGCTTATGTTAGACTAAAGCTTGGCTAGGGTTCAATTGGTGGTTCAAATTTATGTAGGTGATTTTCATGAAGGGTTTTGGATAGAAATTGGGTGGAAATTTTGGGGTTAAAGCATTCAACTTGGTGAAATTTGGGCATGTGGCACATTTGGGGCAAATTTAGGGATTTTGACTTAGGTTGGATTTGGGTGAGGTTTAGGCTCAAATGTGGATCAATTGATGGATAAATTTGGTGTGTAGGAATGTTATGAAGAGTTTGGAATTCAATTTTAAGGAAATCAACTTAGCTAAGGGGTTCAATTTAGGGGATTTAGGTCATATGGTCAAAATTGGGGCTTTTTTATTTGAATTGAAATTGGGTTTAAAATTAGGTCAAATTAGGCTTGGATTTGGTTTTAATCGAGATTAGGCATGGTGAATTTGAGTTTAGAATTGTGATTGATGGAGATTGAGGTCAATTGAGTGGACATTGAATCGGTTTTGATCATTTTAGGCTTAAATAGGAAATTTGAGGCTTTTGGTCAATTTGGTTAAATTGGGTCTAGTGAAGTGGTTCAAATTGATTTTGGGAACATTTGAGATTTTTTTTTTGAAAATTTTGGAAATTTTTGGAATTTTGAATTTGGAGTGGTATTTTGGTCTTTTTTGGCTATTTTGGGGGTATTTTAGGAATTTTGGGGGTATTTTAGGAATTTTGGTAAATTTGAGGTGTTTTAGGTATTTTGAGTGGTGAGGAGTGCTTTGGGATGATTTTTGGAGAAAATTGGCTAATTTGGGTATTTTTGAGATTTTGGTCAAAATTAGAGTTTAGGGGCAATTTGGTAGGTGGAGTTTTAGGGATTAGGGGATCAAACTTGGAGTTTTTTGTAAAATTTAGGTTAAATGAGAATTTTAACTTATTTGACCCATGGACCAAGAGAAAGCCCACGTTTGGACCTCCATGTGTTGGTTCTAACCAAACCTAGCCTAGGGCTAAGTGCATAAGGAACCACCCACATGAGTTTCCAAAGGAGTAGAGGATCAAGTGTGAGGAAGTTTGGTTTAGGGTTTTAGGTGTAGTGAGTGCAAGTGTAGAGTGGGTGTGAGTATGTGTATGAGCCTGACCCAGACCAGACTTATCAGGGTGAGTCTTAAGGCTTGACCATCCTATAGGGGACTCCTCTTGAGCTTACTTATGCTTGATCTCATCCTCCTAAGTACTTAGAGGTTAGACTTTAAGCACGTGAAACTCCAAGTGAAGCAAAGAAGTATTTTGAATTTCTAAGGGGGAAGGGTCACATCTCTAGTCTTCTAAGATAGTCACTAAGAGAGTCTTATGGCTATACCCTAGGCTGCCTAGAGAAAGACTAGACCTCAACAAAAGTGAGGTCAACAACCACTTGTATTGTTAAATTTTTTGGAGAAAACTTATAGAACTGAAAGGGCTAAGATTTCTTAACTTGTAAGTATCACATGTCACTTTGGAAAGATCTGTGGCGATTGTCCGATGGGAAGTGCAAATTGATAGGGAGATAAGATCTAATGGTCATAGAATTGGTGTTTCTAGAGTGACAGGCTAGATTCTTTATCATTTGGTCTATTGTTTGTAAAACGGGTCACTGGTAGGTCGTATAGAGAGGGCACGGGTAATCTAAGAGTAAGAGACTTGAACCTACCCAACACTACTATACATGGCTGCAACAACCTTTAGATTAGCCAGTGTTCTTTATAACACTTTGTCGGCATATTTTTAGATTTTAGTTTTAATTTATATATATATATATATATAGTTTAAAAAGTAACATTTAATTTTTTAAAATAATTTTAAGTTTGAAAATTTTAAGATATGAAATCAAACCAATCTCACATCCCAAATAGTTTATATAAACGAGCGCCACACCACAAACCATGTATCTATCCCGAAGAATAGACACACTGCTTGATGATGGGGATCGATTAAATAAACTAGAAGATTTGTGACATCCGTTTGGTCTGCTAACCAATTTTATAAGCCGACAAGTTCCACAGCTAATATAAAGGAATTAAGGAGGGTCTATATTACCTGGGTTCTTAAAGTTCCCTATAAGGGCAAGCCCCTATAATTAATTACATCTTAAATGTCCGCAGACACTTAAGAAAACTCTCGATAATGATCAGTGGTTTTGCTCTCAAGAATTTCAAAGTTTAGGGTTTCAAAGGATTGAATTTTGGAAATTTCAAAAGGGATTAGCTCAAATTTGGAACAGTTTATTTCAGGAATCCAAAGGAAAATAACTAGGGGATGTCACAGACCTGAAATGAGTTTCGGTGACTTCCCGACTATCTTATTATTTGGCTTCAATTTGAGAGAATTATTTAGTGTTTCAATCCTGCCAATTTTAGTTAATTAGGACTTATGCTTGTATGATATGATCACAAAAATAGCCTCGAAGATGTGAGGGTTTATGTCGTACCAAACGACTACCTCAGAGTCCTAAGACCGGTTAGGGCTAAAATTGCATAACACAATTATGCAAAATGCCTAACAAAAAGTTGAGGATTTATGTTGCACTAGGCAGACTACCTCGAAATTCTATGACTTTGTTATTTTGACTAAAGAATGGTTTTGCTGAAGTAGACATAAATTTTACTGTTGAAGATGGTCGTGCTGCCCACCGTGCTCCAAGCTCCTTGTTGTTGCAGATGTTTAGTTTTAAAAGGTGAAAATCAGGAGATGAGAGAAGTATTTTGGTTTAGAAAAGTCTTAAGGTTCAGATGTCTTAATGTTTTAATTAAAACAGATCTTAAAGTTGATGAAACTGGACCGATTAAGATCCCACGGTTCCGTCATTCGGACACCGCTATTTTCATCGGATTCACTTAGTCCAAATGAATTTGCTAAACTCAACTGAATGAGTTCCACACTTTCATTTAGACCGTGAGAAATCTCATTAGCAACATGTGGGTTACATCATCCGAGGGATTCCCGATCATCCAACGAGACATTTTAATTTAGTTGAAGTTATAGTTTTGTTGTTTTGTTTGTGATTAAATTTTGAGTTGTTTTATCTTTTGAATGTTGTGGCGGTAAATTTTATCTTGTGTTGATTTTAATTTAGTTTTGGGTTTCAGTTTTGTGGCTATCCTAAAAGTTTCAGTTTTCATGCAGGGTGACATTCTTGTTTAACATGCAAAAGAAGTAAAGTGCAGTGCAGGTAAATAAATCGCAATAAATTAAAAGCATAACTGGAGGGTCTTCTCGTCATTCCCGGCTGCACTTAAAACACATGTCAGAGCATTTAAATATTTGCAACAAGTACCTAGGTAAAGCTAAGGGAAAGTTCTGGTTGTCCACCAAAATCCTAATCCTATCACTAGTCAATTCCTATGACATCTAGGTCCTTGGGTTTTGTTAAGGATGATTTTCTTCACCGAAGGACAATTAAATTCAATTGTTCTTCTAAAACATATCATTATATTGAGAAAGTGCTTAGGACGAATCCTGAACATCTTTTCAATACTTCTGAGATTGTTTCGAGTCCAAATGAATTTCATTGTATAGGTGAATTTAATCATCCAAAAATTTGGTTAAATTTTGTTTCTTGCTCAGTAAACTTGGACATTTGATTGTCCGATGAGTGAAGTGACATTTCACTTAATGCTTCATTTAAGAGTTATGATAATGAAAGTCTTTAGTGGTAACTTGGTTCATTAAAGATTTTAACCAATCTTAGTCGAAGTTTTGAGTTGAAGACTTAAAGTGATTTTGATTTAATTATAAAGTTTTAGTTGGTCCTTTTAGGTGTTTTAAATCATTTTGAGTTGAAAAAGTGTTCAAGCTGTTTAATTTTGTTAAACCTTTATATTTTAAATGATTTTAATATTTTAGGTTAATTTTAAGGTTTTAAAATGATTTAATTTATGATGTTTTAATCATGAACTGTTCTAGGTTAATCTTTGATATTTCAAATTATTTAAGTTGAAAGAGGTGTTTAGATTATTTAATTTCATTAAATTTTAATGATTCAAATTTGGTTTAAATTAATCATAGTTTTTTAGGTTAATTTTAATTGGTTCGATTTTCACATTTTTTTTTGTTATTAATTGTTTTGAGATTAATTTTTTATGTTTCAAATTTATTTTAAGTTTGTTCTCAGGTGATTTCAAATTAGTTTTAATGTTTTAAATTTATTTTAGTTTAATTGTTAAATCATTTAATGTTTTAAGCTTTAATTTAATTAAGGGTTGTTTTCTCTTTAATTATTAATTTTAATTATCATTTCTTTATAATTAATTAAGAGTTCAATATTATCGAATTAATCTAAAGGGATTTTAGATTAAAGAATTGATATCTTCTTAAGTCATATCCCTAATCTTAATAATCTAAATTTTAATTATTCTCCCAAAATTTAAATGATTTAATTAATTAAGGTTCCATTTTTTATTTATTAAAAGTGATTAATGGGTTCTACCCCTTAATTCCCTATATTTCAATCATCCAATAGAAAATTAAGATCAAATATTCATCCCTCCCTTTGATTAAGCCTAAAGCATTAATTAGGGTTAAAATCCTTAATTACTTTTATGCCCTTTTAAGCATGTTCACTCCATAACTCACTAAATTGAGCTCAAATGAACTTGAAATTTTTATGTCACCTCACTCAAATGTCAATTAAGACATTAGCCATTTTTAATTTAATTTATATAATTATTTTTTTTGAAAAATAAGGGTTTTAAATGGAAATTCAACAATATGACCAAGGTAGGGTTTCTATCTTTAAGAAAATTATGGGATGTTCCTACTGAATAGAGAACTATTTAGACCAATTTTGGTGATTTTTTAAATTATATTTTATTTATTTAAATTATTTTAATTTTTAGGGTATTAATTAATTAAAAAATAAAATTAAAGTTGAAAAATAGAGTTTGTATTTTTTTAAGTCCCTCTGAACTCAAGGAAGTCAGAGAAATAAATTTTATATTTTTCTTATTTTTCTTTGATTTATTAGAATTAATTTAGTGGAAAGGTTTGAAAATTCATTTTTTAACATTTAAAATTACATTAAGCTTTTAAAATTTAATATCTTAACTTAGAGACTTAAGAAAATATTTGGTTGGTTCCTAAGTGATTAATGAACAAAATATGACATTTTTGTGATTTTAAATATTTTTGTGATTTTCTTAATTTTTTAATTATTAAAATATTGAAAATGAGGTTAAAAATGAAATTTTTTAGAAAAAATCCAATTTTAATTTTTTTAGACTCCTCTGAAACTAGAGAGTCCACAAAACAAGTTTAGTGAATTTTTAAAGTGTATTTTAAGTTTTATAAATTTTTAATTTTTAAAATAGCTATGTCACTTAATTAATTCATTTATTGGGTTAAATTAATTCCAATTGACTTGAAATTTTTATGTGAGGTTCTTTGTATCATAAGTGATAATGGAGAATTGTATTCAACTAATTTTGATGTGTGGTTACTCCTAATTAATTAAAATTCAATCCCAAGGGTTTAGGCTAATTAGGGTTATTCTTAAGGAATTAAATTAAATCATAATTTTCCTAGGTTCCTCTGGTTATAAGGTACCTCCCTTATTTTCCTAGAATTTTCTAAGCAATATGCTAATTATTAGAATTAAAATCCCAAAACAGGCTCATAAACTTGGAAAATAAATAACTTGCCATAGAGATGGCCTCTGGCCTTGAAAAATTCAGGGAATGTTCCCAAGGACAGAGGCTACAAAAGCCCTATGGTCTCATGCCATAGTGAATTGTATGCATGGATGGAGAATTAAAATACTCAAATCAGTGAATAATTAATTAAAAAAATATATATATCAAAATAATTTAATTCTTTTTCCACAATATTCTCCTCTGTTCACTGAGCAAGAGGGTATTTTTCTTTTATTTTTCTGATTTTTCTATGCAAAGATATGCATTTTTAATGTTTTGGGCATTTAAATAAATAAAAAATACCCTAACTTCCTACTTATCCAGCGCGGCGCCTCGTCATCCTCGGCAGCTTCGAAGTCTCATGCGGCGCTTCCTTATTCAACGCCGCCATCTGACTGGGATGCCACGCGGCCCGCTGTTCCATTTCATCTCCTCGTCCAGCTTAATCTCCACCGTTCGTTCATTACACGCGCCATCCGACGGTAGCTGGTCATCGTCTACGACTGGTGCGTCCCGAGAGCCGTCCACGTTCTAACCCTAAGATCTCCCTCATCTCTCAAACAAATTGCATGATCTTGGGCTCTATGAACTCGTCTCGACAAGACGAACACATCTATAGGGCTATGATGCTATGAAATTAACTCAAAAAAATGGAGAATCGAAAGAAGCTCTCAGGAAGGAAGGGTTCAATACCTTGGCTCTGAGAAGTGAAGCTTCAATCAGAGAGGCTCGGCACGTTTATTGGAGTCCAAGGAAGCTAGGGATGAAGCTTGGAGCTGTGGTGAAATGCCTAGACTTGACTTCCACCAAGACCGATTTCGAGCTCTGACCGATAGAAGGGATGGCTGGCCTGGTGAGGGGGCTTCCATTGGGGAACTTCTTCTCTTGGTCTGGTGATGGTGTAGAGTCAATCAATTTGAAGATTGGCTCACTGTGGTGAAGTGTCCTGTTTTTGGGCTTAAAATTGAGCTCAGAAATTGAGCTCACAGAGAGGACTTTAGGGCTGGATTTCAATGGGGATCAACTGCTCTAGGTTAGGAGAGGAGTTTATAATCAATTTGATAGAGTTTTTTTTAAGGTCCAGTGCATCCAACCTTTTGGTCGTGGAGGTGAGGAATTTAAATAGCCATGGCTAGAGAGCTTCCCAGGATCAATTGAAGGCTGGAATCAGCTGCTCATGGGAGGAGAAGAAGAGCTGCAGTGACCATTGGCCATGGGACAGCTCAACAAAGGTGAATTTGAATTTTTGGATCACATGAAGCTCTCGAGTGTGGTGTTTTCCGGCGAACCAGGTGGTTGGCCGGCAGGCATGGGTCACCATCTTGACCAGTAAGGTCAGGGCTGGGGTTTGGTGAGTTCAATTGGCTTTGGACATGTGTAAAGGGGTTTGATTTAAATGGTATGGGGAGAGAGCTCATTTTGGCTTATTTTTGTCAACCCATGCAAACGGGTTTGGTGCACCTCCCCAAGACTTGATTTGGGCTGAGAGAAAGCCATTTGGTTCAGCATGATTAGTGGGGTCAAGTCACAATCCAAGTACAAATAGGCTTAAGCATGGGTTAGGGGAAACATGGGAATGTTTAACCACTCTTAAGGGAATCATTAAAGGGTTCCCTCCTTTTTCCATTTTTGAGTATGATGAGGTGGAAAGATCCCCCATGGCTTTCATGTGGCTTATGCATGGCTCCATGGCTTCATTTGGCTTGGGAATGGCTTGGTTTAGTTTCATGGAAGTAGGTTTTAGAAATTTTGGCATTTAGGGATGATTTTGGCATGAGGCTTGATTTGGAATTATTTAATGATGATTTTGAAACTTAGGGAAGATTTTAATTGAAATGGATGATGGAAAGAAATTTCATGTGGGCTTTGGATTGAAAATTTGGGTTTTTTTACATTTGGTTAAAATGGGCTTTTATGTGTTTCAAGGGGATGGGCTTTTATGTTTAAAAATGAACCTTTTGGATGAAAACTTGGTAAAAGGTTGAGCCAAATAAATATTGCATTTGGTTTAGGAATGGGCCATGAATGATTTGGAACAAGTTTGGGGTAATTTGGAGTTGAATTGGGTTTAATTTGGGCCTTTTAATAATAGGGTCAAACTAGGTCAAATTGGGCTAACTTGGGCTAAAGTTGGCCTAAGGTTGGGTTTGATGTAAAATTAATGTTGCAAAATGTTTATGGGAGTGTGAAAATGAGTTTTTAATTTTGTTTGGGTCTTAATTTTGGGATTTGGGCTTGTTTGGGTTCATGATTGTTTTAGGCCAATTTGGGAAATTTTGGTTTGAGTTAGGCTTGGGTGGAGTTTGGGTCCAAATATAGGGTAAATTAAGTTAGATTTTTGTTTTTGGGGATGTTAGGAAAATTTCAAAATAAATTTGGGGAAAATTGGGTGTCATTTGGGTTGAATTTGGGATGGATTGGGTTTGTTGGTCATTTTGGGCCTTAAGGGCTAATTTGGAACCTTTAATCAAATCGGGTTAAATTGACAAAATTGGGGTATGTGGTAGTTGAACAAAATGAAATTAGGAATATTTAGGATTTTTTGGAATTTTTTGGGAATTTTTGGAATTTTTGGATTTTTGGGTCAAAGAAGGTATTTTGGGTATTTGGAGGGTATTGGGGAGTATCTTTTGGAAACTTTGGTACATTTGGCCATGGATGACCAATTGGAGTGGTGGGGAATGTTTAGGATTGATTTTGAGAAATTTTGGGTAATTTAGGCAATTTTGGAAGTTTTGGGCAATTTCAAGGGTATTTGGTAGGTTTGGTGGGTTTAGGGCCCGAGGGGTCAAAATTTGAAATTTGGGAAAAATGAAGAATGATTAGGTGTGAGTAAAGTGAAACCATTTTGGTTGAGCCATGAAGCCATGTTAAGCTCACAAGAGCCATGAGAGGACTCATTTTAGGCATTCAATATGTTGTTCCTAACCCTCTTAGCCAGGGGCTTAGGGGTTGAGGTCCATCCATATGAGTTACCTACATGAGTCAGGAAGCCAAGTTGGGTAAGAATGGTTTTAGGATTTGAAATGTGTGTGAGAGTGTGGTGTGTGCAAGCTGAACCTCACCAAGACCAGACCACCCAGGGTAATCCTAAGGCCAAAGAGCCCTATAGGAAACTCATCCTTTAAACCTTCACATATTGGTTTTAACCCTCCAGGTGGCCTGGGGGTTGGGGTTTGAAGGGAGTTAAGAAGTGTTTGAATTTCTAAGTGGTGGGTTCCATCTCTAGTCTTCTAGGATAGTCAAGGAGAAGTCTTATGGCTAGATCCTAAGCACTAAGGAGAGAAAAGAAAGAACCTCATCAAAAATGAGGTCAACACACTTGAATGATGGTAAATAATTGGTATGCTCTTATGTGTCACAATACAATATTTTAAGTTCTAAACATTTAAAATCCACTATTTATTATGAATTATTTTTAAGGAGAAATTTTCTTTAAATATATTGCTTAAATCACTGCATTTACCTTTATTTGCATTTATAGAAACTAGTAAACTTGATTTCACTTTTAATACTTTCTTTGATTTTTTTAAAATTAAACTGTTTATATTTTTGGTATTTTTAGTATTAAATTAATTTTGATTCTTAACTGTTCCTCGTGGGGTCGATACTGAGATTTTTATAGAAAATCTTATATTACTTAAAATGGTACGTATACTTGTGTAGTACCATTAAGTGTGTAATATATTTTCTAAATTTTATAATATTTCATTTTTGTACACTAGCCGCTAAATATAAATTGTTTCAAGTTTTTTGCTATTTTTTGGAAGCTATATTACTGCGTAATTGCGAGTCAGATCACATGGTTAAGCTGGGTTGACCCGAGTTGGCTTGGATCTAACCCGAGTTAAGCTGAGTTAACCTGAGTTAGGTTAGATTTGATTGGGTTTGAGCTGAGTTAAGTTTGTTTGACCCTGGTTGGCTTTGGTTTTATTTATTTTTGACTCTAGTTAAGTTGGGTTGACCACAGTTAGGTTTAGGATAAAAAATAATTAGAATTGGTGAGATGGTTTCCTTAATTGAGGAGTATAGTGTTATCTAGTATAATAAGCTACAAAAAATTAAATGACCCAGGTACGTTCACCATTCCTTACACCATATGAAAGAAATTTAGTGTGAAGACTTTGTGTGACCAATGTGCTAGCATAAAATTTATGCGGTTAACTATTTTACAAGACTAAGATTATATTTTCAGCCCACCACAGTGACCCTGCAGTTAGCTGACAGCTTACGTGACCTACCCTATGAGGACAATGATCCATGAAAAAAATACCCATTTTTATGGCTTGATTTTTATCAAATTTTTAAGGATATTATGCTTTAATGAAAGCTATTTTTGTGTTTTTGGATATAGGTGATGGAAAAATGTTTAAGAAGGAAAAAAAGTGAAAGAGGAGCAAAAAATGAGCAAAAATGGAGCCAAAATGCAAAATTGTCAAAATTATTGGTCTGGACCCTATAGTTAATTACATCTTAAATGTCTGAAGACACTTAAGAAAACTCTCGATAATGATCAGTGGTTTTGCTCTTAAGAATTTCAAAGTTTAAGGTTTTCAAAGGATTGGATTTTGGAAATTTCAAAAAGGAATTAGCTCGAATTTGGAACAATTAATTTTAGGAGTCCAAAGGAAGAGAAGTAGGAGAAGCTGAGGATCCAAGAAGAATCTTGGCAACTTCCCAAACTATCTTATTATTTGGCTTCAATTTAATAGTATATTAATATTTCAATCCTGCCAATTTTAATTAATTAGGACTTATATTTGTATGATATAATCACACAAGTAGCCTCGAAGATGTGAGGGTTTATGTCGTATCGAACAACTACCTCGGAATCGTAGGACAGTTAGGACTTAATTTGCACAAAATGATTATGCAAGTGCCTAACGAAAAGGTTGAGGATTTATGTTGCACTAGGCAAACTACCTCGAAATCCTATGGCTTGGTTATTTAATGCTAAGAAGAGTTTTGCTGATGTAGATTCCAGTTTTGCTGACGACGATGGCCGTGATGCCCACTATGCTCCAAGCTCCTTGTTGTTGCAGAGGTTTAGTTTTAGAAAGTGAAAATCAGGTGATAAGAGAAGTGTTTTGGTTTAGAAGTTTTAAAGTCCAAATGTCTTTAATGTTTTAATTAAAACAAATCTTAAAGTTGATTATAACAACACCAGTTAAGATCCCACGGTTCCATCATTCCGGCACCGTAATTTTTATCGGATTCACTTAGTCCAGATGAATTTGCTAAACTCAACTGAATGAGTTCCACACTTTCATTTAGACCGTGGTAAATCCAGTTAGCAACACGTAGGTTACATCATCCGAGGTATTCCCGATCATCCAACAAGACATTTTAATTTTAGATGTAATTGCAGTTGTGTTATGTTTTGTTTGTGATTAAATTTTGAGTTGTTTTATATTTTTAAATGTTGTGGCGGTGAATTTTATCTTGTTGTGACTTTTAATTTAGTTTTGGGTTTCAGTTTTGTGGCTATCCTAAAGGTTTCAGTTTTCATGCAACAATCTTATTTAACATGCAAGAAAAGTAAAGCGCAGTACATGTAAGTAACTTGCAATAAAATAAAAGCGTACCTGAAGTGTCTTCCCGTCATCCCAAGCTACACTTAAAACACATGTTAAGGAATTTATATAATTTGTAGAAAAATACCTAAGTAAAGCTAAGGGAAGGTTTTGGTTGTCTACCAAAGTCCTAATACTATAGCTAGTTAATTCCTATGACGTCTAGGTTCTTGTGCTTTGTTAAGGATGATTTTCTTCATCAAAGAACAATTAAGTTCAGTTGTTCTTCTAAAACATCTCATCATATTGAGAAAGTGCTTAGGACGAGTCATAAACATCTTTTCAATACTTCTGAGATTATTTTGAGTCCAAATGAATTTTATTGTACTGGTGAGTTAATCATCCAAGAATTAAGTTAAATTTTGTTTTGCTCAGTGAATTAAGATGTTTGATTATCCTATGAGTGGAGTGTCATTTCACTTAATGCTCCATTTAAGAGTTATGATAACGAAAGCCTTAAGGGCAAATTAGTTTATTAAAGATTTTAATGATTTAACATTGGAATTGATGACTTAAAATGGTTTAATTTAGTTTCAAAATTCAAATTGATTTTCTCTTAAGTGTTTTAAATTGTTTGATTTGAAAGAGGTGTTTAGATTATTCAATTTAGATTTTAATGATTTAATTTTAATTTAATTGAAATATTTTAGGATAATTTTAAATTTGTTTGCTTTTTTTAATTATGAATTATTTTGAGGTTGATTTCTGATATTTCAAGTTTGATCTAGATTTGCTTTTAAGTGATTTCAAATTAATCTTAATGTTTTAAACTTATTTTAACTTGATTGTTAAATTACTTAATGTTTTAAGCTTTTAATTTAATTAAGGTTTATTTTCCTTTTAATTATTTAATTATTAATTTCAATTATCAATTTTGAATTTGTTTAAGAGTTGAATATTATTAAAGTGATTTATTTAAGGATCTTAAATTAGAGGGTTATAGTCTCCCTAAGTTATACTCCTTATTTTAATAATTCAAATTTCAATTAATCTTCCAAAATTTAAATTATGTAATTAATTAAGGTTTCATTTTTCTCTTTGATTATTAGAAATGATTAATAGGTTCCTACCCTTTAATTTCCCAAAATTTTAATCATCTAAGAGAAAATTAAGATCAAATATTTTACCCTCCATTTTGATTAAACCTAAAGTTTTAATTAGGGGTTAAAATTCTTAATTACTTATTATGCCTTTTAAGCCTAATTATTTCATAACTCATCCAATTGAGTTCAAATAAGCTTAAAATTTTTATTTCACTTCACTAACATGTCAATTAAGACATTAGAGGAGAAAATATGATTTTTTTGAATTTAATTTAATTTATATATTTATTTTTATGAAAAATATGGGTTTTCAATAAAAATTCAACAACATGACCAAGATAAGGTTTCTATCCTTAGGAAAATTATGGGATGTTCCTACTAACTAGAGGACCATTTGGACCAATTTTGGTGATTTTTTTGAATTATTTTTTATTTATTATAATTATTTTGAATTTTGGAGTATTAATTAATTATAAAATAAAATTAAAGTTGAAAAAAAGATTTTATATTTTTCTTAAGTCCCTATGACCTCAAGGAGTCTAGAGAAACAAATTTTATATTTTTCTGATTTTTCTTTGATTTATTAGAATTAAATTGGTGAAAAGGTTGGAAAATCCTTTTTTTAATATTAAAAATTGTCTTAAGCCTTTAAAATTCAATTTTTTAACCTAGAGACTTGGGAAAAATATTTGGTTTGTTCTTAAATGATTAGAAGTCAAAATATGAAATTTTTATGATTTTTAATATTTTTGTGATTTTTACTATTTTTTTATTAAAATATTAAAATATGATTAAAAATGAAAATTTTTAGAAAATTTTAATTTTAATTTTTCTAGACTCCCCTAACATCAGAGAAGCCGCAAAACTATTTTGGTAAAATTTTTAAATGTATTTTTGGAGTTATGAATTTTTAAAGTTTAATTTTTGTCATTTAACTTAATTAATTTATTTAGTAAGGCTAATCACCTCCAATTGATCTCAAATTTTTATGTGAGGTTTCCCTGATCCTAAAGACCAGTGGAGAGTTGTTTTCAAGTTATTTTGATGTATGGTTAACCCAAATTAATTAAGATTCAGTTTTGAGTATTTAGGCCAATTAGGGTTATTCTTAATGAATTAACTCAAACTATAATTTTCATAGGGTCCTCTAGTCCTAAGATACTTCCCCAAATTTTCCTAGAATTTTCGAAGCAACATGCTAATTACTGGAATTAAATGCCAAAACAGACACAAAAATTTGGAAAATCAATAACTTGCCATAGAGGTAGCCTCTGACCTTGGAAAATTCAGGGAATGTTCCCAAGATCAGAGGCTACAAAAGTCCTATGGTCTCATGTCATGGTGAATTGTCTATGCAAATGGAGAATTAAAACATTGAAATGAGTAAATAATTAATTAAAAATAAAATACTCATCAAATTAACTCAATTCTTTTTCCACATTATTCTCCTCTATTCACTGAGCAAGAGGGTATTTTTAGTTTATTTTTTTTATTTTTCTATGCAAAGATATGGATTTTTGAAGTTCTGGGTAATTAAATAAAAAAAACCCTATTTATCTACTTATCCACGCGCTGCCGACTCATCCTCGGCAGCTCCGAAAGCCCTTGCGTCGCCTCCCTATTCGACGTCGTCATCTGACTCAGCGCTTCGAGGGCCCGCGATTCATGTCCCGTTCACTCATCCGACGCGATCTGCACCGTCCATTCGATATACGCTCGATCCAACGGCGGCCGATCATCGTCTCCGCCTGGTGTGTCCCGAGAGCCGTCCACACTCAAACCCTAAGATCTCTCTCATTTTTCAACGGATTTTCGTGTTCTTATGCTCTATGGATTCATCTTGAGGAGACGAACACATCCATACGGTTTACATGCTATGAGTATGAACCAAGCAAAATAGAGAATCGCTGGAAGCTCGGGAGGAGGAAGGGGTCCATACCTTGGCTCTGAGAAGTGAAGCTTCAATCAGAGAGTTGTAGCACCTTCAATTGCACCCAAGGAAGCTCCAGATGAAGTCTCTAGCTCTAGGGAATTGCCTAGGTATGAAAGTGACCAAGGCCGATTTCAAAGCTTGGCCGATAGAGAGGATGCCTGGCCTGGTGAGGGAGCTTTCACTAGTGAACTCCTCTAGGTCTTGTGCAAGTGTGGGTGAGTTTAATTTGATTTTGGTGGAGGTTTCAGAGTTGTCCTGGTTTTTGGGTGGATTTTTTATTGAGAAATTGAGCTCTGTTAATGGGGATTAGGGCAAAGGGACACAGGGAATCAATTGCTCTGGGTTAGGAGAATGTCCTAGAGCAATTTTAACAAAGTTTTGTTAAGTTCTGGTTCATCACCTCTTTTGGCCGAGAGGTGGTGGAGTTTAAATAGAGCTGGCTGGAGGGCCTCCCAGGGGGAGTTAGGGCTTGGGATCAGCTGCTCTATGCAAGGTAAGAACAGTCATGGAGTCCAATTGAGTTGGGACAGCTCAGCCAGGTGAATTTGAATTCTTGAATCCAAATAAAGCTCTCGGCCATGGTGTTTTCCGGTGACCTGGGCGGGCGGCCGGCGAGGTCGAGTCATCATCTTGACTCAGTGAGTCCAGGGATTGAGTTTTGTGCAAACAATGGGGTTTAGCCATGTGTAAGTAATTGATTTAAGTGGTATGGGGAGAGGGCTATTTTGGGTTCAAATGTGTCCAAGTCATGGATTTGGGTTTGGTGCTCCCACCAAGGGACTGATTTGAGCTGAGGGAGGTCAGTTAAGTCAGCTAGCTTAGTGGGGAGAAGTCACCATCTAAGCATATTTAAGTTTAAGCATGGTTTAGGGGAAGCATGAAAAGGTTTAATCACTCTTAAGGGAATCATTAAAGTACTCCTTCCTTTTGCCCAATATGGTATGGTCACATGAACACCACTCACATGGCTTGCATGGGGCTTAAGGATGGCTTCATGGCTAGCTTATGGCTTGCCCATGGCTTGGCTCAATTTCATGAAAATGGATTTTGGGATTTTTGATGGATTTAGAGGAAATTGGCATGAGGCTTGATTTGGAATTGTTTGATTATTGATTTAGGACTTAGGGATGATTTAAATTAAAAGGATGATGATGGGAATTTCACATGGGCTTTAGAATAAGTTTTGGGCCTTTTAAATTTGATAAAAATGGGCTTTTAAAGTCGTTAGGAAAGTGGGCTTTTAGATTTTAAATCAAATTGATGGATGAAAATTTTGGTAAAGATTGGGCCTTACAAATGTTGGGTTTAGTTTAGGGATGTGTCTTGATTGATTTGGAAAAGGTTTGGTGTCATTTGGGGTTGAAATGGGTTCAATTTGGGGCTTTTTGATAATGGGTTCAAAATGGATCAAATTGGGTCAACTTGGGTTAAGGTTGGGCCAATGTTGGGTTTGATGTAAAATTACTGTTGAAAAATGTTTATGAGGGTGTGACAAAGAGTTTTCAACTTTGGTTGGGCTTTGATTTAGGGATTTGGGCCTATTTGCGTTAGGTTTGGGTTTAGGCCAATTTAGGGAATTTTGGTTTTGGGTTTGGTTTGGGTGGAGTTTGATTTCAAATTTGGGGCAAATCAAGTTAGTGTTTTGTTTTTGGAGATGATAGGAAGGCTTAGGAAAAGATTTGGGGCTAATTGGAGTTAAGTTGGGTTGGTTTAAGCTAAGTTTAGGTCATGGGCCAAAATTGAGCTTTAAGCTTCAAATTGAAATTGGATCCACATGTTGATGAAATTGGGTTTGGATTTGGTCTAAATTGGTATTGGGTATATTAAATTGAAGTTTAGAATTGAATTGGATCAAAATTGAGGTCAATTGGGTTGGTTTGGTGGGACATTGAGTCCACTTAGGTTAAAATTAGATGAAATTGGGGCTAAAAGTGGGTTAAATTGATACAATTGGCTTATGGTGTAGTTGAACAAAATTAAATTAGGAATATTTGGGATTTTCTGGAATTTTTTGAGAATTTTCTGAATTTTTGGAATTTTTGGGTTAAAAGGGTATTTTGGGTATTTGGAGGGTATTGAGGGGTATTTTTGGAAGTTTTGGTATATTTGGCCATGGATGATCAATTTGAGTGGGGTTAAATGTTTTGGATTGGTTTTGAGGAATTTTGGGTAAATTAGGCAATTTTGCAAATTTTTTGCAATTTCAAGGGCATTTAGTAGATTTGGTGGGTTTAGGGCCCCCGGGGTCAAAAATTAAAATTTTGGAAAAGTGAAGATTGATCAAGTGTGAGTGAAATTAAATCATTTTGGTTGAGCCATATTAAGCTCACAAAAGCCATGAGAGGACTCATTTTAGACATTCACTATGTTGTTCCTAACCCTCTTAGCCAGGGGCTTAAGGGTTGAGGTCCATCCATATGAATTGCCTACATGAGTCGGGAAGTCAAATTGGCTAAACGTATTTTTAGGGTTTGGAATGTGTGTGTGTGGGAGTGTGGTGTGTGCAAGCTTACCCTCACCAGACTAGGCCACCCAGGGTAATCCTAAGGCCAAAGAGTCTTATAAGAAACTCATTTTTTAAACCTTCACATTTGATTTTAACCCTCCAAGTGGCTTAGGGGTTTACAATCAAACTTGTGGGGTTTGAACGGAGTCAAGAAGTGTTTTGAATTTCTAAGTGATGGGTCCCATTTCTAGTCCTCTAGGAAAGTCAAAGGGAAAGCCTAATGCTAGATCCTAAGTACTAAGGAGAGAGAAGAGAAAAGACCTCATCAAAAATGAGGTCAACAAATGGACCCCCAAAAGGTGTGGTGTGCTAACCAAGCACACCGCGCGTATTGGCGTTGACCGAAGAGATCAACAAAACCAACACAGATGTCTAAGTGACACACTCAAAACGAAGTAAAGAAAATTTCATCTGGGGAGTATCAGGTAAATCTCCAAGATTGAACATTCCAGAACTCTCGCTGGGGAAGAGAAAAGGAATTGAATTCCAGATCACAAGATCTAGAGAGATTCGATTTGGATTCGTTTCATTTTCTGTTTCAATTTTTAATGTGTGAGTTTGGATTTTGGTTTGAGTTTCAATTCCGATTGAAGTTCGATTCAAAATTTATTTCAAGAGGGATTTCATGGAAATCCGGGATTTGAGGTGAGCGTCGGAACCTAGGTTCCAACCTCGGGATTTGAAGAGAATTAGAATTCAGGCTCTAGTCTCGAAGAGAACTGGAAGTTCGGCTCCAGCCTCAGAAGTTCAAAAGAGAGCTAGAATTTCGGCTCTAGCCTCGAAGAGAACTGGAAGTTCATCTCCAGCCTCGGAAATTTGAAAGAGAGCTAGAAGTTCGGCTCTAGCCTCGAAGAGAACTGGAAGTTCGGCTCCAGCCTCGAAAATTTGAAAGAGAACTAGAAGTTCGGCTCTAGCCTCGGAGAGAACTGGAAGTTCGGCGCCAGCCTTAGAAATTTGAAAGAGAGCTAGAAGTTCGGCTCTAGCCTCGGAGAGAACTGGAAGTTCGGCTCCAGCCTCGGAAATTTGAATGAGAACTAGAAGTTCGGCTCTAGCCTCAAAGAGAATCGGAAGTTCGGCTCCGACCTCGAAATTTGAAAGAGAGCTAGAAGTTCGGCTCTAGCCTCGAAGAGAACTGGAAGTTCGGCTCCAGCCTCGAAAATTTGAAAGAGAGCTAGAAGTTCGGCTCTAGCCTCGGAGAGAACTGGAAGTTCGGCTCCAGCCTCGAAAATTTGAAAGAGAACTAGAAGCTCCAGCCTCGGAAATTTGAAAGAGAGCTAGAAGTTCGGCTCTAGCCTCAAAGAGAACTGGAAGTTCGGCTCCAGCCTCGGAAATTTGAAAGAGAGCTAGAAGTTCGGCTCTAGCCTTGAAGAGAACTGGAACTTCGGCTCCAGCTCGAAAATTTGAAAGAGAGCTAGAAGTTCGGCTCTAGCCTCAGAGAGAACTGGAAGTTTGGCTCCAGCCTCGGAAGTTTGATCTGTATGAAGAGGGACCCAATCTCATGCCGTCAGAACAAAATCGAACAAAGTTCGTGGCTCCGTGTTAATAGGACTAGTCGATCCTCTAACACACAGAGGAAGGAGAATTGAAAGATTGGAATTGAAGGATTCAGAATGAAAATCATTCTGAGATTTAGATTTGTTTTAGTGATTCGATTTTATTTTCTTCTATTTAGAGTTCGTGTTAATTTGGAGTTTGTTTTGACGTTCAGATTCTTAAAAAGAAGGAGTTACTTATTCATTTTCTTTATCTTTTCGTTCTTTGTTCGAAGTTTATTTAGCTTAATGGCGTTTCCCAGTCAATTTGCATAAAAAGAGGTGAAGGCAGAACATGACATGATCATTTTCATTTCAATCTGTTGAAAATACATCATACAACTTGATCCAAAAAAAGATGATATTTTCCTCGAAAATTCAGTATCTCATACAATCCTCATAAATCCAAAACGGATTGTGTAAGATTCTTATTGATTCTTCCAAAAGCATTTGTCAAAATCCATGTCTGAATAGTAAGATACATGGACAATAACATCACCTTCCAAGCCACCCTTGGCAGGAATGCCATACGGATGTGCATTGGAGGTGTGCTATCTCCCATGTAACTCACAGCTCGTAGGGCCGGAGACTCTCTAACTCTGGATCTGGTTGAAAATGAAAAGGCATCTTACTGTCGTCCATCCTTCTGAAAGTGACGGAGATTCGCTCAACAGGCACTCCTGGGATGCAATGTTTTGCTATGTCTTCTCCTTTTCCTTTTAATCTATGACGGAACCTACCGGTAGTGGTATTTCCACCGGCCCTCGGATTTTTCCGGGGCCCGCTATCCGAAGGTCAGATCCGAACATGATATTACACTGGTTGATAAAAGAGACTGTGCAGAAAGGTCTGCCAAAGTCATGATGGTCTATGTGTGGAGGTATGCAGTCACCCTCCTTATAAATGTTAATGATGCAGCTCTTGGGTATGCAATCTGCAGGTAATACCCTCCATGTCACCATCCTTTTCACCATTCTTTTGATAATTCTTGGCATCGGATCCACCTCACTGTGACGGAGTATCCCTGGTGGATTTCCTTTTCTGTCTTCTGCGAAGTTGTAGCAACACCCACACTAGATAGTAACTCTTCCTTTTCCTGGCATCCATCTTCGGGGCTCTGAATATGTTTTCTCCCTCAGACGACCAGCTCAGCCCATTTTCACGAAGCTCGATAATGCGGTCCACAATCCGCCGTTGTTCGTAATCCGAGAACACATCCGTATGCGGCTCAAGGCCTTCCAAGATGTTGACCCTCTTACCTCGAATTCTCTCGAAGTATTCAAAAGTTTTCTTTTCAACTTACTGTAATTTCTCCAGCTCGTATTCTGGGATTATCTGAAGTCCTCGGGGTCTGGTAACATACTGCGGGATGTACGGCTCAACCCTAGCACACTTTCCTGCATGTCTTGGCTCCTCAGGGATAATCTCTGTCGGGACATCCTCCGGGGTTGCTTTCGCAACAAGACTCTTCAAAACTGGTAGCTCTGTCTGGCGTCGTGGTACTATCTCCGTTTCTATTTTCCTCGGGATTTCTTTCATCCTTTCTGCTGTGCTTGGAATTTCTTTCATCCTTTTTGTTGTTCTTGGAATTTCTTTCATCCTTTCTGCTGTTCTTGGAGTTGATTTCCTCTTTTCTGGTTCCTGACGAACCATAGTATGTACGGCTCAACCCCAGCACGCTCTCCTGCATGTCTTGGCTCCTCGGGGATAGTCTCTGTCGGGACATCCTCCGGGGTTGCTTTCGCAACAAGACTCTTCAAAACTGGTAGCTCTGTCTGGCGTCGTGGTACTATCTCCGTTTCTATTTTCCTCGGGATTTCTTTCATCCTTTTTGCTGTACTTGGAATTTCTTTCATCCTTTCTGCTGTGCTTGGAATTTCTTTCATCCTTTCTGCTGTTCTTGGAGTTGATTTCCTCTTTTCTGACTCCTGAAGAACCAATTTCTTCGAAGTATTTGTATTGACGGTAGCAACTGTCTCTTCTTGTTGATCTGCTGCCAGCTTAGTCAGCATCTTGCGAATGCGACGGTTCTTGTTTCTTCGTTGAGTAGGAGTGAGAGTGGCTCTCCTCACCTCTTGAATTTCTGTAGGCATGGTGCTGACAAGTCTGCCTTCTGCTGTAGCCACCACGGACTTAACTTTCTTATCCTCTCCTGTTGCATGAGCGGTATTTGCTTTTCTTTTCTTGCTAGTAGACGGCTGACTCGGGCCACCTAATTTCATCACTGTATGACTGCGGAGTTCTTCCCGATCAACCGGAGTCCAATCAGTTTCTTCAAATTGTAGCCCAGCTGGTGTGAAATCAGAGTTAATTTCAATCACGGCTCCATCCTTCGTCCTCTTTTCATCGAGTGCCAGACTCACGCCATTCTTAAAGTTCAGAACCAACCGCTTGTTCGACATTTCCCTGAGTAAAACAAGGAAAGGATCAGGGGCTGTACTAAGAACAAGAACAATAAGAAAACATTTATTAATGAAAAATTTTATTTACTTCTTTTAAATTTTAAAGGAAGTAGGAAGAGATGAGAACAGATCAGGAATGAATTGATTTAAAGGAAAAGATCAAAATTTTATCATTTCACATATTTTCTTTTTAACACATTTTTTGTTAATGATTTTTATTTTATCATCCATTTTTTTATTATATTTTGGGTTCGGACCCAATTACGAATGATTACTCCACCCGTGTTTCTAGGAATGGGAATTCATTCTTCGAAACATCAGGTAGCGTAATACTTCTTCAAATATCGTCCATTAATTGGAAGCATAGGTCGTTCTCCATGACAGTTAACAAGCTGGTAGGAACCCCCTGAGTAGACTGTCTCAACCACGAACGGCCCTTCCCAAGTTGATTCAAATTTACCTCCTATCTTGCGGTGTGCAAGGATAGGTCTTCTAAGTACTAGAACCAAATCACCAACTTTGAACGTCCTTGGGCGGACCAGTTTATCGTGGGCCTGGATCATCTTGGCTTGATACAATTCCAAATTTTGCTGCGCTGAAAGTCGTTTCCCTTCTAAGCTTTCCAATTCTTCTAGTCGTAATCTGGCATTTTCTTTTGTAGTGATCTTGTTCGCAACTGCAATTCTAAGTGATGGAAGCTGAACCTCTAAGGGTAAAATGGCCTCGGACCCATACACTAAGGCGTAAGGCGTAGACTGAGTAGGAGTTCTGAAAGTTGCTCTGTAGGCCCATAAAGCTTCTAACAACTTCCCGTGCCAATTTCTTTTGTTGTCATCCAAAATTTTCTTTAATATTTGGATGAGAGTTTTATTAAAGCTTCGGCCAAGCCGTTTGCTCTTGGGTAGTAAATAGTCCAATAGCGTCAGTCGATCCAGTGTCTCCTGACAAAATTATTGATCTTCGTACTCCTGAACGCGGACCCATTATCTGAAATGATTCTGCGTGGTACCCCAAAACTGTAGACAACTTGATTCTTGAAGAACTGTAGCACGTGGTGTGCCTTCACTTCTCTGAGCCGTACTGCTTCTGCCCACTTGGAAAAGTAATCTGTTGCTGCAAGAATGAAGTGATGTCCTCTTGAAGAAGGCGGTTCTATTGGACCCACAATATCTGTCCCCCAACACTCAAATGGCCACGATGCGATTGTCGGATGTAGAACATTTGGAGGTTGATGTAAAACCACTCCATGCACTTGGCATTGGTGACAATTCTTGGCAAATCTCATGCAATCAGTCATCATCGAGGGCCAGTAGTACCCCAGTCTTTTAATTTTCATTCTCATCTTCGGACCCGACTGATGAGCGCCACAAAGTCCTGAGTGCACTTCTTTGACAATTTCACAAGCCTCGGACTCGCTCAGGCACCTTAGCCACATCTGATCGAAAGACCTTCTATAGAACGTATTTTTTATTAATGCGTAAGACAGAGTTCTTTTCTTAATTTGATGGGTTAATGACTTATCGTCCGGTAGGTTTCCTGTTTGCAGGCAGTCTATTAGCCGCTGACGCCAGTCTTCTGCATTTTCTGTTACTGCCGCAATTGTTTCTTCTTCTTTTCCTGACTTGTGTATCATGTCCATGTCGAGCTGTGAGAGAACCTGACGTCCCTGAACTGACACTTCAACTGATTCATCCTACAAGCAGGCAAATTCTTTTGCAAGGTGGGCTAACACATCTACAAGAGCGTTTTCTCTCCTGGGAATCTTGTAGATCGTTACATTCGGAATTTGTTCCAACAATTTCATGGCATACTGAAAGTACTGCTTGAGTCTTGACTTTAGAATTCTGTATTGTCTTGCGACCTGTTGAATTATCAACTGAGAATCCCCATAGATGTTGATATCTGTTATCCCCATCTGAATGGTTAATTCCAATCCGGTTATAAGGGCGTTGTATTCTGCTTCGTTGTTTGTACACGGTTCTGTTAAGTGGTAAGAGTACCTTAACATCCCCTGCTCCAGTGTTATAAATATTAGTCTGATTCCTGCCTTACCGGGCACTATCTTTTGTAATTCTTTATTTCTCTGTGCTGAAGATGCTCCGTCGAAGTACAGTTCCCAATGTCGATCATCGGGGTCTTCTAGGCTCATTATGTGCTCGTCTGGCAAGTCGTCGTTGAGAGATGATTCTGCCGGTAAAGGGTGTGCTGCGAGGAAGTCTGCTAGGACTTGTCCCTTTATGGTACGAAGAGGAACGAAAGTTATATCGAATTGCAATAGTATCATTGACCACCTAGCGAGTCTGCCGGAAAGTGTCGGGCGAGTCATCAAATATTGTAATGGATTAACTTGCGAGATAAGATTGACCTTATGAGAAAGCATGTAATGCCTGAGCTTTTGAGCGGCGAAGATCAGGGCCAAACAATGCTTCTCAATCGGGTGATACTTTACTTCCTTCGGAATTAGGCGACGACTTAAGTAGTAGAGAGCGTTTTCCTTTCCTTCGTCATTGACCTGGGCTATCAGGGCTCCAAGGGAGTCGTCTAACACTGCGGTATAAAGTATCAACGGTCTACCCGAAACTGGCGCTGCTAAGACAGGAGGTGTCATTAAATACTGCTTAATGTCCTTGAAGGCCCGCTGGCATTTCTCTTCCCAAATGAATTTGGCATCCTTTTCAACCAATGCTGAGAAGGGCTGACACCTACCTGACAAATTTGAAATAAAGCGTCGAAGATATGCCAATTTCCCTTGAAAGGATCGTAGTTGTTTCAAGATTTTGGGATGTGGCATTTCTAAGATAGCTTTAATCTTCTCCGGATTGATTTCAATTTCACGATGTCGGACAACAAATCCTAAGAATTTCCCAGAGGCGACGCCGAAGGCACGTTTCAAGGGATTCATCTTAAGGTTATATTGTCTTAATCGCTCGAAAACAATTCTCAAATCATACAAATGATCTTCCTTCAGTTTGCTTTTGATGACTACATCATCTACGTAGCATTCAACTTGGTTGTGAATGAGATCATCAAAAATTCTCATCATAGCTCTTTGGTATGTTGCTCCTGCGTTCTTCAATCCGAAAGGCATCACTGTGTAGCAGTATATTCCGATTGGCATTCTGAAGGCTGTGAGCTTTTCGTCTTCCGGTGCCATCTTTATCTAGTTGTATCCTGAAGATCCATCCATGAAAGAGAAGACTTCGTGCATTGAGGCGATGTCGATCATTAATTCTGGGATTGGTAGTAGGAATTCATCCTTTGGACATGCTTTGTTCAAATCTCTGAAATCTACGCAGATTCTGATCTGTCCATTCTTCTTTCTGACTGGTACCACGTTGGCTAACTAATTTGGATATTGTTCTTCACGGACGAATTTAGCGTCTATTAGTTTCTTAACTTCAGCTATAACTTGTTGTTCGATTTCTAGATGCATTCTTCTCGGAGCTTGTCTGACTGGAACGACAGTAGAATCCACTCCTAGCTTGTGAACTGCAACCTCTGGAGCTAATCCTGGCATTTCATCGTAACTCAAAGCAAAACAGTCCTTGAATTCCATCAGTAGCTTGATCATTTCTTCGGAGTCTTCTTTATTGAGTAAGGAGCTAACGAAGGTCGGCCTAGGCTCTTCGCTAGTACCCAAGTTAACTTCCATTAATTCGTCTACTATAGATTTAATTTCTTCTTCAAATTTCGGTGGAGCATCTCCGATTTGCAGATCTTCAAGATCATCTGAAGCTTCCAAGCAATCTTCATTAGGCTTGCAAGTGACAACCCAGCAAAATCCCGTATCATTAACTGATCCTACTGTGCTGAATCCGAGACCATGTTTTGAATTGGGAGGCCGACCGGCATTATTCCATAATTTTTCAAAGTGTTGTGATCGACCTTTTGTCCATTATTTAAGTAAGACACCACGTTGAATTAAATTCTGAACACAGGGAGAATACCACTCAAAAGGCAATTCCATTAATTCAGAAGAAGCAACATCTTCAAATTGTACATTATTTTCAGTTTTGGAAGAAGAAGCACCACGGTAGAATTTGATCGGCTTAGCACCACTACCATGCACTTCCTTGAACACCATACCCTCGATCTTATTAGAATGGATCGGGGTCAGGGTGATAGTATACACATAGTGGTTAATCATCTCGTACATTGATTTGTATTCTTCATTCTTTTCATCTTCGAGAGAGATCTTGAACAGGGGTTTCTTTTGATTTACTGCTGCTGCTTCTTTCTTGATTTCTTCTTCTTCGGAATTGTTCTCCCAATCAACGTTGATGACCAGTTTCTTCTGTCCAACTGTTCCAACGTCTCTTCCTTGACCTCGTCCCCGGCCTTGACCTCGGGTGCGAGTTCTGGAGAAATCTTCACCATCTCGCCGTAAGGGAGTGGTGAGTAACTGTTGGACTAGAATTTCAGGTTCTTCATCATCCCGAACTTCTTTTGCTTCATTTGGTACGGTATTTCTGGAGAAGATTGTTTTCTTCAAAGGCGCGTAATAGGCTGTATCTTCATGAATTCTGATTTCATGCACAGAGAATGGTTGCAAATCACCCTTAATACACCGTTCTCCTCCTTCGTAATACTTTATGCACTGGTGCAGAGACGACGGTACCATCCGATTTTCATGGATCCATGGCCGACCCAGTAGAGCGTTGAACGATGTCTCAGAATCAATTAGGTGGAATTTTGCGGTTGTCTTTGCTAAATCACCAGTCTTCATTAATAGTGTTATCGATCCAAGAGCTCTTTCTCCCTTCTGATTGAACCCTTTTAATAACATCTTATCTGCTTCGAGGTCGCGAGCATCAATTTCCAAATATGGTAACTGTTGACCTCATTTTTGATGAGGTCTTCTCTTCCCTCTTTAGTGTTTAGGATCTAGCCTTAGGATTTTCCTTTGACTATCTTAGAGGACTAGAATTGGGACCCATCCCTTAGAAATTTAAACCACTTTTTGTCTCCCTGCAAACCCCACAAGCTTGATTGTAGACCCCTAATCACCTAGAGGGTTGAGATCAAATGTGGAGGTTTAAAGGATGAGTTCCCTATAGGACTCTTTGGCCTTAGGACTACCACCAGGTGGCCCGGTCGCAGTGAGGGTTGACTTACACACTCACTACACTCACACACTACACTCTCGCACACACAATCCAAATCCTAAAACCACACCTATACCCAACTTGACTCCACGACTCATGTAGGTAATTCATATGGATGGACCTTAACCCCTAAGCCCTGGTAAGAGGGTTAGGAACAACATAGTGAATGCCTCCGATGAGTCCTCTCATGGCTCATATGGGCTTAATATGGCTTCATGGTTCAATCAAAGTGATTCCATTTCACTCACATTTGATCAATCTTCATTCTTCCAAAATTTCAATTTTTGACCCTGGGGACCCTACACCCATCAAACCTACCAAAAGCCCTTGAAACTACCCAAAACCACTAAAATTTCCAAATCACCCAAACTTTTCCAAAATTAACCTTGAACATTTCCCCACCAATCAAATTGATCATTTACAGCCAAAAATACCAAAATTTCCAAAAATACTCCCCAATACACTCCAAATACACTAAAAATACACTTTTGGCCAAACTTTTATAAATTCCAAAAATTCCCAGAAAATTCCAAAAAATCCCAAATATTCTTAATTTCATTTTGTTCAACTACACCATGGGCCAATTTTGCCAATTTACCCCACTTTGACCCATTTTTAACCTAAAGTGAGCCCAATGTCAAACCAAATCAACCCAATTGACCCCAATTTTGGTCCAATACAATTCTAAACTTCAATTAAATATCCCTAATGTCAATCTAGACCAAATCCAAGCCCAATTTGATTGACATTTGAATCCAATTTTACTTTTGACCTTAAATCCCGATTTGGACCCATGACCCAAACTTAGCCCAAACTAACCCAATTTAACTCCAATTGACCCCAAACCTTTTCTAAACTTTCCCTAACATCCCCACAAACAAAACACTAACATGATTTGCCCAAAATTTGAACCTAAACTCCACCCAAATCAAACCCAAAGCCAAAATTCCCACTTTTGACCTAAACCCAAACCTAACCCAAATGGGCCCAAATCCCAAAGTTAAAGCCCAACCAAAGTTGAAAACTCTTTGTAGTACCCCCATAAACATTTCCCAACATTAATTTTACATCAATTTCAACCCTAGCCCAACATTGGCCCAAATTAGCCCAATTTGACCTATATTGGCCCCTTTACCAAAGAAGCCCAAATCCAACCCAATTCAAACCCAAACCACCTCAAATTTATTTTAAATTACTCATGACACATCTCTAAACCAAAACCAACAATTATTTAGCCCAACCTTTTACAAAATTCCCATCCATAAATTTATTTTAAAACCTAAGGCCCACTTCCTTAGGCCTTCCTAAAAAGCCCACTCCAAAATGATTCCAAAAGCCCAAACTTCATGCTAAAGCCCATATGACAAATTCTTCTCATCATACCCTTAATTGAAATCATCCCTAAGTTCTAATTGAGCCATCAAATTTTTCTAAATTAAGCCATATGCCAAATACTATCAAATCACCCCTAAATTACCAAAATTCCTAAAAACCTCTTTCATGAAAGTTGACTTAGCTTCTTCTAAGCCAAAGGTGAGCCATGAAGCCATGCATGAGCCACATGGGAGCCATGAGGGCTTTGGGCACCTCACCATACCCAAGATAGGAAAAGAGGGAGGCTCTTTCCATAATTCCTAAAAGTCATTAGCCTTAATCATGTCTCCCTTAAACCCAAATCTAATTTAAATATTCTTAGAAAGGGACCTCACCACCTTTGACCTGCTAACCCAACTCATTCCCTCAGCCTAAAACCAAGTCATGGGAAGGTGAACCCAACCCAAATGCATGAGTTGACCAAATTGAGCCAAAATTAGCCATGGCCCCATTCCATTTTGATTCAACCACTTTACACTTGGCAACTACCAATTGAATACACAAAACCCCAGCCACGACTCACCCGAACACGAGGGTGACCCATGCCTGCCGGCCAGCCGCTCGGATCGCCGGAAAACACCACACCCGAGAGCACCATGTGAACCTAACATTGAAATTCTCCCCTGCTGAGCTGCCCCATGCCCAATGGCCACCATGGCTGTTCTTCTCTTCCCCTGAGCAGCTGATCAAAGCCTTATAACCCCCCCTGGGAGGCCCTCCAGCCTCTCCTATTTAAACCCCACCTCTCTCGGCCATGAAGGAGGCTAAACAAAAACCTTGAGGAAACTCTGCCAAAATCACTCCAGACTCTCCCCCACACCTAGAGCACTTGATCCCCACTGAAATCCCCCTCCCATTTCCTCTCCGTAAGCTCGATTTCAGAGTTGAAATTCAAGCCCAAAACCGGGACACTTCACCACGGTGAGTCAATTCTCAAATTGATTGGCTCTACACCTTCACCGGACCAAGAGGAGAAGTTTCCCGGTAAAAGCCCCTTCACCGAGGCCGGCCATTGCTTCCGGCCTCCAAGCTTTGTGATCGGCTGTGGACACTTTTGTACCTAGGCAATTCACCAGGCCAAGGGACTTCATCTGGAGCTTGCTTGGACCCGATCGAACGTGACACAACTCTCAGACCGAAGCTTCACTTCTCTGAGCAAAGGTATGAACTCTCTCTTCTTCCCGAGCTTCTGGAGATTCTCCATTTGATATGAATCGATTTCAATGCATGTTTACCGTATGGATGTGTTCGTCTCTTCAAGAAGAATCCATAGAGCATAAGAACACAAAAATCCGTTGAGAATCGAGTGAGTTCTTAGGGTTTTAGTGTGGACGGTCACGGGTGCACGCCAGTCGTAGACGATGACCAGGAGCCGTCGGATCGAGCGTGTATCGAGCGGACGGTCGAGATCGAGCAGGACAGTGCAATGGTACATGAACCGCGAGCCCCTGGAGCGCTGAGTCGGATGGCGGCGTCGAATAGGAATGCGCCGCGTGGGCGTTCGGAGTTGCCGAGGATTGCGTGGCGCCGCGTGGATAAGTAGATAAATAGGGATTTTTCTTATTTATTAAATACCCAAAACTTCAAAAATGCATAACTTTGTGTAGAAAAATCCTAAAAATAAAATAAAAAGACACTCTTGCTCAGTGAACAGAGGAGAATAATGTGGAAAGGAAATCAAGTAATTTCATTGAGTATTTTATTTTCAATAATTTATTTACTCTCTGCACTATTTAATTCTCCATGCACATAGACAATTCATCATGGCATGAGACCATAGGGCTCTTAAAGCCTCTGAACTTGGGAATATTCCCTGAATTTTCCAAGGTCAGAGACCATCCCTATGAGAAGTTATTGATTTTTCAATTGCATGTTACTGTTTTGAATATTTTAATTCCAATAATTAGCATATTGAGAAATAAATTCTAGGAAAATTTGGTGATCTTTCTTATGACCAGAGGAACCTAGGAAAAATAAGTTTTGAGTTAATTCACTTGGAATAACCTTAATTGGTCTAAATACCCAAAATTTAATTTTAATTAATTAGGGTTAACTACACATGAAATTAACTTAAAAATAATTCTCCACTGATCTTTGGGATTAGGGGAACATCTCATAAAAATTTGAAATCAATTGGACTTGATTAACCCCACCAAATAGGTTGATTAAGCCTCTTAAGCAAAATGGGTAAAATTAAACTTTAAAAATTCATAACTCACAAAATACTTTTCAAAAATTCACAAAAATGGTTTTGGAGCTTCTCTGATATCAGAAAAACTTAGGAAAATTAAAATTGTAATTTTCTAAAAAAGTTGATTTTTATCATTATTTTAATATTTTTAATAATTAAAAAATAATAAAAATCATAAAAATATTAAAAATCACCAAAATGTCACATTTTGAATTCTAATTACTTAGGAACAAACCAAATATTTTTCTTAAGTCCCTAGGATAAGATATTGAATTTTAAAGGCTTAATGTAATTTTTAATATTAACAAATGTATTTTTCAACCTTTTCACTAAAATAATTCTAATAAATCAAAGAAAAATTATAAAAATACAAACTTTGTTTCTATAAGCTCCTTAAGGTTAGAGAGATTTAAGAAAAATATAAAATCCATTTTTCAACTTTAATTTTATTTTAAAATTAATTAATAATCCAAAATGCAAAATAATTCTAATAAATAAAATATAATTAAAAAAATCACCAAAATTGGTCCAAATGGTCCTCTTGTCATTAGAAACATCCCATAATTTTCTTAAGGACAGAAAAATTTCTTGGTCATGTTATTGAATTTTCCTTGAAAACCTCTATTTTCCATTAAAAATAATTACATAAATAAATTAAATATAGAAAAATCACATTTTTTCCTCTAATGTCTTAATTGACATATGAGTGAGGTTACATAAAAATTTCAAGTTCATTTGAGCTTAATTTAGTGAGTTATAGAATTATTAAGCTTGAAGGGCAAAATGGTAATTAAAAAATTTTAACCTTTAATTAAAATTTTAGGATTAATTAAAAAGGGGAGGGTAAAATATTTGATTTTAAACTGATTTTGGATGATTGAAACTTAAATGATTGAGGGTAGAAACTTACTAACCATTTCAAAAATAATTAAAATAAAACTTTAATTAATTAATTAATTGAAATTTTGGGAGAATAATAGAAATTGGAATTATTAAAGTAGGGATATTATTAAGAGGATATTTATTCTTTAATTTAAAAATCCCTAAATAAATCACTTCAATAATACTTAATTTTTAATTAAAAAAAATTAAAATAATAATCCAAATTAAAATTAAAATTAAATTAAAACAAAATTAAACTAAAATTAAACTAAAATTAAATTAAATTAAAATTAAAATTAAATTAAAACTAAATTAAATTAAAATTAAATTGAAATTAAATTAAAATTAAATTAAAATTAAATTAAATTAAATTAAATTAAATTAAATTAAATTAAATTAAAATTAAATCAAATCAAATTAAATTAAAATTGAATTAAATTGAATTAAAATTAAATTGAATTAAATTAAATTAAAATCATTTAACAACAAACGTAAATGAAATCATTAAGAATTAAATCTAAAATAACTTGAACACTATTCCAAACTTAAACTAACTGTTTATAATTAAGTCAAAATTAAAATTAAATCATTAAGTTTAAATCATTAAAATACTTAATAATTTGATTTGCCCTTTTAAAGCTATTATTATTATAACTCTTAAATGAGGCATCAAGTGAAGTGTTACTTCACTTATAGGATATTCAAATGTCCTAGTTCGCTGAGCAAGAGAACAAAACTTAAACTCTTTGATGATTAATTCACTTGTATAATTAAATTATCTTGGACTTAAAACAATCCTAGAGGTATTGAAAAGATGTTTAAGACTCGTCTTAAGCACTTCCTCAATATGATAGGATGTTTATAAAAACAACTGAATTTAATTGTTCTTGGGTGAAGAAAATCATCCTTAGACCAAAACACAAGAACCTAGACGTCATAGGAGATGACTAGCTATAGGATTAGGACTTTGGTAGACAACCAAAACCTTTCCCTTAGCTTTACCTAGGTACTTGTTGAAATATTTAAATGCCTTAACATGTGTTTTAAGTGCAGCTTGGGATGACGGGAAGACCCTCCGAGTACGCTTTTATTTTATCGCAATTTACTTTATTGCAATTTACTTACATGCACTGTACTTTACTTTTCTTGCATGATAAACAATTGTTGCATGAAAACCAAAACCTTTAGGATAGTCCCTGAACTGAAACCAAAACTAAATTAAAAGTCATTACGAGATAAAAAATCACCGCCACAACATTTCAAAATATAAAACAACTCAAAATTTAATCACAAATAGAACAACAAAACTACAATTACAACTAAATTAAAACGTCTCGTTGAATGATCGGGAATACCTCGGATGATGTAACCCACGTGTTGCTAACGAGATTTCCCACGGTCTAAATGAAAGTGTGGAACTCATTCAGTTGAGTTTAGCAATTTCATCTGGACTAAGTGAATTCAATGAAAATAACGGTGCTTGGGATGACTGGAACCGTGGGATCTTAATCGGTTCTGTTTAAACAACTTTAAGATTTGTTTTAATTAAAATATTAAAAACACTTGGATTTTAAGATTTTCTCTAAACCAAAATACTTTTCTCATCCTCTGATTTTCACTTTTTAAAACTAAACCTCTGCAACAACAAGGAGCTTGGAGCACAGTGGGCAGCACGGCCATCGTCATCAGCAAAACTCGGATCTACATCAACTAAACATTCCTAGAATTAAATAACCAAGCCATAGGACTTCGAGGTAGTTTGCCTAGTGCAACATAAATCCTCAACTCTTCGTTAGGCATTTGCATGATCATGTTATGTAAATTAAGCCCTAACCGGTCTTAGGACTCCGAGGTAGTCGTTTGGTACGACATAAACCCTCACATCTTCGAGGCTATTTGTATGATTTTATCATACAAATATAAGTCCAAATTAATTAAAATTGGCAGGATCGAAACATTAAATAAACTCTCAAATTGAAGCCAAACAATAGGATAGTTTGGGAAGTTGCCAAGATTCTTCTTGGACCCTCAGCTTCTCCTACTCCTCTTCCATTGGACTCCTGAAAATAACAGTTCCAAATTTGATCCATTCCCTATTGAAATTCCAAAACTCAAATCCTTTGAAAACCTTAAACTTTGAAATTCTTGAGAGCAAAACCACTTATCATTATCGAGAGTTTTCTTAAATGATTCCCGTCATTTAAGATGTAATTAACTATAGGGGCTTGTCCTTATAGGGAACTTTAAGAACCCAGGTAATATAAACCCTGTTTAATTCATTTATATTAAACAGGGGAACTTGTCGACTTATAAAATTGGTTCGCGGACCAAACGGATGTTACGAAATCTTCTAGTTTATTTAACCGAGCCCCATCATCAAGCAAGGTGTCTATTCTTCGGGATAGATACACGGTTTGTGGTGTGGTGCTCGTTTATATAAACTATTTGGGATGTGAGATCGGCTTGATTTCATATCTTAAAATTTTCAAATTTAAAATTATTTTCAAAATCAAATACTACTTTCTAAATTATATATATACTTAAATTAAATTTAAAATTTAAATTTCACCGACAATTTCTGTAGGCGACCCCTTTTCAAAAATACAACACACATAACCTAAAAATATGCCGACAGTAACGTCCAAAGATTCATTATGTTGATTGATGCTCCTGGATCAATCAACACTCTGGAGAGCGCAAACTTTCCAATAGTGACTGAAATGTACAACGGTCGGTTGTGATTAGCTGTTCCAAGTAGTAGATCATTGTCCGTAAAGGTAACACCTCGCTGTTCTTTTAACGAGCAAACCTCGTCTAAGAAATTACCAGCCATTTGAGCTAAACAAATCTCTAGATCAAGTAAGGCCTTGATCAGAGTTTCCCTCATCTCCTTTGACAGGATCAGAGTGTCGTAGATGCTCAGTTTGGCTGGTAGCTTCCTAAGATGGGCTAGCACGTTGTAATCCACTTTATTACCATGTTCCTCGGTTTCTTGTCGAATGGCTCTTCCTGAGCAACCACCTGCTTTCCTTTATCCTTTGGACCCATTCTTGGGGGTAGAACTTTTCCGCTTCTTAGGTTGACTTCAGTTATTTCTTCTGCATCTGGTGCTGAATCTGCCAGTGTCTCCTCTTGAATTGGAATGACTGGCTTTTCTGGAGTTGCTTCGGAATCTGATAACTCCAATTCTATAGTGATTGGAGCTCCTAGGAATTCACAAATAGATTCGTTGCTTGTTGAGCTTTCATAGCCATCTTTGTGAGCGTCTTCTCCTTCGCAGTGGTCATCAAGTTTTAGTATAATTTGAGAATCGTTTATCGTATTGGAATTGAGATCCGGATTAGGTTGGTTGTCGTTAGTTACGTAATCGTTAGAAACAGTCAAAACGTAGCCAACACCAAAACTCTTATCATTATAAGATCTCGCCGGGGCGAGCAAATAATCATACAGAGTCAGAGGTCCGAGGGATTTCTCCCCCGAATCAGAAACAACCATCCTAGGATAAGCAGCCCCTAGTCTACCCTTCGGAACCTCGGTCTTCTTTTCTTCCATGATCTTCTCCTCCTCCTGAGGCGGTTCTTCGATCGAAAGCGATAGTGCCGGCTCGGCAGGTTTCAAACTCTTAGTTGAAGCGCGCACCGAAGCGTTCCTGATATGATCCAAGATTTTCTTTGAAGACTTTGTCCAGACGGTATTCCATCCATCATCGGTCATGTATGGGTTTATCAGAACAATAGGATCCGTTGAAATGACATTGATGGAACCTCCTTTTTGGGGTTCCTTCATGTATTCCTTCGAGATCGTTATGTTCCCTCTTTGGAGATTACCTTCGAGCCAATTCTCAAAAGTGAAGCAGTCTTCAATCTTGTGTCCGATCATCCGGTGGTAAGGGCAGTAGTTCGGATGAAATTTCTTGTTGACTTCTTCTGGCTTTTTGGGCTCTGGTAATTGAAAATTAAGTGTCTTCATCAGACTGCGAAACAACTTAGCTACTGATTCCGTCTTGAATGGATACTCCTTGTTCAGAAGTTCCTCCAGGGGACGTGACGAACGAGGTAGTGGTTGACTATGCTGCCATGGCTGATGGCTCGATCGAGGCTGTTGATAGCCCTACTAAGGTTGCCGATAAATCTGTTGTGGTTGTTGGTAAGTCCATTGAGGGGGTTGATAACTGGGTTGTGGTTGCTCTGGCTGTATCTGCACTGGTTGCTTGCCTTTATCTACTGCCGCGACGATTCCAGATTTCTTTTCAAATGCTTTTATAGGCTTCTGCTTGTCAGTCTTGTCGACAAAACTCGGCTGCTTTGCCTCGTCTTGCAAGCTCCCGGCCTTGCTAAGCAACTTCTCAAAAGTCTTGATTGTAAATCCTTTAAGGAGAAGTGCTATCGGGCCATGGATACTTTTCAAAGAAAATACCGATCGCATGCTATTCCTGAAGTTGTGGTTCACACTTCAAGCTTAAGTTTCTCCATCGAAGTATGTAATCCACCAAAGTTTCGTTCGATTTCTGTTGCTCCACCACTAAATCACCGATAGTGATGTGGTGCCGAGCCCCGGCAAATCGTTTCACGAAGAGGTTTTCCAATTCTGAAAAGATCTTAACTGAGCCATTTAGCAATTCTGCATACCAATTGAAGGCAATCCCTGACAGGCTGCTGACAAACTGTCGAAAGAGTAAAGCATCGCTCCCACTGGCATTGCAGCAACTAGCACGAAAATGTGCGACATGCTGCCGGGGGTTTCCCGTTCCATCAAAAGTTTTGAACAGAGGTGGTACAAAGTGTTTTGGGTATTGGACCGCATCAAATTCTTTAGGGAAAGGTCTACCCGTCTGAATAGAAGTTCCGCTCTTAGACTGTGCTAAGGCTTCTCGCACCTGCTGTTCTACCATGTTTTTGATATCCTTTTCGGGAATCATGCTTCTTGCAGAATCCTTTTTCGGTTGTTCATCTCCGTTAACAGATGTGATCTCCTTTCCTCCGTCCACAACATGGATGATCTCCAGGGGTATTTCTTTCTGAGGTTGCACCTGACTCTGGAGAGTGGCTAATGCGGCAGCCATCTCTTCCATCCTTTTTGCCATTTGGGAAATTGTGTTATCCTTCTCTTGAAGTTGTGCTCTCATCACTTCCGGTTCATCTCTTTCCGTTGCTGTCGGAGCACCTTGCGAAGCTGACGATGCTCGTGTCTCAACCATGTTGATCTCAGCATAATCTTCATCCATAAACTCTTATGAATCTACTTCAGTTTCCAATTTTTCTCCTCTTTCCTTTGCCAACCGTCGGATGTCGGTTCTTAGCTTGCCTATGGCATCCTCTAGTAGCCTCTTCCAAACATTTTCACGGTTGTCATGTGATGACTGTTGGACTTCTTTCTCAGGATTTTCTTTTAATGCAGTAGCACTTTCTTTAGATTCTGGCTTCCTGACGAGACTCTTCTTTCCAGAACACTGTGCTTGTATCGGTTTAGCAATAATAGGTCGCCACACCACCCTTCTCGCAGTAGAAGGCCTAGGACCAGATGGTCTGTCGGCTGTGCGTCAGTAGGTGGTGTCCTCCCTAATATGGTGTCCCGATACGACAACAGGCGAACTAGCTCTTACTTTCTTCCTTGGCCTCTCCGGGGCAGTGACGGGGTTTACTCGCGGTCCGAGGCGGGATTTGATTGGCACTCGCCCCATCCTTCTTAGGATCTCTGATACGGGGCACCCTTCCTTCTTAGCTAGTTTCTCTACTACGGCTCGCAGTCTAGTAAGCGGCGTAGTCTTGGCCCTCTTCCTCTTACAGTCACTATAATATGCAGGTCGGGGTAATGCAGCGGCGATCCTTCAGACATCTTCTTCATCCGATGCAGCAGAGAGAGGGTGGAACCTACTTCCTCCCAACAGTGGTGAAATTTCAGGTAGTTCTTCTTCTTCCTCAGGAATCTCTTCTAGAAAAGAAACTTCAGCAGCCTTAGCCTTCTCGATCTTGGTGATCTTTCTACTCCTATTTCTTCTCTGAGTCCGAGTTAGGGGTGTAAACTTTAAACTGGACCTAATTTTGAAAATAGACGGTATTGCAGTGAAATCTGCACCCTCCACGGTGGCAGGCTTATCATAAACTTGGACTCCCTTCCCTTTCAGTTTGGCGGGAGCTGAGGCAGGTGTAGAAATAACCAGACCGGTGGGGGTAGAGATGACAGTTCTGGGGGTAGTAGCTAACCTCCTATGAATAGCAGTGTTTCTTTCAGCTGGGACACTTTGCAGGGGAGGGAACGCTTGAGTCGATTTCAGGTTAAACTCAATCACGGGCTCCTCAGTTTCTGGCACTTTGTCCATTAGCGTGAAGAGGGTGACTTCAGTGAACTTAATATCTGTATTGTCAAATCCTTGTCCAAAATGGATGATTCCATTGTCGGGCAGTTCATCCTTATAGACGGCGAAGTCCATTCCATTGGTGAAGGAGAAAATTAATTTTGGTGCAGTCATTTTCTGCAGAGTAAATTCCGAACGTCAGTCCCGAATTATGCATCCTTTTGTCACAGAACTTAGAACGAAAAAGAAAGAGTCCGAACACATTTTCGTTTATCTTAATGTATTTGTGATTTTAAAAGAGTTCGCTTATTAAAAGGATGTTCATTAGAGGATTTGTTTGTTAGGAACAAAAACGATTAAAGGAGGAAGGTTAACGTAAAGGTAAATGATTTGATTCAGAATTGGAAAGGAAGAGAAAGTCTCGTAAGATTTCTCAACCCGACGAACCACTCCTAAGCTAACACCTATTGGGGGTCCACCCCACCTCAGAAAGAGGCAAAAGGATTTCGGAACCTCTCTGTTTAGGAGTGTATAAACAGTGGCTCCAAAATCCAAAAGGATTTGACTATACCAGTTCAAGACAGAAATGAACGTGGTATGCCAACTGAAAGAATGGTAGTTTGGTCCAAAAGGGGTATGGAGTCACTACCAATTTATGAAAGCAAAACCATCTGATCAAAATGGAGAGAGGAACTATTCCCCAGTGGAGTCGCTAGAAGTTGTCAGCATATTTTTAGGTTAAGTTGAATTTTTGAAAAGGGGTCGCCTACAGAAATTATCGGCAAACTTTAGATTTTAAATTTAATTTAAATATATATATATATAATTTAGAAAGTAGCATTTGATTTTGAAAATAATTTTAAATTTGAAAATTTTAAGATATGAAATCAAACCGATCTCACATCCTAAATAGTTTATGTAAACGAGCACCACACCACAAACCGTGTATCTATCCCGAAGAATAAACACACTGCTTGATGATGGGACTCGATTAAATAAACTAAAAGATTTGTGACATTCGTTTGGTCTGCGAACCAATTTAATAAGCCGACAAGTTCCCCTGCTTAATATAAAGGAATTAAGTAGGGTTTATATTACCTGAGTTCTTAAAGTTCCCTATAAGGGCAAGCCCCTATAGTTAATTACATCTTAAATGTCTGAAGACATTTAAGAAAACTCTCGATAATGATCAGTGGTTTTGCTCTCAAGAATTTCAAAGTTTAAGGTTTTCAAAGGATTGGATTTTGGAAATTTCAAAAAGGAATTAGCTCGAATTTGGAACAATTAATTTTAGGAGTCCAAAGGAAGAGAAGTAGGAGAAGCTGAGGTTCCAAGAAGAATCTTGGCAACTTCCCAAACTATCCTATTGTTTGGCTTCAATTTAAGAGTATATTAATGTTTCAATCCTGCTAATTTTAATTAATTGGGACTTATATTTGTATGATATAATCACACAAGTAGCCTTGAAGATGTGAGGGTTTATGTTGTATCGAACAACTACCTCAGAATCCTAAGATCGGTTAGGACTTAATTTGCATAAAATGATTATGCAAGTGCCTAACGAAAAGGTTGAGGATTTATGTTGCACTAGGCAAAATACTTCGAAATCCTATGGCTTGGTTATTTAATGCTAAGAAGAGTTTTGCTGATGTAGATTCCAGTTTTGCTGACGACGATGGTCGTGCTGCCCACTATGCTCCAAGCTCCTTGTTGTTGCAAAGGTTTAGTTTTAGAAAGTGAAAATCAGGTGATGAGAGAAGTGTTTTGGTTTAGAAGTTTTAAAGTCCAAATGTCTTTAATGTTTTAATCAAAACAAATCTTAAAGTTGATTATAACAACACCGGTTAAGTTCCCACGGTTCCAACATTCCAGCACTGTTGATTTTATCGGATTCACTTAGTCCAGATGAATTTGTTAAACTCAACTGAATGAGTTCCACACTTTCATTTAGACCGTGGGAAATCCCATTAGCAACACGTAGGTTACATCATCCGAGGTATTCCCGATCATCCAACAAGACGTATTAATTTTAGTTGTAATTGCAGTTTTGTTATGTTCTGTTTGTGATTAAATTTTGAGTTGTTTTATATTTTTAAATGTTGTGGCGGTGAATTTTATCTTGTTGTGACTTTTAATTTAGTTTTGGGTTTCAGTTTTGTGGCTATCCTAAAGGTTTCAGTTTTCATGAAACAATCTTGTTTAACATGCAAGAAAAGTAAAGCGCAGTATATGTAAGTAACTTGCAATAAAATAAAAGCGTACCTGAAGGGTCTTCCCGTCATCCCAAGCTACACTTAAAGCACATGTTAAAGAATTTATATAATTTGCAAGAAAAATACCTAAGTAAAGCTAAGGGAAGGTTTTGGTTGTCTACCAAAGTCCTAATCCTATAGCTAGTCAATTCCTATAACGTCTAGGTTCTTGTGCTTTGTTAAGGATGATTTTCTTCATCAAAGAACAAATAAGTTCAGTTGTTCTTCTAAAACATCTCATCATATTGATAAAGTGCTTAGGACGAGTCCTAAACATCTTTTCAATACTTCTGAGATTATTTTGAGTCCAAATGAATTTTATTGTACTGGTGAGTTAATCATCCAAGAATTCAGTTAAATTTTGTTTTGCTCAGTGAATTAAGATGTTTGATTATCCTATGAGTTGAGTGACATTTCACTTAATACTCCATTTAAGAGTTATGATAACGAAAGCCTTAAGGGCAAATTAGTTTATTAAAGATTTTAATGATTTAACATTGGAATTGAAGATTTAAAATGGTTTAATTTAGTTTCAAAATTCAAATTGATTTTCTCTTAAGTGTTTTAAATTGTTTGATTTGAAAGAGGTGTTTAGATTATTCAATTTAATTTTAATGATTTAATTAATTTAATTGAAATATTTTAGGTTAATTTTTAATTGGTTTGCTTTTTTTTAATTATGAATTATTTTGAGGTTGATTTCTGATATTTCAAGTTTGATCTAGATTTGCTTTTAAGTGATTTCAAATTAATCTTAATGTTTTAAACTTATTTTAACTTGATTGTTAAATTACTTAATGTTTTAAGCTTTTAATTTAATTAAGGTTTATTTTCCTTTTAATTATTTAATTATTAATTTCAATTATCATTTTTAAATTTGTTTAAGAGTTGAATATTATTAAAGTGATTTATTTAAGGATCTTAAATTAGAGGGTTATAGTCTCCCTAAGTTATACTCCTTATTTTAATAATTCAAATTTCAATTAATCTTCCAAATTTTAAATTATGTAATTAATTAAGGTTTCATTTTTCTCTTTGATTATTAGAAATGATTAATAGGTTCCTACCCTTTAATTTTCCAAAATTTCAATCATCTAAGAGAAAATTAAGATCAAATATTTTACCCTCCATTTTGATTAAACCTAAAGTTTTAATTAGGGGTTAAAATTCTTAATTACTATTATGCCCTTTTAAGCCTAATTATTTCATAACTCATCCAGTTGAGCTCAAATAAGCTTGAAATTTTTATGTCACTTCACTCACATGTCAATTAAGACATTAGAGGAGAAAATATGATTTTTCTAAATTTAATTTAATTTATATATTTATTTTTATGAAAAATATGGGTTTTCAATAAAAATTCAACAACATAACCAAGGTAAGGTTTCTGTCCTTAGGAAAATTATGGGATATTTATACTGACTAGAGGACCATTTGGACCAATTTTGGTGATTTTTTTGAATTATTTTTTATTTATTATAATTATTTTGAATTTTGGAGTGTTAATTAATTATAAAAAAAATTAAAGTTGAAAATGAATTTTATATTTTTCTTAAGTCCCTATGACCTCAAGGAGTCCAGAGAAGAAAATTTTATATTTTTCTGATTTTTCTTTGATTTATTAGAATTAATTTGGTGAAAATGTTGGAAAATCTATTTTTTAATATTAAAAATTGTCTTAAGCCTTTAAAATTCAATTTTTTAACCTAGAGACTTGGGAAAAATATTTGGTTTGTTCCTAAATGATTAGGAGACAAAATATGACATTTTTATGATTTTTAATATTTTTGTTATTTTTACTATTTTTTTTATTAAAATATTAAAATATGATTAAAAATGAAAATTTTTAGAAAATTTTAATTTTAATTTTTTTAGACTCCCCTAACATCAGAGAAGCTCCAAAACCATTTTGGTGAATTTTTGAAATGTATTTTTAGAGTTATGAATTTTTAAAGTTTAATTTTTGTCATGTAACTTAATTAGTTCATTTAGTGGGGCTAATCACCTCCAATTAATCTCAAATTTTTATGTGAGGTTCCCCTGATCCTAAAGACCAGTGGAGAGTTGTTTTCAAGTTATTTTGATGTATGGTTAACCCAAAATAATTAAGATTCAGTTTTGAGTATTTAGGCCAATTAGGGTTATTCTTAATGAATTAACTCAAGCTATAATTTTTCTAGGGTCCTCTCATCCTAAGATACTTCCCCAAATTTTCCTAGAATTTTCTAAGCAACATGTTAATTATTGGAATTAAATGCCAAAACAGACACAAAAATTTGAAAAATCAATAACTTGTCATAGAGGTGGCCTCTGACCTTGGAAAATTCAGGGAATGTTCCCAAGATCAGAGGCTACAAAAGCCCTATGTTCTCATTCCATAGTGAATTGTCTATACAAATAGAGAATTAAAACATTAAAATGAGTAAATAATTAATTAAAAATAAAATACTCATCAAATTAACTCAATTCTTTTTCCACATTATTCTCCTCTATTCACTGAGCAAGAGGATATTTTTAGTTTATTTTTTTGATTTTTCTATGCAAAGATATAGATTTTTAAAGTTTTGGGTAATTAAATAAATCAAAAAATACCCTATTTATCTACTTATCCACGCGGCGCCGACTCATCCTCGACAGCTCCGAAAGCCCACGCGTCGCCTCCCTATTCAACGCCGCCATCTGACTCAGCGCTCTGGGGGCCCGCGATTCATGTCCCGTTCACTCATTCGACGCGATCTGCACCGTCCATTCGATACACGCTCGATCCAACGGCGATAGATCATCGTCTCCGCCTGGTGTGTCATGAGAGCCGTCCACACTCAAACCCTAAGATCTCTCTCATTTCTCAACAAATTTTCGTGTTCTTATGCTCTATGGATTCGTCTTGAGGAGACAAAAACATCCATATAGTTTACATGCTATGAATTTGAACCAAGAAAAATAGAGAATCACTGGAAGCTCGGGAGGAAGAAGGGGTCCATACCTTGGCTCTGAGAAGTGAAGCTTCAATCAGAGAGTTGTAGCACCTTCGATTGCACCCAAGGAAGCTCCAGATGAAGTCTCTAGCTCTGGGGAATTGCCAAGGTATGAAAGTGACCAAGGCCGATTTCAAAGCTTGGCCGATAGAGAGGATGGCTGGCCTGGTGAGGGGCCTTTCACTGGTGAACTCCTTCCCTAGGTCTTGTGCGGGTGTGGGTGAGTTTAATTTGATTTTGGTGGAGGTTTCAGAGTTTTCCTAGTTTTTGTGTGGATTTTTGATAGAAATTGAGCTCTGTTAATGGGGATTAGGGCAAAGGGACACTGGGAATCAATTGCTCTGGGTTAGGAGAAGGTCCTTGAGCAATTTTGGCAGAGTTTTGTTAAGTTCTGGTTCATCATCTCTTTTGGCCGAGAGGTGGTGGAGTTTAAATAGAGCTGGCTGGAGGGCCTCCCAGGGGGAGTTAGGGCTTGGGATCAGCTGCTCTATGCAAAGGAAGAACAGCCATGGAGTCCAATTGAGTTGGGACAGCTCAGCCAGATGAATTTGAATTTTTGAATCCAAATAAAGCTCTCGACCATGGTGTTTTCCGGTGACTCAGGAGACTGGTCGGCAGGGTCAGGTCATCATCTTGACTCAGTGAGTCCAGGGATTGAGTTTTGTGCAAACAATGGGGTTAGCCATGTGTAAAGTAATTGATTTAACTGGTATGGGGAGAGGGCTATTTTGGGTTCAAATGTGTCCAAGTCATGGATTTGGGTTTGGTGCACCCACCAAGGGACTGATTTGGGCTGAGGGAGGTCAGGTAAGTCAGCTAGCTTAGTGGGGAGAAGTCACCATCTAAGCATATTTAAGTTTAAGCATGGTTTAGGGGAAGCATGAAAAGGTTTAATCACTCTTAAGGGAATCATTAAAGGACTCCCTCCTTTTGCCCAATATGGTATGGTCACATGAACACCACTCACATGGCTTGCATGGGGCTTAAGGATGGCTTCATGGCTAGCCTATGGCTTGCCCATGGCTTGGCTCAATTTCATGAATGGATTTGGGATTTTTTATGGATTTAGGGGAAATTGGAATGAGGCTTGATTTGGAATTATTTGATTATTGATTTAGGACTTAAGGATGATTTCAATTAAAAGGATGATGATGGGAATTTCACATGGGCTTTAGAATAAGTTTTGGGCCTTTTAAATTTGATGAAAATGGGCTTTTAAAGTCTTTAGGAAAGTGGGCTTTTAGATTTTAAATCAAATTGATGGATAAAAATTTTGGTAAAGATTTGGCCTTACAAATGTTGGGTTTAGTTTAGGGATGTGTCATGAGTGATTTGGAAAAGGTTTGGTGTCGTTTGGAGTTGAAATGGGTTCAATTTGGGCCTTTTTGATAATGGGTTCAAAATGAATCAAATTGGGCCAACTTGGGTTAAGGTTGGGCCAATGTTGGGTTTGATGTAAAATTAATGTTGAAAAATGTTTATGGGGGTGTGACAAAGAGTTTTCAACTTTGGTTGGGCTTTGATTTAGGGATTTGGGCCTATTTGGGTTAGGTTTGGGTTTAGGCCAATTTAGGGAATTTTGGTTTTGGGTTAGGTTTGGGTGGAGTTTAGTTTCAAACTTGGGGTAAATCAAGTTAGTGTTTTGTTTGTGGGGATGTTAGGAAGGGTTAGGAAAAGATTTGGGGCTAATTGGAGTTAAGTTGGGTTGGTTTATGCTAAGTTTAGGTCATGGGCCAAAATTGGGCTTTAAGCTTCAAATTGAAATCAGATCCACATGTTGATGAACTTGGGTTTGGATTTGGTCTAAATTGGTATTGGGGATATTGAATTGAAGTTTAGAATTGAATTGGATCAAAATTGAGGTCAATTGGGTTGGTTTGGTGGGACATTGGGTCCACTTAGGTTAAAAATAGGTGAAATTGGGGGTTTTGGTAAAAGTGGGTTAAATTGACAAAATTGGCTTATGGTGTAGTTGAACAAAATGAAACTAGGAATATTTGGTATTTTCTGGAATTTTTTGGGAATTTTATGAATTTTTGGGTTAAAAGGGTATTTTGGGTATTTGGAGGATATTGAGGGGTATTTTTGGAATTTTTGGTATATTTGGCCATGGATGATCAATTTGAGTGGGGGGAAATGTTTAGGATTGGTTTTGAGGAATTTTGGGTAATTTAGGAATTTTGCAAATTTTGGGCAATTTCAAGGGCATTTAGTAGGTTTGGTGGGTTTAAGGCTCCCGTGGTCAAAAATTGAAATTTTGGAAAAGTGAAGATTGATCAAGTGTGAGTGAAATGAAATCATTTTGGTTGAGCCATGAAGCCATATTAAGCTCACAAAAGCCATGAGAGGACTCATTTTAGACATTGACTATGTTGTTCCTAACCCTCTTAGCCAGGGGCCTGTGGGTCGAGGTCCATCCATATGAATTGCCTACATGAGTCGGGAAGTCAAATTGGCTAGAGGTAGTTTTAGGGTTTGGAATGTGTGTGTGTGGAAGTGTGGTGTGTGCAAGCTTACCCTCACCAGACTAGGCCACCCAGGGTAATCCTAAGGCCAAAGAGTCCTATAGGAAACTAATCCTTTAAACCTTCACATTTGATTTTAACCCTCTAAGTGGCTTAGGGGTTTACAATCAAACTTGTGGGGTTTAAAGGGAGTCAAGAAGTGTTTTGAATTTCTAAGTGATGGGTCCCATTTCTAGTCCTTTAGGATAGTCAAAGGGAAAGCCTAATGCTAGATCCTAAGTACTAAGGAGAGAGAAGAGAAAAGACCTCATCCAAAATGAGGTCAACAGTCACCTTACCGGTTAGTTTATGGTAAACATTGTCACTTACCTGTTGAACTTGAACATAAAGCTTATTAGACGATAAAGGAGTTAAATTTTGATTTGAATACTGTAGGAGAAAAATGATTATTGCAATTAAATGAGATAGATGAAATAAGAAATGAATCATATGAAAATGCAAGGATTTATAAAGAGAAAATGAAAATATTACATGAAAAAAAGATTTCAGGAAAAATATTTGAGCCTGGACAAGAAGTATTATTATTTAATACTCGTTTAAGACTTTTTTCCCGGAAAATTAAGATCAAAATGGATAGGACCGTATATAATTGAAGAAATATACCATTATGGAGCTGTGGATATTAAAGATCCCAAAACGGGAAAAATTTTTAAAGTTAATGGATTAAGACTGAAGCCTTATTTGGGAGATATTAAAAATATTTATAAAGAGGCTTATGAGTTAAGTCTACCTGATTAAAAACTTAATTAGGTCGAGCTGACAACGTTAAACCAAGCGCTTTGTGGGAGGCAACCCATAGTTATTCGTTGTTTTGTGTGTTTTTACATTTTTAATGTAAGGTTATGCCTCGGTCTTGTTTAATTTTATATTACTTTAGAAAATTTGATGCTAACAAGTCTTTATTGACTTAAGCTGAAAATTATCTTGAAATATATAAAGCTTAGACATTAGATCACTCTATTTCATATAGAAGTAAAAAGGAGATCAAGTTAACATTCATTATGATTGCTTATAATTTGTGTTACTGAGTCTATATTGATCTTACCATTCTAAATTACCTATTTTGGAGAACGAAACTTTGAAATTTGACGTTAGGCGAAACGGAGTCGAACATGGTTCCGGCGCCTAGGCGCCAGATTTGGCGCCTAAGCGCCAGAGTAAACTGTGTGTCGATGGGTCCGGTGCCTAGGCGCCAGATTTGGCGCCTAAGCGCCACAATTACTGGATCGTGTCAAAACCGAAAAATCTTTAGTTCTTCACACGATTTTCTCTTATAAATTACCCTATCTTCGTCTCTAATCCCTATGCAATCATTATTTCGACCCATACACTCCATTCTTGAGAGATTAGAGAGGATTTTTGAACAAATGAAGAGGAGAAATCTTGGAGAAGAGGCTAGAGACAAGGTCTCAAAGGATCCTCAACCCTACTTCAATGGTTTCATCACTGTAAGTTTGGAGAAAATTTCTAGTCGTCTAGATAAGTTTGAAGCAGAATTTAAAAGCATTGGAGATCGCCTTCATGAGATGTTTCATCAAATTGAACATCTAGAATGGCAGGCGAAACTTCAATTTGATCATCTAGCGGCTTATCAAGATGCTCAAGTGGAGATGTATGCGAAGAACAATTGGATCGACGAGAAAACGACTATGGATTTTTCGAGGGCGTTAGCATTCTTTTCAAGTGGGCTAAATAGTTTTCCTTGCCAAGATAATGGGAATTAGATAGTGATGTGGTGAGATTGTGATTTATCTAGTGTTTCGTTGTATCGATTTAGTGAATCGATTGTGTTTGTTTGTTTGCTTTCATGTTCAATGTGTGTTGTATTTGCTTTCAAATTTGTGTTGTTTGATCGTTGTTAGAACTTGAATCATGTTATGATACTTATCTGAATTGTATTGAGCCCGAAATTGAAAATCATGAATGGAATTAGAAGAGTTTGATTTAAACTTGTGTTTAATTGGTGGATTTAATTTTTAATTTTTAAAAATTTTTGGAAAATATTTTGGAAGATGGAAACTGAAGCAATACTCTTATATGAGTAATTAGAAGTTTAATTTATGAATTTTGGTGGAAAATAAAATTTTTAAAGTGATTTTTTGGAAAGGCGAGTCTGGCGCCTAGGCGCCGAATCAGCCAGCTTACCCGAAAATCACCATTTAAACCCCCATTAGCCATATTTGAAGCCTAAGCTTCATCCCCTTCCTCTTTTTTGCGAAAACCCACCTTCTAAATCCATTTTGAGGTCAAAACATCATGATTTTAAGCCCAAAATCACTTGATTTCTTCATCTCAAAGTCAGATCTACACTTTAATCCATTTATTTTTTATTTTCACCATAGTTTTTCTTATTTTTGGCTAAAAACCGAAATTTTGAGTAAAATTTTGATTTTTAATGTTTCTCCATAAATTTTTAAACTCATTTTAAGTTTCTTAAGCTTAAAAAGAGTTTAAATCTTTAATTCCTTAATTTATTTGTGTTTTATTTCACGTTTAGATGGCACCAAAATCTAAGCGAGGAAAGACACGAGAAAATTTTGACAGTAGCAAGTTCTCGACTGCGGCAGTGCATTTTCGATATCACGAATTTGCGACATCCAGAAAATTTATCTCAGAGCGAAGCTTTTACAATCCCGGTGAAATGATCGAGAACACGATCGTTGCGCACAACTGGCAACGATTCTGTTATTTCACCGTTGTTGCTGTTATTCCAGTCGTGCGCGAATTTTATGCTAACTTTTTGGATGCGAAAGACTATGAAGTCTTCGTCAGAGGTGTTGGAGTAGGATTTACTCCGAAAAGGATCAATGTTTTTTATGGACTGCCACCTACCATCGAGTGCTACTATTCTGGTTTATCTCCATCTGAGGGAGATCTTGAGATGATTATTGCTTATTTGATTGACGGGACTGGAGCTTGGAAGATCCGGAACGATAAACGGGTAAATTTCAAATCTTCAAAGTTAAATGGTATTTCAAAGGCATGACATTACTTTATTTCTGCAAGACTTATACCTTCCAACCACCTGAGCGAAGTGACTAGAGATCGAGCTATCTTAAACTACTGCATTCAGAAGAGGAAGCCGATAGATGTCGGCAGTATTATTTATGATTTTGTGGAGTCTACTGCTAGATCCAGTACTTCTGTAGGACTAGGATTCCCATCTCTGATTTATACTTTATGTGTGAACAATGGAGTCACTGCTGATATTTCTGAGGAGAAGCTGAAGTCTACCAAGCCAATCGGGCAGGAGAGTGTTAGTATCTATAATCATCTTCGTGGGAAGAGATCTACAGCCCCTTCTACTTCTGCACCTACTCCGAGTAGAGCTTCCACTTCCAGACCTTCTACTTCTACTGCTGAGCCACCGTCTAGTTTTTGGGAATCGATGCATGATCAATTTCTAGAGCAGCAGAATGAGTTATTTCTAACTCACTGCAGAGTTGATACTATGGATAAGAAAATTGATCACCTATCTGATTACACCCAGAGGAAGAGTGAGTATGATGTTGAGTATTTAGAGTCTTTAGTTAGATTCTTGAAGGGTGAGCATGATATTCAGTTTCCCACCTGTCTTAGATTTTCACCATATCTTGATCCTAAGGATGTGGAGTTTTCTTTTGGTGATGACGATGACGAGACTACAGACAGTGATTAGTAGCCTGATTTACCTCTGAGATGTGCTGAGTCTGTTGTTTAGTTTTTGTTTGCTAGAACTGATTGTTGTTTGTTGTTTGCTAGTTTAGATTTGTTTATGAGACTTTGTATGAATTGTTTGATGTTGAGACTGTTTTAGATATTTAGTTGCAGACTAAAATTTGAATGAATTTGTGTTTATGTTTGTTTCAGCCTACTGCTTAGTATTCTAGAATAGTTAGTAATGTTATTCTATTTATGTTAGCAATATAGTTATTTAATTCAACTACTGCTATATAAATTTTTTTTTTTAAAAAAAAATTTTGAGCCTGCTTACTTTTATATGCTTCATTATTTCTGTAATATTCATAAAAAGCATGTGTAGAAGTAAATTATATTTCTTTCTAGAATTTTTTTTACATTCTTATAAAATTCCTTTTTAAATTATACTTTTCTTTCTCTCATACTTTAATTTTTTTATGATATACCAAAACTTAAGTTTGGGGGAAGGGAAAATACATGCAAATTTAAATTTTATTTGTCCTTAATAAACTAATATTTTCTAAAAAAAAAATCTTAATGTAACATAAGGAATGAAGAATCTATTTAAGATCACTTAAATTTTTGAAATTATGAATAATTTAGTGGACTTAACCAAAATTTTAATAACTTTGATTGATTTTAAGAATAAAATTATTTAACTTAAAGAAGAATAAGATTAAGAAATTTTTTCGATTCATAATAGAAATAATTGAATTTTAGAAGTATTAAGAAATAAAAAATTATAACTTGAAAAAGAAAAGACTGAAAGTCTTTTTGAAATTCTATTCATGTTATAATAATTAAGTAAAAATGTAAAAGTTTGAAAATATAAGTTAAGGATAGTGAAGTTCAAAATCATTAACAAAGTTATCCAGGATACAAGTAATCCTCACCGTGAAAAAAAAAACGAAAAGAAAAAAGAGGAGAAGCTTGAAGATATGCCTAATAAAAAATTGGCTTCACTTGAATTATCTTATATGAAGAAAACTAGTTACATATTTTACTTAATTTTTATGCATGAATCTTTATTTAGGAAGGACTTTTCATGAAAATCTTTTTCTTGTAAATAATTTATGTGATCTTAATATAATAAACTTCTATTATTTTCGAAATGAATGAAAAATTTTTAAAGTCTTATGATTTGGGAGTTGAATTTTCTTTAAATTCTTAAAATTAAACTTAGTTAGTGAAATTTGGTTAATGATTTACTAAAGCCTTTATAAGATCAAAAATTACAAGGAGTCTTAAATATTTATCTTTCATTCCAAATGTTATACATTTTATATAGTAAAAAAGGGTTATTTGAGAACAAGTAACGTTTAAGTTTGGGGGATTTTGATTCATGAAAAAAATACCCATTTTTATGCCTTGATTTTTATCAAATTTTTAAGGATGTTATCTTTAATGAAAGGTATTTTTGTGTTTTTGGATATAGGTGATGGAAAAATGTTCAAGAAGGAAAAAAAGTGAAAGAGGAGCAAAAAGGAGCAAAAATGGAGCCAAAATGCAAAATTGTCAAAATTATTGGTTTGGCGCCTAGGCGCCAGAATCCGGAGCCTAAGCGCCAGGTCGATACGGGATCTGTCAAGATTTTTTATGACTTTTGGACGGTTATTTTAACGGTGTTAGCGGTTATTGGTCCTTCTAGAAAACTGGCAGTTGTTCCTGGTTTATAGGACATGTGATACAATGTATTTGGGCGCTTGGAAAAGGTTTTAATCGTGAAGAGGTGCGATCCAAAGTGAAGAGGTGCGAAGAACTGGACGCAAAGTCCGGCGCTAGGCGCCAGATTCCAGCGCCTAGGCGCCAGACACACCTTCTAGAAGATTCATTGAATGTGGACACATTTTGAAGAGGTGCCTTAAGGCAACCCTTGAAGCCTATAAATAGGAGGGTACTCCTTCAGAAAAAATCGCCCCCCTATCTAGAGCCCCATCTAGAGAGAGCATTAGAGAGATACTTTAGGGCCACGTTTTACTATCCCTCATAAATTAGTTAATTATTTTATTTAGAGTTTGTATTGAGAGTTTAAAGAGTTGGTGCTTTTGAAGTTTATTTGCTTTGGAGTCAGAAGAATTCAGAGGTTCAGTAGGAGAAACACTAGAGATAAGTATTGTAATTTTATTCAAAGTTTCATTATCATGTTTTGTTGTTTAAATTCAATGTGTTCTGAGTAGTTAGTTTACTTTCTCATTTCAATTATGAAAAGATGAATAAGATAATATAAAATTTGTTGGAGAATTAAAAACTATTATTTTAAAACATTGTGATGATATTAATACCGGATCTTAATTTACTTTTTAAATTGGTCATTTAAATTGTTAAAATCTGTTGAAGAGTTTTGATACCTAGAAGGAGATGAATTCTTAACTAGTAGATATCACATGAATCTTTGGGTAGTTGAAGGCCTTGTGCAGGTTATTCAAGGTGAAGTGCAAATAAATAGGAAGATATTATATAATGGGCGTAGAATTGATAAGTTTTTAGAGTGACATACTAAATTCTTGTGTTTTGGTTTATAGAGAAGGAAAGTGTCACTAGTAGGGCCGACCAAAGCCACCCTTGGACATCTAGTAGTGTGAGCCTAGATTAACCCATTCTACTAACAATACATCCGGACCTGATCTATAAGTTAGCCAATGTTCTTTACACCTGGATCAAAGGGTAAAGAATATGAATGCTTCTATTTGGCACAATACCATAAATTTATATTCTCTACGAATATTATCATTATCTTAAAAAATCTTGGATTAATTGAAAGGAAGAAAGTTGTTTTCATATTGCTATTTACATCAATCATTTCATTACTGCTTTATTATTGAATCTAGTAAATTAAAAATATCAAATTTATAACTATAAAAGAAATACTTAAACATAAAATTAAAATATTTAAAACTCCATAACTCACTCCTCGTGAGATCGATACTGGGGTCTTTGTTTCAAAGTCCTATATTACTTGATACAATACCTATATTTGTGTAGTACCCCTAGTGTGTAAAATATATTCGATAAAATTATATTTATATACACTAGCTGCTATTATTGTCTATTACATATATTTGAAAGCATTAATTATTATATTTGTCATCAGCGGATTGTGGGTCAAGTTTTTGGCGCCGTTGCCGAGGATTGAATTTTTAGTACGCATATATTTAGCGTGGGTCAAGTTTTTGGCGCCGTTGCCGGGGATTAAATTTTTAGTACGCATATATTTAGCGTGGGTCAGACAACCAAGGACTTTTAGTTAAATTTGATAATTTCATATTCTCGTTTCATTTTACTATTTGAACATGGAGGAAGATAGGGATAACCCCATTATACTTGGAAGACCCTTTTTAATCACTTGATGAGCGATGATTGATATACAAAAGGGGTAACTTAAAAAGAAAGCGAATGATCAGGAAGTGAATTGTAATGTTATGAAATATATAAACTTTCCCCAAACCTCTAGGAATGATCAATACTATAGTATGGATGTGATGTCAGGTATAGTTAATAGCCAAGTTTCTGAAATTGAAGAATTGGACCTCGAAGAGCATGCTATAGTGGATGATTTTTGTTGGAAAATGACTAAGGAAGAATATGCTCTTCTATTTAAGGTAACACATAGAATTATTATGAAGATAATTGAGATTGTGGACACCTCAAATTGAGTTAAACCTATATGACCACCCATAGGAGGAGCCCTAGTGATAGGGTTGCAGATTTTCCCTGAGCAGAGGGAGTTTGACTTTTTAGGAGGATGCTCCACTTTTCCCTCGTGAGTGCAAACGAGACAAGTGAATTATAAGAGGTGGAATTGTTGAGAGTTTTAAACCAAGAACTATTTTATGCAGTTTATCATCTAAGTTGACCCATGACATATCATTCGAAAGATCATTGCATGTGTGAGATTGAGAAATTGTTGAAAAGTCTAAATATGGGTGTAGGGAAGAAACACGTATTTTTTGGAATATCTTAGAGTATGAATGACATTAGATGGATTATGAAATCTTACAATACACTTAAAAGTTAGGATGATTAATCAGGAAATACTGAGAAAATAATTTGATATTAGAGAATCCTTTTAATTAGGCTTGATGTAGTCTGACACGGTATGACTAATGACGTTGAACCAAACACTAACTTAGGAGACAACCTAATTGTTATCTACAAATTTGAGCGTGTCTACGTTGTTTGCTTCAAATTTGCTTCAATTTATTGGGGGTGTGTGTATTTTTATTTAAATATTGACTAGTTAGTGCTAATTTAGAGACTGCACTACACTAGGTGTCACTATACTTCATCAATTTCTCTTTCATTTTATTTGTCTTGATGTGTCTCTTATGATGATTGGATATTTCCTTGTTTTGAATTGCTTCCTCTTTTCATTCTTGTATTTTCTTTACATGCATAGGATATGAAAGAAGCTTTGAGGAGGGAGTTTGCATGCGCACTTACATGATAGTAATTCATATGTTTACGTTGTGATTATAAACATTTTTGGTAGTAACTCATGATAAAAATCATGATAATTTAACAAGATAATTTAATGATTTCATTAGAATTGTGAGTACTCATTAAAAGGGGATTACAATTACTTGCCTAATAATTGAGTCATCCACTTTAATAACTTTTGCTTGAACCCTAAAAAGTCTTAGATTAATTAAAACAATGTAACTAAAATAGAAGTAATTAGCCAGTGATAGTTTAAGCCTTTTTATTGTTAACTCAACCAATTTAATTGAGCCTTGATTTTTAAATTGATTATTATATTTCAAAGTTTACAATAAGAAGCATTTGAGAATTATCAATTGGGGGGATTAGACATTTAAAATCCTAAAAAAAAATATGTTTAACTGGTTATCGTAATTCTCATTGACATTAAAGATAATTTTGGGCTAAAAGAAGAGAAAAATGAAAAAAAAAAAACACAAGGCATTAAATCACAAGAAAAAGGAAAAAAAACAAAAGTGCATTGTAAATTTTTAAAAGAAGTTTGAGGTTGAGCATGAAAAATAAAATGAGTTGTGTAAATCCTTTCCTAATTAATAAGACTTAAAAGCTCTCTTAATAAAATTCTTATGATATTATATTAAAAAAAAATTAAGTGATTTTTGGTTGGTTTGTTGACTATTAGCTGATTTAAAAATATCCTTAGGAAATGAAATATCTTAAACACGCCAAATTAAATTTTGAGATCTACTTAGGATCAAGTAAAAGGAAATTAAAGAAAAGGTTTGGTTCTTAGAAATTAATATAAATTTGGCCATGAAATAATATTTTCATGCCTTTTATTTCACTTGTATAATCTAGTTAAAAAATTAGAAAGTCTCACATGAGAGCTATGAATATCATTTGAGTCTCAATTACATATGAGATTACATGAGGGAACCATATACTATGTATGTTAGGGGGAATTGATAAGCTGTAAATTGACGTGATTTATCTGCTTTAAAAACAATATTCTATTCACCATTTATCATGATTTTATACTTATGAAATATTTATTATTAATATTTTGCAGGTTACAGTGGTTGAACGTATGTTGCAGAGCCAAGATACGAAGCAGGAAAAATTGCCTATCTGGCATAATTATGCCACGTTTAGGCATAATTACGGCAGCCACTTTGTGGGTATGACATAACTACTACAAATTAGGCGTGGGTATGCCATTATCCAGCTTAACTACATTGGGCAGCACATGATCATGCTGCGGCCTGACCATGCTTATTTTGGCATCTCTTTGCAGTCAGATTTTGGCAAGATCTATAAAAGTAGATGCTTGGGGAAGCCCTAGAGGAGTTGTCTAGACTTTGACAGGCTTCTTAGGGTCTTACTTCAAACCCAAGGGATTCACTTTTTCTTCCTTTAGGGAGAGAATGTCTAGGGTAATTTTTTCTTTGAGTTTTGAGAGTTTATGTGTGAAGGAGTGGTTGAAAACTATTATGAGAGGGAGATTGTGTTAAAATTCTCATTGTATAGGATGGCTTAATATATTGTAGCGAGAACATGGCTTGGTAGTATGTGTGTACTTTCTTTCACATTTTTCTCAATGTTTGCAATAAAATATTCCATATTTTTCTTCCTTATGTCTCATAGCTAATCTTCTTTTGAGATATAAGAAAAATTATTCTCATTTTTTTACTATAATTTTTCCTCGCGAATGGTTTTTGTGGACTATGCATGTTAATGTGTTAACCTTTTGATCATTGTTTACTCCTAACCTAATCAATTTATATGTTTATGCTTTTTTGTAATCTAGGACTTCTAATTTTCTCCTAGTTGAACAAGTAGGTTAACATTTAGTAGCTTAGTGGAATAGACATATTTTCAGGATATTGCAATCTAGATAAAAGATTTGAGGAATCTTAGAAAATGCTACATCGTTAAGTCCCGCTTAGCTGTAGTATGATTTCCAACTCTTCTTGTGATCTAGACATAAGCTAGGAATGATTGTGTCCTTAGTTATCAACTATCATGAAGGGGAACTCATAGAAATAACACCGAGCATCACCATTGAAGGACTCAAAGTTGCTTATTAACTTTAATGCTATTTCTTTTCTTATTTCTATCATCTTTAATTTTTCTTTAAGAACTATTTGAGTTTCATTCCTGCACTTAGATCACTTCAAAATAGTCGACTGTTTTGGGGTACAAGAACTTACCCTATGAGGAATATTTTGACAACAATCCTCTTGGAATCGATACATGAATTCTTTACTCGTACAGTACTTGATCGACATGCATAATTGTGTGATTAACCGACGTACCTTTGTAGATTTTGAACATCAACCTTCATCGGTCATCTCTTTTCCTCTATCATCCAGATGAGTATCTACGAGAGAAATGAAACTACTTGCTAATATCTTAACATGCCACTCTTTTAATAAGGATTAACGCATCGGTCCCCACTTTTTGATGAACAATAGTAGAAGGAGAAATTGAATGTATAAACTCACTCATATCTACTAAAGCCATGCATGACCTCTCCTCTTGGCCCTCCATGCACGACTTCTTGAGTGGCGGCCATAAACACCCAATCAATTGTAGCCATGACACCACATTTATTCTGAGTAAGCATTTTACGAAAAACTTGGTTGTCAAGATACTTAAGCACATTGAGATCCTTACCCATGATAAGATATGCTTGTTGTATAAGACCATAAGGAGGCTTTGGTTTGGTTATCATAGGTGTGTAGGTTGGGGTCGTACCAATTGTCCAACCCCTCTCCATCGAGGAGAAGAAAAACTTCTGCTTCTAGTACATTACTTTGCTGTCCAAGCCTTATAAGTGAATCTTACTTTCTGAAGTAAATTGAAAAAAACACTACGGTTAAGAGCACAAAGAGAACATATAACTAAAGAGCTCGATCGACCAAAAAATGTCCATTTACTGCATGAACATCACTGTGGTCATAACTACAGTAATCGAGTTCAACATTACATGCGCCATAACGATCCCTTGGAACCAAAAATTGCTAATCAATTCTTCGCAAAGAGGGAGTCTGAGGCTGGGCTCAAACTGGTCCTTATGGAACAATTGCTCATTAGCATTAAAAGTGTTTCTGGTGGACCCCAATCAAATGGACGGGTCAACGATGTAGGACATTTTATAATCGACTACCTGCTCCTAATCCATTTTCAACAATACAGGTTGGTCCGACTCAACAAAATCCATTAGGTTATGGCAAATGGAAGAAGGGTGAGCGCAATAAATCATGGTCGATCAAGAGTAAAAGTAATGCTAGAAGAAAATGGCAAATGAACGATATCACCATGATCAAAAAAGCCTTTTTATAGGGGGCAAAGAAGCCGCAATCGTCTAAAATAACGGGATAAAAAAGAAAAAAATACAGAATATCAGAAGCATAAGAAGAACAAATAACACCATGAAATCATTCCCACATGAGAAACGTTGTAAATGCATCATGAAAGTTTATTACAAAATTTTAAACATGATTAATTACACAAATTAAAAAAAAAGAAAAATAATCACGCATGGGTCTGTCATAGTCTTAGCCAAAAGATGACCCAATAGAATGAGTGTCATAAGCACAAAATCACCTCAAGACTTAAATTGCTCCAAAGTGGGCAGACTCAGCCTGAGTTTGAGATATCAAGAAATTCTCCCTTAGATCCATGAGCTCCTGGTGGAGGAAGGCCTCTAACTGCTTCAGCATGGCAATCTTCTGCTCCAAGTCGACCTAACGGGCCAGGCAGTCGCCCACATGAGCAGCAGTGGTTGCATCCACCGCGTGAACCAAAATATCGTCTGTTGGAGGTTGTCTTCACCGCTAGTTTGTTCAACTCCCTCCATTTCCTCACCACACTTAGGGCGATCAACTACTTTAGTTACATGGTCCTCGTCACCTAGGCCAGCGGTCAGAACCTCATTCGCCGACCCCTCAGCACATTAGCCTAAAACTAGAAAATGTGTCGCAAAACACATGATAAAAAAAATAAAAAAATCCTTGTGATATCCATACTTATTGCCTTCAACTGTTCAAAAATATCTGATATGGTTGGCAGTGACGAGTCAACGTCAAGAACAGTTGGAGTCGTTGGTTGAAGAAGTGCTCCAGCGACCAGGCTATCCTTCGACGTCTCAATTCCCAAGTGATAGATGAAATTGGTCGGCTCAGGAGCCACAACATCATTTCCTACGTTTGCAGCATTGGTTGACTAGGGGCCACAGTCACTAGGGCAGTCAAAACTGCTCGTTGTTTGCAAACAATTCGTGTTCGGCTCGTTAAGAAACATGTGTTCAGCTCTTTCACTAAGTTAACGAGCTGAACACGATCAAAGATTGGTTCGTTCATGTTCAGCTTGTTTTGACTCGAAATACTATTCATCAATTATATTTATCTAGCTAGCTAGCTACACACACACACACACACACACACACACACACATATATATATATATATATATATATATGTGTGTGTGTGTTAATATTGACTCACAATTATGTTAAACTAAGGGCAAAGGGGCATCTTATGTAATATTATATTCTATTAAGCCTCTTGTGTTGGCCTCATCTATTATAAATAGATGAGGGGGTGAGGCTTAGAAAGGTGAAGTGAATGTGAGAGCCAAGTGAGGATAAAATCTGTCCAAGATTCAACAAGAGAGAGGTTAGCTTGAGGGAGGTGAGGAGTGCATCTTGGAGGGCCTTGGGATTGCTAAGGAAGACCATGGAAGATGATGGCTCATCTTGTAAAGCTATGTATTCTCTTGTCTTTGCCTTAATGAATTATACGTTCGATTCCCTCCCGTGGATGTAGGTCCAAAAGGACCGAACCATGTAATTGCTTGTGTTCTTGTTCTTCTGTGTTTGTTTTTCTCTGCGTTTCTTTCTTGCCAAGTAGTGCTCGATCCAAATTTCCCACAACAATTGGCGCCGTCTGTGGGAAATTCGACACTTCTTGGCTGGAGATATTTCGGTTTCCAGGTTCTTGGGAGAAGGAAGGAGGTATCGGCATCGTTCTTCCATCGAATTGCAAGCAGCAAGAATTCGGCAATCTCACTGTTGCCAAACTCGGCAATTCCAGACTCCAGAAACAGTGAAGTCCGGTTGTGCAATTTAGCCAGAGCTGTTCTTTGGCAAAAGCAGGAAGTATCTGGTTCTTTGAAGCTTAGCAGGTCTGTCCAGGTTCTTCGGCAGTCAAGAATCGCAGAGAGTTCCATCAGGCTTCGCGTTCCTCCTCAGTTCAGTTTCGTGCAGAGGTGCAGACGGGAAGGCGATCTGTTCAAACGGGGTTCGTTCGGTCGGCGGAGGAGCAGAGGAAGCGAGTCGTTCGGTCTGCGAAGGGGAATCCTGGATTCCTGCGACAGGAGGAAAATCTTGCTGCTGGGTGCGACGGGGATCGTTCTTGTTCGGTCCGTTAAGGTGAAGGCAGGAAAACGGGCGGTCCTGCTGGGTGCCACGGGGTTCTCTCAGCTCGCCAATTCTGCTGTCGAGTGTGACTGAGGAGCAGGCAGGGAGGAAGGCGGTAAGAGAAGGAACATTCCCTCCGACTCGTGGGTGCGACGGGGTTCTTCCAGTCCGCAAACTCTGTCGCTGTGAGAAGGATTTCGGCGGTCCTTCAAGTGGCGTTCGGCCAATTCATTCTGCTGCAGGAGGTGGTCTTCGGCCTCCAGTCCAAGGACAGGCGAATTGCAGGTTCTTGTTTGAACTGCAGGTGCAGGAATTTAGTCGCTGAAGGTGTTCGGCTGGAAGCAATCAAGGTGTTCGGCTGTTTACTGTTGGTTTCATTCGGCAGTCAAGAACTGCTACAGGAGGTGGTCTTCAGTTCTTCCAACCTATCTTGGTGTGAAGAGGTGTTGGCAGGGACAATGGGTTACGCCAAATTCGACATCGAGAAATTTACTGGAAAAAACGACTTCGGCTTGTGGAGAGTAAAGATCAGAGCACTACTGGTTCAGCAGGGTGTTGCAGAAGCCTTGCAAGTTTAGGCAGCATTGCCGGCCGACATGACCGAGAAAGAGAAGAACTTCATTCTGGACAGGGCTCACAGTCTGATAATTTTGAGTTTGGGCGACAAAGTACTGAGGGAGGTGTCGAGGAAGACAACTGCACAAGCACTTTGGGCCAAACTTGAGGTACTTTATATGACTAAATGTTTGGCTAACAGGCTCTTTCTGAAGCAACGCTTATACTCATTCAAAATGCACAAAGACAAATCAATTTCGGAGCAGATTGAAGAGTTCAACAAGATTATAGATGATCTTGAAAACATCGACGTCAAGATGGACGACGAGGATAAGGCACTGCTGCTGTTAAACTCTATTCCTAAGAGCTACGAGCATTTCAGAGATGCGATGCTCTATGGAAGGGTACAGACTATTACTTTAGAAGAGGTTCAATCGCTGATCAGAGCCAAGGAACTTCAGAAGAAGCACGATATGAAAGAAGAAGCCAGCGGAGACAGTCTGACAGTTAGAGGAAGATTGAGCAAGAAAGGTTTCAAAAGTGATCAGAACAGATCAAAATCTAGAAAGAAGAGCAGAAGTCAGTCTTCTAAGAGATCTAACAGGTGTTACCACTGCCACAAAGAAGGTCACTTTAGGAGGAACTGTCCGGATAGAAAGAAAAGTTTTCAGGAGAAGCCTAAAGATTCTGGAGAAGCAAGTGTAGTCTCAGATGGCTATGATTCGGCGAAGCTGCAGTGATATCGAATCAGAATCCGACGAAGGAGTGGATCCACGATTCCGGGTGCTCCTTCCACATGTGTCCTCACAAAGAATAGTTCGAGACACTACAACTGGCAAACGGTGGGTCTGTTCTACTTGGAGATAATAAAGCTTGCAGGGTACTTGGCAGCGGAACAATCAGAATAAAGATGTTCGATGGAGCTGAGCGGATACTTCAACATGTCAGGTACGTTCCAGAGCTTAAAAGAAATCTGATCTCCTTAGGTACTCTGGAGTCAAGCGGATACTCGTTCAAGGCAGAAAATGGCTGCATCAGAGTAGTCAAAGGTTCACTCATTGTCATGAAAGGGGTCAGAAAGAATGGGCTATACTCCCTAGTTGGAAGAACTGTGATTGGCAACTTCTCAAATGTTGTTCAATCAGAACCCGACAGGACCAGATTATGGCATATGAGGCTGGGCCATGTAAGTGAAAAGAGGCTTACAAGAGCTGTCTAAGCAGAATCTGTTATGCGGAGATTGAGTCAGCAAATTGGAATTCTGTGAACAGTGTGTATTGGGGAAGGCTACCAGGGTGAAGTTCTCTACCGGAAATCACACATCAAAGAAGCCACTTGATTACATACATAGTGATTTATGGGGCTGATCACAGAAAAATACATTAAGAAATTCATATCTATTTTTGATAAAATTGCACTTTAAAGAAAGGTATTTTCTTTATTTTATTGCAGGAATGAAGATTTATAGGTGATGGAAGCAAAAAGCATGAAATGGAGCAAATTTGGATCAAAAAGGAGGAAATTCATGCAAATTGAACTAAGTCGCCGATGGCGAGATCGAAGCCGCCGACGGCGAGATCGTGAGGAGAATTTCTGAAGGAATTATAACTACCTCGCCGACAGCGAGCCCGAGCCCGTCGACAGCGAGATCGCGCGGTTTGAAGACCTTCTAGAAGCCCCGCTGAAGGCGAGGTCGTTTCCGCCGACGGCGAGACAGGTTCAAAATACAAATACATTGAACCTGGACACTTTTTGAAGAGGTGTTTAAGCACCCCTTGGACCTTTGCTTACCTCTATAAATAGAGGCCGAATTCTAGTGATTTAGAGTGTCTTTCTAGTGTCTTAAGTGTCATTTGTGTGTGTCTAATTTAGTGAGTTTGAGTGTGTTTAGTGAGTTCATTAGTTTAATTGAGTGCTTATTTAGTTTCTTGTATTAGAAGGAAAAGTCGAAAGGAACTTCGAGGAGTACGCTAGGGAGGAAATTAAAATAAGTATCTTTGTTTATTGTTGTTAACTTTAAATGAAATCCATGCTTTGTTTTATTCCCATACATTACGAGTAGTTTTCTTAGTCTTTCTCCTTGTTTATGAAAATTATGCGGATTGATGAAATTAAATAGAAGCACCTAATATAATATAAATAAATTGTGATAATTTTTACTTAAAACTTAATTTACTTTCAATCGGCCCGATTGAGTAGTTAAAATATGTTGAATTATCAACTACGGTAAAAATTACATCCAATATTCGGGGAAGTCAAAAGCCTTGGAAGGCGGGTGCAAATAAATAGGGAAATATTAATTATCGGACGTAGAATTGGACATTTTAGTGTGACGGACTAAAATATTCAATTCGGTCCTATTGTTTGAGAGTCGAAGTGTAGATGTTAGCCCTCGAGTGAGGGGAACGTGGGAGCTACTGAAGTGGCGGCCGGTATCCTCCCGAGTCTAGCCATGGATTCGATAATCAAAAATAGGATTAGTCAATGTTCTTTGCACCTGGACCAAAGGGTAAAGAATATGAATGCTCCTATTTGTCACAATACAATAAAAAAATCATATTTAAATTCATCATTCACTTAATTTTCTAAAAACAAGGAGAAAGATACTTTTTCTGAATTATTTAAATCAACTTATTTCAAGCATTAGTTTACTTTAGTTTACTATAGTTACTTTGAATTTCCGTTCACTTTATTCGTAAGTAATTCCTTTAAATTTAGGCGATAACAAATGCGTTAAAAACTTCCCGTGGGATCGATAACCGAGGACTCCACTAGAGCCTTGTATTACTTGATACTATACGTATACTTGCGTAGAATCCACATTATACATTAAATCATATATCTATATTTAAAGCGGGATCAAGTTTTTGGTGCCGTTGCTATAAACATAAATTGCTAACATATTAAAAGTGGGTCAGGGGCCCAGCTAGAACTCAGACATTGGAGGAGGGAGATACTTTATGTCTATCATCGACGACTACACCAGGAAGGTATGGGTCTTCATCCTTAAAACAAAGGATGAAGCTTTTCAGCGATTCAGAGACTGGTTACTTCTCACTAAAAACAAGAAGGAAGCAAAACTGAAGCACTTGAGAACTGATAATAGTTTAGAGTATTGTTCAGAATAGTTTGAGGAGCTGTGCAGGAAGAATGGTATTACAAGACACAAGACAGTCCGGAACACTCCCCAACAGAATGGCCTAGCTGAGAAAATGAACAGGACTCTCCTAGAGAGAGTGAGGTGCATGCTACTAAATGCAGGTCTACCGAAAAGTTTTTGGGGTGAAGCAGTGTCAACCACCTGTTACCTTATCAACAGATGTCCATCGACAGCTATTGATATGAAAACTCCTTTGGAGATGTGGTACGGGAAATCAGATAACTACGATAATTTGAAAGTTTTTGGATGTATTGCTTACGCTCATGTTAGACAGGATAAGCTGGAAGCAAGAGCTTTGAAGTGCATTTTCATCGGATATCCACCTGGAACCAATGGTTACAAACTTTGGTGTCTAGATCAACAGAAATGCATCATCAGCAGAGATGTGACTTTCGATGAGTCCAAAATGGCAAATCTGCAAAGCTACGTTACCAAAAACAGTGCTGCTAAGGAGGGTTCTTCTATTGAGGTGGAGCTGCAACAACTACAAACTTTGACTGATCAAAGGACTGTTGTCAACAATCAGGATGAAGTGGCAGAAGACCAGACGAGAGCGAACCGGAAAACGGATCGGATGATTACGAGTCGACAAGAGACAGACAAAGAAGAATTATCAGACTGCCAGAGAGATACGGTCGTGCAGATATGATCTTCTACGCTTTGAGTGTTGCTGAAGTGATAGAAGAAGCAGAACCAAACAACTATAAGGAAGCCTTAAAGAGCAAAGAAAGAAATAAGTGGGTAGATGCCATGAATGAGGAAATGACTTCTCTGATGAAAAACAAAACTTGGGAACTTGTGGATCGACCAACGAACAAACGTGTAGTTGGTTGCAAGTGGACCTTTAAGAAAAAAGAAGACACACCAGGTATTGAAAAGATCAGGTACAAAGCCAGACTCGTTGCAAAGGGATTCACTCAGGTAGAAGGAATCGACTTCAACGAAATTTTCTCGCCTGTGGTAAAGCATTGCTCCATTAGGATGGTTTTAGCACTAGCGGTTCAATTCAATTTGGAGTTAGAGCAGCTAAATGTTAAGACTGCATTCCTGCATGGACAGCTTGAAGAAACCATCTACATGGATCAGCCAGATGGGTACAGCACACCTGAGACAAAGGACAAAGTTTGTCTGCTGAAGAAAGCTTTGTATGGACTGAAACAAAGCCCTAGACAATGGTACAAACGATTTGATGAGTTCATGCTAAAGATCGGTTTTGTCAGAAGCAGCTACGACAGTTGTGTGTACATGAAGTGGCAAGACAATGAAATAAGTACGTACTTGCTATTATATGTAGATGATATGTTAGTAGCCAGCAGAAGCAGGGAGGAAGTCCAAAAGATCAAGGATATGCTCAATTCTGAATTTGACATGAAAGACCTAGGATCTGCTACAAAGATCCTAGGGATGGAGATTAAGAGAGACAGAAAAAAGGGCAGCTTATTCTTATCTCAGAAGTCTTATATTCATAAAGTTCTGATAAGATTCAACATGCACAAGGCTAAGCAGGTTGCAACACCGATTGGTCAGCACTTCAAATTATCGAATTCTCAAGCACCTGAGACTGAAGCAGAGAAAGAATACATGGAGGGTGTCCCCTACGCCAGTGGGGTTGGTAGCATCATGTATGGTATGGTTTGCAGCAACATATATATAATTTAATTGACTATAAGGCTACAAGGATTGATAATCAATTAAAAGTATTAATTAAGAAAATAGAATAAAAATTATTAAATTAGATTCAAATAATGTTTTAATTTAAACAATAATTTTTAAATATTAACCCAACTCTTAACATCTTATGGTTACGTAACTAGGGTTGTCAAAACGACTCTTTGTTCCTGAACAGCTCGTGTTTGACTCGCTAAGCAAACAAACCGAACACGAACAAACTTTTTGAGCTTGAAATATAAATGAGCCGAAAACAAGCTAAGCCTAGGCTCACTCGTGTTCGGCTCGTTTACACCCCTAACTGTCACCCTTCCTAGGATCATCCTCGATGAACCTTATTGACTAGAGTGAGGGTCGGCTCTTCTGTGCTTTCCCATAGAGTTCAAATTTCTTCTGGCTCGCATGCTTGTCCTCAAGGAACAAGCCATGGAGGAGAACCTTAGAAGGTATAGCGGTATGTGACTGGGTGAGATCTTTTATTGAAAGGCAGCAATAAAATAATTGAATCCAAAAAGAAGAGTGAGGGCTCCGAAATATAGGATTCAAAGACGCCTTATCATTCTATTTATAAGAGCCAAAAGCCCAAAGATTAACGGAGTAATTACATTATGAGCATTTAATTCTAATTCAAAGCTAATTATTGGTACTTAATTCTATCGTTTTTATCACAACCCAGCATTCTAAGATACGAGAGAATTTGGGAACAGAATATGTATAACCAGAAAGTGACTATTCAGGTTATCATATATCTGATAGTCTAGGTCATCTAGAATTAGATGACTCGGAACACATAAATCAGCGGACGGCATCCCAGATGAGTAGAAACAAAAGATTGAGTCTCCAGACGCAACTATAAGTTGGAGAGTAAAGTGTATGGAGCTAAGTCATCAAGGTCGAACACTCGAGACTAGGCAACCTAGGCTAAGCACCTAAAGCCAGACTACTAAGGTTGAGCACTCGAGGACGAGACTACTAAGGTTGAGCACTCGAGGACGAGTGATCATAACAGAATGATTGATGGTTGAATGGTCCAAAAGGCGAGTACCAAAGGATGAGCAAGCAATCTGACACTCATAGCCGAATGCTTGGAGATAGTCGTTCAGGAGCGGATGACTCGCCTCGACATCTTAACGGGTCAACTTTGTTCAAGATCCTAGGTCATGATAACAAGGGTAACAAGAATCTAAGAAACCAAAACCTTAAGGTTTTGGGTGGGATAGGCCCAAATATTTCTTTTCAGGAAAATCCCAAATACTATAAAAAAAAATGAAATTAAATGTAATAGCGACCATTTTTTCTTTGATGATGATCCTTTTCCTAAGCAAGAAGATTCTTCAATACAATAGCCTTTTGCTGATATATATCTCTCTTTCTCTCTCTTCTGATTCTCCTATTTCATTTCTCAAAATACTCTCTTTCTCTACCTTTGTTTATGCTCAATTCCTTCAATGTGATTCAATGACAAATCTGAATTTTTTAAAAGTTTGACCACCTGAATCACTCTTCTACCAGGATGATTCTTTTTTTCCTTTTCAAAATATTTGGTTTATGCATACATTCATTCACTTTCTCTAATTCCTGGTGATAAAAAGATAGAAGATATTGAACAAGTTAATTGATATATTAACTTGAAGGGTCACATAAATAACATTTTTGGAGGCTAAAAGCCCTAGCATATACTCCTGCCATATAAAGAAGACATTCTTTAATAAATAAAAAAATGTTTAGAAATGAAGCACTTTAAAACCATCAAAAGAGAACCTTAAAGAGATGTTTTCCTGTTGGACATCAACTGCGATGACGGAGAAAGATAATATAGAATGTCTTTGCTCTCATAGGATTGAGTCTGTAGTGTTCGGAAATTTTGTTAAGCGCTATGATTTTTGCAGATGTAGGTGTATCATGATTATATAAATTTCAAGATTATTCTGATAACTTCGGTATAATTTGTTATACCACACTCACTGTTAACAAATTCCTCGCTCTGCAGGTATCCTTTCGAAATGTTAAAAAATAAATTTCATTTCAGAGACTTCGTTTTTCAATCTTTTGCAAAAGCCAGGGATTTCATTTGCTAATACTTTTGCTGAGCTTCGAACATTTTATGTTCAGATATTCATATCAAAGATGATTTGTTTATGAAGCTTGCAAGAGGTGAGAATAAATGAGCAGTTCGAACATTTATGTTAGCTATATGTAAAAATTGAAGTTGAGATGTTGAATATGCAAATCCGTAGGAATTGAGTGGTATGTATGAAAATCTTCCTATATATTTATTATTCTGCATGCTTCTGTATATTGACTGGATAACATACATAACCATCTTTGAAGTACAAAAATAGCAATTACAATGAAGAGTCTCACTACCTGCAAGGACGACTTCTCCATTTCATGAAAGGACAAACAATACTTGCACTGCCATGAACTTTGTCTCTTGAACTTTAGCTTAGAGCCCATAAATATCCAGAACTAGCTCTCAGAATGTCATTCTTCTCTTGTTCCAATTTCTTATTGAGGGGAATTTAATTTAATGTAAACGCAAACAATAGATAAGCCATTTTGGTCGGATCAATGGATACAATGTAAATACAAAAATAAATTCTTTTTTTTTTCTGAGAGAAAAGTTCTAGTAAAATCCATCGATAATAAAATTTAGAAGTACATTAACAGTTATTACGGGATTATTACAGACATAACCAACATTATAAGGAATAAAAATAGAAGAATTGCAATAATGATTGATTGTCTAGTTCATATATTGTATATGCTGAATTCTGATTTGTCTGTTAATCAAGTCCAACGAATAGGGTGTAAAACGGGAGAGAGAGTGGAGTGCAGAGTAATGCGCAATAATCAGTATAGTTGATTAGCTCATTCTCATAAAATAATTCTCCTATGTGAAACTACATGTTTGCCTCTGTTTTAATTGGGAAATAATAGGATAATTTAGGTATTTTATATGTATGGCCTACGGCTTGACTACTCTTTGACTTAGCTTTCTGAAATCAATGGGCCTTGGTTTGGCAAGATCTGCTAGTCCGACTGCACGGATTTGGGGTTGATGGTCGGCCTTTGATGGTCATCGGGTCGGTAAAACACAACTCGTTTGGCTTGGTTTTGCCAATCAGCTATTCTAGTCTGGTTGTTGACTATTAATCCTTGGATGACGAGTTCCTGCCGGCAGAACAAGTCTAAGCTATCAGACAGAGGGTGAATCATCATAATTCGATAGATTGCTCATTTCTTGACAAGAGAGTCCTTTGGGATGTTCATTGTTTATATTATTACCAATTCTTGGACCAGATGAGGAATCCAGTGGTGTCCATGAGATGGCTGACAATACTGAACTCTTCTCTTGAGTCGGATTGTGCCTATAGGTAGATCGATGTATTTGCTCGGCTCGATTAGCCTTAGTCCTTGATTCGTATGGTTTACTTTGGGTTTGTCTCTTGACCCAGTTTCGTGGCTCGCATTTGGTCAAATAAGTCCTTTGGTCTTCCTCCAATGTACCCTCATTAATTGTACTCTTCTATCTCCAAGCTCGTCAAATATCCTCAAGATTTGTGCTGGCGCATTATTGATCTACAGTATAATCAACATCATCCAACCAAACAAAGTAATCACAAACCTCCTTCGTTTGGTTATGAGGGCATCTAAAAAATATTCTTCCACTAATCCTTCTTTATAGCTAGTGAATCGGATGCCTTGTAAAGTATATCGACAAGCCACTTGACGATTCACCGAGATGCCCTACGATGCTAACACCAATTAAGCAACATTATAATAAAACAAATGACTTAGCCTCTCATAGGCAAATTGTACATAAAGCATCATCAAATGCAACTTAAATCACATATGCTTTTACACATAACAAGTTAAAACAAACTTAGAAAATATAAAGCAAAAATTTAATAGATGAAAGAGTTTACTTGATCGCAATCTGTTTGAAAGGCAAGATGCTCCAAATCTGTTTTTCACCGTGACCAGCGTCTTTGGTTCATTTAAATCTCATACGAAAACAAATTAATTACAAAAAGAGGATATACAAGTGAGAATGGAACAAAAGAGATAATAAGCATAACGAATATGATCATTTACTTTCTTAATGTGGAAATTTTGAGCTGCTTATGCGTGTTTCAATATCTTGCTTCTTTTTTGTTTCTTTGATTTTGCTGTATTTAGTTGAGGATTTTGGTTTTGCGACACTTAATCTTGTGTTGAGAATTTTAGGGCAAAATAAAATGAGAATCGGCGGAAATTCAGAAAGAAATGTCTATGTCCTCTGCAGCAAAGCAGCAGCTTTCCTTTTAATTTTAGAAAAAAAGTGTACAAAAAGTTACTGCCTAGGATTACCAACAAGACATATATATTAACCCTAGAGTACAATATGTAATATAAAATTACTCTCGTATCGTACCCCGGGATTGTTGCCCTTGCAACTCTAACCCACATAACGAAACTCCCCTCGAACAAATGCTACCGCTCCGCTGGCTCGCTCTGTTCCGCTCCAGCAGATGTCCCTAATATGCTATATGAGTCATATCTAACATACTGTCAATCTGTTTGAGAGCGGGGAGATGATTTTCAGTTGTATGATTTATTAGTTTACCCTGCTTTGTGATCGGTAGGCTTAGATGGATTCATACGACTTGTTGGCGGTCTGCTAGGTTAAAAGTTCGCCATCTTTAGATTAAAAACTTGCTATCGTATAAGATATTCAGTCAATTGGATATATGAGAATGGGATAAAAATAATAAATGCTAAGAATGGAAGCAGAAGAGGGCAAGGAGGATTGGGAGAATCGAACCGATAGAGCGTCCTCGTCTTCTCTCTCGCCTTCTGTCTTAGCCTGCACACCATCTATCTTTAGTTTGCAGCTCAGGAAGGCAAGGTGGAGTGGGAGCGGAGCGGAAATGTATTTAAAGGTCCGTAATAACAACAGACATCTCTCGTTCGCGCGCTTCAAAGTCGGGGAAGAAACGAAAGAAACAGGGACGAAGTTCTAAAAATTATTCGGTGGGAGTCCGGACGCAGCGCTGTGTCCGGACTCTGCAGGAAATCGGCAGCAGGTAGGGCCGTCGGGCCGCCGATCTTTCATTGGAGGCCTGACGCAGCGCTGCGTCCGGATTCCGGACCGAATAATTTTTCCTATAACGGAGGCGGTCAGGAAGACGGAGCCAGAGAGTTCGCACGGGAGACGAAGCGTAGATAGATGCTATTTGTGTTGTATTCAGGGGTTTTAGGGTGTTATGTATGTAAATATCATGTTTAGGGTACTAGCTATATATAAAATTTGATGTTTGGAGTAGTATGCATGTAAATGCCACTTATTAATTTTTTTTAACTTTTTTCCATATTTTACAAATTACTTCTTTTAATTAAGAAGAACCAATAAAGAAGAAATATTTATATGCATACTACTCAATATTTATGTATTTACATTTGTATGTTACAAACGTGTCAACATGAATCTCCAACCGACTAAAGCAAAAAAATACAGTTAAGGATGACCCATGAAAAGAAGAACTAGAAACACATCAGCAGGAGACCAAAAGAATCCAGTTGACTGGCTACAGCTCCCTCGTTGCATGACTTGGGCCCGACAGAACAAAAGTCGAGTTAAAAGATCAAAAACTATCGAACCGAGAGGATGAACTAGTCCAACTCTTGTCCAAGCATTGCCAGATGCCCCGCAGAATTCTCCAAGACTCTTCAAGTGGTTCAAAATTCTCATCATTAAACTCTCTAGATTGATCTCTTGTCAAAGAGGGAGATTACCTGTAAGATTACGGTGATTCATCCTCTGACTAACAGCCATGTTCCACCTGGCAGCTTGAGTTTCCCATCTAAGGCTTAAGAGTCAACAGTTGAACCAAGAAAACTGACCGACTGACTCAGGCCAACCGAGAGAATTATGGACGACCAATGGATCACCAGCACCGACAGTCCTAACTCAGCAGAATCGACTGAATAGAATTTACCGACCCAAGGATTACAAATTCATACCGACCAAGTGATAAAGTTGTCGAACCATAGGCTCATTTTAAATGACTAAAATATATTGTAATGCCCCCTATAAAGTGGGGGCAACCACGTAACGTTTTACTTTATGCCCCTGTGCCTACAAATATATGGGCCATTTCAGCACTAAGGGGTAAAGCAGTCGCCTTTACAAGAATTAGATTCTTATTGTATACTCTATTTTTCTCTCTCATATTTTATGCTATATTCCTTGAGTGATTCACATAATAGATTTAGATTTAACATTCTAAAATCTATGGCGAGGGTGGATAATTCCCCCAACAAGAAGAAGAGCACCAGGAGAAGAAGCCCATAAAAGAGACACAGTGAACATAGAGTGCACCAGAGAGTTTGTGAAACAGCAGATCTAGTAGATAAAAGACTAAATGTTGGGCCAAATGTTAGATGTCATTAGATAAGCAGTAATAGGAAGAAGGGAACCAAACACTCATAAAGAACCGACACCTAACTCGGAGGGCACTATTGGTCGAGGAAAGAGCGAAAGATCCCTAGTACCAGGACAGTGTTGGATCTGTGTTGATGAATATATAGTGGTTTGGGTGCACAATGGCCACTCGCTACCTCTAGAATGCTTTCTCCAGGTAGATCTATACCGTTGAACCCCCCTAGAAATTCAACGTTTTATCGCTCGACTCTTACAAAGTTTGGAATGATCCGACTAACCACATTATATCTTTTAAATCGATTGCTTGCCTACTGAGGATCACCGACGCTCTAAAGTATCACCACTTCTTCACCACACGGAGGGAATTGGCCTTAGGTGGTTTAATGAATTACATGTAGGGATAATCACCACTTTTTGTCGAATTCAGGAGGATGTTCATGACATAGTTCACTAGCACCCAGAAGACGTAAAAGAGTTTACAAGCCCTATAGCAGGTTAGGCAAGGGCAAAATGAAAGCCTTCTTTCACATACAACTCAAATCCAAAAGGAGATGTTGGAGGCGTGATATTTAGAACCCAAAATAGCACATGATGCCTTATCTTAAGGTGTGAGAGTAGAATGATTTAAATACACGCTGCGCCTGCAACAATCGTAGACTTTAACAGAACTAGTGAAGATGGCCAACAACCAAGTCACAAGCATGGAATACATCAAAGGTCCCACCTACCACAAATCCAAATCATCTAAACATCCCTAACAAAAGATAGAACCACAAATAAAGAGTGGAGACGGAGGGACAACTAATTTCCTCCCATCTGTCCCTAGAAGACATCCGATTGGCCCGGGCCAATATGTGATCGACAAGAGTTATCAACAAAGTGTTTAGGCAAGGTAAGTTGACTAGCGACCATCTCACTATCATGAGTGGCTAGTGAGAGATCATGGGGCACCAAGGGCTACTCCACTAAGAGTCTCAACGGTGTAGCTAGTGGATGACATCCAGAATAATGAATACTTCAAGAAGTGGACCCTAATAATTGCCATGCTTTTTTGAAAAACCCCGAGAAGTATTACGCTTACCACAAAAAACACTGTCACAACACAGAAGAGTACATGCACCTCCAAATCCTTGTCATGGAACTGGTAAACTCAAGAAGTTTATGAATTCTAGAGTGGAGAACCAGAGACACAGGCACGCTCCAGTAGAAGAAATTCTAGGTGAATCAGCGCAGGTGAATGACATCCATATCAATGGTTTTGAGACAGAAATTTCTGGAGGAGTCGGAGAACCTCCAGACGACCCATCCATAAGAGCCTCTGATTTGGGAAACTTTGTGTGACCACCTTTACTTCGAAATACAACCCTGATCCACCGATAATGTTCACCGTTGCTAACCTTCACCATAATGAGAATTCATATAATGATGTTGTTGTCGTGACAATGATTATCAATAATTATCAAGTGGGCAACATCCTTATCAAAATTGTCAACTCTATGAACATTTTATTTAAGTCAGTATTTGACAAGTTAAACCTCCAGACTGATCGATTGGTAGCACCGACTGACCCACTTTATGGATTTTTTGGTGAATGGAAGGTGGCGTTAGGAGTAATTATGCTGTCAGCCTCCTGGGGAAGGAAATAAGCAATTCTCTTATGCGGTAGATTTTTTAGTGGTGGACTTACAAAAGGATCTTTGGTCACCCTCTGTTGAATGAATACAAGACTGTGGTCTCTACATACTACATTGTTGCAAACTTACCGATGATGGAGAAATCATCACAGTATGGGGTAACATGGATCAATACAGAAAATGTTATCTATGGGCATTCAGAAGTGTGGAAAAACAGCTGTTAGATCTCCAAAACAGGCATGAAGGGAGTCTCGAGAAGAATGAGACCACACTTGAAGTACCTGCAGCTGACCTAGAGAGTGGTAGATTTTTCTTAATAAGCAAAAATTTAGATGCATGGATGAATGACAAGCTCGTTCAAACTCTTAGGGACCACCAGGGTGTTTTCTCTTGGTTGATAGTGGAGATTTCGGGGATCCCAATCAAAATTGCATGTCATCAATTGAATATGAACCCTACCTCTCAACTGATGAAAAAAAAGATCAGGTCGTCAACAATGACACTGGCAGGGCTGATTTAAGGAAGAGGTATGAAGGTTAAAGGAGATAACCTATTTCTGGGAGGTCCAGTACCAGACATGGCTCTTAAACGTAGTGATTGTTTAGAAGGAGAACGACAAGTGGAGAATGTGTGTGGACTTCACCAATCAGAACTCTGCCTGCCGAAAGGATAGCTACCCACTGCCGAGGATTTATGCACTGGTGGACTCGATGGTTAGAAACTTCGTGATGAGTTTCTTGGACACATTCTTGGGCAACCGCTGGATCAAGATGCACTCCATTAATGCCGAAAATAATAGCTTTTATTACTAGTGATGGTGTGTATTGTGACATCGTAATGTTTTTTGGGCTCAAAAATGCTGGAGCTACGTACCAACATCTCATGGATATAATATTTTCTAATCAAAGAGGTAAAATGTTGAAATGTATGTGGGTAATGTGCTAGTTTAGAGCCGATCAGCTGAACAATAGATAAAGGACCTAAAAACTTTTAAAACCATTAGAAAATATAACGTGAGACTCCATCATAGACAAATTCTTTGCTACCTTCTAACCCCTAAAGACATAAAGGAAAATTCTAAGAAAGAGCAAGCATTACTGGACATGTCATCTCCTTGGAACATCAAGAAAGTGCAGAAACAGTACAGTCGGATAACATGACTTAGCCACTTTATCATAAGATAAGGTTATTAACATAAACTCCCTCATGTCTCTGCTCACTCGATCAAAACACTCTTAAAGGCTTCTCAAATAGGCTATGGTGCTCAATGAGTTTGATATTATCTATGTAACCAGGACAATGACTAAAGCTCATGTTGTCGCATACTTTTTAGTAGATATTTCTAAACAATGCAAATCAGGCAAAGGAATGGCTGTCGACGACCACATTTGTATCTTTTACACCGATTGCGCTTCCAACAATATTAGAGCGACGCTTCAACCCACCTTGAATACTCAAATAGGAGAGCACATCTATCACTTGGTCACCGTAGAGTTTGAGTTGAAAAACAACCCGACAGAGTACATGCCTCTGATAATCGACATATGGCTAACTTATGAAATGGGCGCTAAGAATCATTCAGTGAAGTCAGATTCATAGTTGGTGGCAAACCAAATTAATGGAGAGTTTGAGAACAGAGATGATGTGATGGTTAAATACCTTAATTTTCTATTTAAGAGAATTTCAGTTGAAAATTTGAAGTTAGATTCGAAATCTGTAGTATTTTTATGTTTTGTTATTTATTTCAAAATTTTCTCATTATTATCTATAGTGTTAAAAATTGCAAAAATATCATGCCTTGTAATTTTAGTGTGTTTTCAGCATGTACATTTTACTTATTTGTATTTTAAATGATTTTTGTTAAGTGATCAAGTGATCTGTGTTGTTTGATAGATTAGAGTCACTTGTCACTCCTAGGATTCTTTTCTATAATAGATATTTAAAATTAAAATTTCATGAACGGTCTAAAAGAATAATCATAGTTGTATCAGTATCTACACATTTAAATTAAATATCATCGCCTCCACATATAAATTCAATCAATACTTAATTTTATGCCCTCCTTATTAATAGTCATACTTGCATCAATTAAAAATGAGATTAAAAATAGGGTTTGATTCTGTACTAGAAAACATTAATATATTAATAAAAAAATGAAAAGCTGCATTCTTTTTAGTATAATGTCATCTTATTATTCTTTTTTCTCATTATGACTTAATGCTACTAATTATGTGATATCATAAAATTTTTGGGCATGCATTGACAATTGGAAGAATTTATTTTTAGGCATAATGAGCGCTTATATTTGATATTTTGAGATTCTTAACTTTATTTTCAATCAATCTTTAATGCATTATTTTTGTGCACAGATCCTTAACTTTCTAGGTATGATCCTATCTTCTGTCTCACCATATTGGTTTGGGTTTCACGAGTCTGCATGTTAGTAGCAGTACCCTGACAACCCTTATGATGATCTGTGGTAATAATAGGAAAACGAACGGGTTGCATGAACGAGTAATGCAAGTTACCTTATCATCCAGTTCTCATGGGATCGCACCAAGCGTATGTTTGGATTAACATTCTTCACATGTCGTGGCGTGAGTTATTTCTTTCAAATGATAGGTACAATGTTAGATTGGTGTCCCAGTCAAGATCCAATGGGAATACCCTTAGCCCCCACAATTTAGGACTACATAAGCAACATAAAATCTCTTATCGAGAGTTTTCCCAAATTTTTGTGTAGGATGTAATTAACCATGAGGATATGCCATCGTGGGAGGCCTCTTTTAACCCATAACAAAATGAATTTATTTTTGTTATTCTGGTTTGGCTATGAGGTTCTTTATATAGAACATTTCTCATATACTTTTTTCAGGTTGAGTATGATCCAATATATTTTAGACCGCTCTTCTCTGATTTGTGTTACTAGAACTTATATATATAAATATATTTGTAGCTGCTCTTTTTATTTCTTCTCAGTTTATGCTCATCTTCGATTAATTTTTTCTTCTCTTGCTTCGTTTCCAAGCTAGGATGAGTTAGGGTCTGTTTGGGGTAGCTGCAACTTATCCAGCTTATGCTGATAAGCAGCTTATCTTGATAAGCTGCGTATCTGCAGCTGATCTGGATAAGCTGTCTGACTGTTTGGTTTGTGCGTTTAAAAAACAGTTGATTCTGGATAAATGATCATTTTGCCCCTGTTTAGACTAACGAATTTGAGTTATGGAAATCATAAAAAATATAACTGCATAAATTTTTCAGACCATAAATACAGCAAGCATGGACCGGACTTAGCAGAGGTAGGAGCGGCTTCCTTGGGCAAGCAATATGAGTTGGATTTTCACCATGACCCACTGTAGATTGAAGAGACATATTTTTGTACTAAGTAGGGCTAGCAATATGAGTTGGATTTTCATTTGTTGGCTTTCTCAACCACTGCAAAACAAAATCCTTATCCTCGCCTAGGCCGATGAGATCATTTTTAGGCAAGCATCCATTTTCATGATCTTTGCACAACTGAAGTTCCAGCTCCTGCTGCTCCTGCTTTTTGTTTTCGATGAGATGATGGAAAGTACTGACCTCAGCTGAAACTTTATCAAGTTTCATCACAACCTTCTCCAGTCTCTTAAAATAGGGATCCATCTTGAGAGCACCTCCTTCATGCCTGTCTGCCGTCTCAACTGATCCTGCAGGTAATCAGAGCAAGCGTTGATGATCTTATCCATGATTGGGCCAACAAACCAGTCTGCCATGGCACAGATCAAGGACAAATAAAAAAAATAATGGGGGCGGAGAGGGAGGAGAGGAGGAAGGAGAGGGAGGAGAAGAGAGGGAGCAGAGGAGGAAGGAGAGAAGCGAGGAAGAATTCGTTTACCGGCGAGTGATGTTCTTGGCGAGTGAAGGGGAGGCGAGCTTCTCGAGCGACGGGTACGCGAAGAGCTTGGAGACGATGCTTTCGCGAGGGACAGAGCTGTAAAACGCTGATGCGTTCTGTGATACACAGCCTTTACCCCACGATATGTGTTTAGTTCAATAGGATAAACGCTTTTTTTAAAAACGCACCTAAAACGCGCAAACCAAACACTACGGCGGCATTTTTGAGCGTTTTCAAAAACGCCGCCACAGTTTTAAGCTGCCCCAAACGGGCCCTTAGAAAAGGGAGTTTTGAAGATGGATGAATACTGAGGTGGCCAACTTTTAGTCAAAACAAAAGGGGTCACACAACACTCAAAAGATATGTTGATTATTAAAATTATATGATCTATGAATTAAAAAAGGTTATGAAGTTAATTTTGAATATCTGTTAAAAATCTCATTATAATTACTCTATCTATCCATATTTACTACTAAATGAAATTTTATTGTGCTTTACATACAAGTTTTTTAAACTCTATTTGTAGTACTTTATATTAAGCCTTTTTTCTCCTTCACATATAATTGAAATAAGTTATATTTGCAAAATCTTTTGATGTGTTTTCTTCTCTTTATATCTTATATTAAAAATTCTAATTTTAATTTTAATAATGATACCTATAGTGTTACTTCTTTGGTTAACCAGTTTATCTTACTTGATTCATTATATTTTCATTCCAAATATATCATACTATCCTTAATTTTTCCATGGTGGACCTAGCTATTAGCTTACTTATTCATTCCCTAATATTTTTTTTAATATTTTTCGTCAAAAAATAAATATTATATTAAAGTATTAAAATCGTTTAACACTAAAATAACTAGCTAAAGAGAAGGCGTTTTAAAGCTTTGCATCTATTGGGATAAAATAACAAAGGAAACTCACCTTAATATGGTAATTATGCATGATAGAGTTTTCCATCAGCAGCCATAAATGATTTCTATTATATTGGAATTGTATGAAGAAAAGGGAGCTATCTGAAAGGCAAGTACAGAATGATTCATTAGCTGAGCTTTACATAGAATAAAAATTGATGATAAATGATAAGAATTTGTGCTGGAATAATAAAAAAAATGTTAAACAAGATTCATCAAAAGAAGAATGAACAATAAGGGATTTATTAAATTGAGTCTATTAAACCGAGGCGTTGTTATTCAGTTCCATCCATTGTTAGAAGGGAAAAAAACTACGAAAATGGCTAGAGACACTACTTAACTTAAAGCCATTCGTTTTAATACTACAACTAGAATAGGCTTTGAATTCTTTAGAGAAACATTCACTTTTATGAGTAAAAAAAAAAGGAAAGAAAGAAAAAATAACTATCAAACCTTATTAGGAAGGCATTATTGCATTGACAAAATAATAATAATAATAATAATAAAGAAACAACTAGTGGGTCAACTCAAATATCTAGCTTTAGGATTGTCATTAGAGATAAAATCATTAGAATTTTTAAAAAGAAATCACATCCAATACTCATTTTACACTTACATCATAGAATAAATGCGTCCTTAGTTTAGGACGTAAAGACAAATAATAGAAAATGTTATTCAATACAATTTTATAATATAATATTATGTAAGATTACGTAGTTTCAAAAGCAAACATGAGGATGAAGGAAAAAAAGCTATAGACATGAGCTAAAAACAATTATGCTTTAGAATTGAATAAAGGAGTCCATTTGCATAATTGTTAACATAGCGTATGCCTTGAAAGACAAAGACAACAATCTTCATTATTATGAAATTCAATCAACAAATGTTTATAGTCCAAAAGCCACGATAGAGATCTCCAATAAATCCAAGTTCTTAAAAGAAACTCTTGTTAAGCTCCATAGAGAGTCAGATAAAAAGAGAATTTATTAACATTTCTCAAAACAAAATTACTTACATTAGAAAGCTCAAACAATTAGACAAGTATATTGGTTTCATCTTCTTAGTAACAGCATATGAAGTCATCTTGAGGGGAGACTTAAAACCTACATAATTAGATATTGATTAATATATCTTTGCAAAAAGAACCTTTGTAAAATATTTATGAGGAGTTGGAGACAATGAAGTCATGCAAACTCATGTCCACCATTCAACCTTAAGAAGGTCCAAAGCAAAACTAATAGACAACTTATAAACCAAAAGCTTTGCATCAATGGAGAATGGCTAAAAAGAATCTCAATTTTGACTAGCAAAATATGTTGAAAGAAATTGAAAGAAGGAAAAAAGTTGGGGAGATTTAATCAATCGAAAGATAAATATACTCTGAAATAAAATTATCAACACGTATAAATGATAAATAATCTATAGTGAGATCAATGTTGGAGAGTCTTCACTATTACATGCGCCTTCTCATGAATGTTAGTGATTTATGATGAATAAAACTAACTCTAATATGTGATCCTTATGCATCACGAACCCTCTTATATAGCTTAAAATACAAATCCATTCAACACAACAAATATGACTATAAATTTTTTTTAAGTCTTCAAAACTTGAGAGCTCTTTTAGTATTAATTATAAATTCAACCCATTGTATGTTTTGTCATTAAAAGGGAAATATCTTACTTAGTTAATGAGCTAAAGTAAAATATCATGAGCATCAACTAATCATATGATAAGGGTATGACATTCAATTCACTTCATTATATTATTCGATCTACATAAATGGTGAAGTTATTTTAACAAGTTATATTTGTTACAAATATTTTTTTTTGAAATATAAACTATTTTTTTGCTAGTCTATTAAAATATTTAAAAACTAAGTACAACAATCTTTGACAATGAGACACGAGTTTATTCCATGCAAGCATCAATAAGTTAACAAAGCTAGCTAAAAGTGGCATAATAGTAGTGTAATAAAACTATATATCTCAAATAATGCAATATATGTTAATTTAAAAACAAACTAGAATATTATTTAAAATGAAAAATTAAATATAAAATGCTAGACCATTAAGGTTATTACATATTAATTTATTTGGGCCTAACATAACTATTGGATTAGGAGAAAATAAATATGGATAGCAATATTCTAGGTTCATATAAGTTATATAAAGAAGTGAGCTTCCATCAAACTTTGCAAATTTTTTTTAAATGTAATAAAAAAGATAGATCGAGAGAATTTATAAATGTAGCTTTACATAATTTAGTGTTGGTTTTTTTCCATTCATCATTATTTCTTAGCCCTTAAACCGTCATAATATTATATTGAAATAGAACATAAAAATAAAATTCTTTTAGATATAGCTAGAAAAATTCTAAGCAAATTTAGTTTATTAAAATTTTTTAGTAAAAGCAATAGTTAGAACATGTTATGTGGTCAATAGGATGAATATCATATTAACCTTTAAAAAAACCTTTAATGACATAAAAAAAGATGAGAAATCTAATACACATCATTTTTATTGTGAGTACTTTTTACTTAAAAATGTGAGATATGGTTTTATTAAATTTGATATAATGTTATATGAAGGAAGCTTTTTAGAATATTCCAATCATATCAAAGCATGTAAAGCATTTAATAGGTAAACATCAATAGTGTAAAAATTAGCATAGGTCATGTTTAATGGATCCAAATATTGATTACCTAAATTGGATGAGTCAAGATGAGGAATGTATCATAAAAATTAAAAATCAAAATTAAGAAAATAAACCAAAATGATTCACTTTCACTATAATTACTTTAGGTGCAAAGATATGCATTTGGTTTCCCATAGAAACTTATAATTAAGGATTTAACTCTAAATGTTTGGAAAAATATCAATTTGAGAAATGAAATAAAAAACTCAAGAATCTATCAAAAATTGAACTTTTACCATAAAAATATAGTTTGGATAATTACAATACTTGTATAGTGAAATTAATTTATTTAAAATGATATATGAAAAAAAAATTTAAGAACAAAAAAATTAACATATAATAATAATTAAGGGATTTTCAAAAATAGAGAAAATGACTAAAGCATTATTGTTATAAGTCAATGATATGGAATTCGAAGAACTAGAAGCATCTATAACATAATTAGAAGCCATTAGGTTAGTTTTATAATTGAAAGTTTTAAGGCATTAAAATTATTCCAAATAGATGATAAAAGTAAATTCATAAATGGATGGTTTGGGATTCAATTTCAATGTAATGAATTGGGCTACTTTCCTAATTGGAGTTAAAAGAGAAAGTGTAATAATTGAATAGCTCCTAGTTTATTAATCATATTTATATAGATTATGAGTATAAACAAAAGGGAACTTTACTAATAAAAATGGGTGTTTAGGGCATGGTTTGAGGGGTCTATACTCATTTTTCATTATTTTTTATTTTATCAAAGGAAAAATAGATTATAATCTTTTCATCAAAAGAACAAAAGAAGATATTAATATAAAAATGATATATATATGGAAATTAACTTAATTAAAGCAATGAATTAATTCTTATATCATTAGTTTTTAACTAACATGGTTAATGAATTAAAAAAGAGTTTAAAAGAAGATTTATTTTCTTTCCTTGCTTATAAGTAAAAAATGAAGTAAGAAGAATTATTTTTCACTAAAAAATAGTATTAGTAACTTAATTATAAGATTTACCATGAAAATGTGTAGCAAGTAGGTACCACATAGGCCATTCAAAAAAATTACACAAGTTTGAATAGAAAAATTCTAAGAAGCAATGTTGTATTAAGGCATGATAAGATCTTTGTTATATTTTAATATTAATATATCATAAATCATATTTTCTCACAACTTTTTTCATATTAGATTTGAAGTATATTATATGGAATCTCATTTAAAAACACTTAAAAAGTTTTATCTATTTAAGTGGTATTCCAAATCTTGGTTTTTGCTATCTTATAGATGAATTTCCCTATGTACTAGTAGAATTTTGAAGAACAATGCAAGATACAAAGTTTATCAATAAAAAAAAAGAAAAAATAACAAGTTTCTTATGACTATTTACAGTAGTCTTATTCAACAAGAAATAAAACTATACCATTGAAGTAGGGTATGCCCCTACAAGTAAGTGCATTATGCAAGTACCACTACTTACATAAAAAAAATTAGAAAATTATGGACTTACTTTAAAGGATAAAACATAGGTAAGATAAATATAACCAAAATCTAAATCAAGATTTGATAACCATTCCTATAATAATTTGATTTCACTTTATCAAGTCCTATATAGCGGTTAGTAATGTAGTAGTAAATTTTTAATAGTTCCAATTAGCTTGTTAATATTATTATGAAATTGCTTTTGCTCTTTTCAGTGGTAGTGGCTTCATGTATTATCCCTTGTAGTAATGTTTTTGTAAATTTTACATAACATATTGAACTCCTTGCTATTTATTTATTATAGATGTTCAAACTCACAAAAATCTAAGCATAAACACTATAAGAGAGCATCCACCTCTTAGACCATTCCCAAATAACCTTCCATCAAACTATAAATAAGATTCAATAGATATACCTCATTATACTAATTCATCTATGATCTATAATATGTCAGTTTGGACCTTATTGAGAGCTCAAGTTTACAGTTTTTTTTTTTTTTTTGTGATAGCTTCTCTTTCTAAATTTGATTTTATTCAAAATTTTTTATGTCAATATGATGGTTAATGTTAATCATGCATATCACATAAATTCAATTACATGATTTTCCTCTTATGGTAAATAACCATGATATAATCCACATTATTGATGTTTAAAGTAGTGATCCGTATATATTAGCAATCAAATTGTTCCATCAACCATTTAAATGGACAATGGAGATAAAAACTATATAATATCCTATCATTTACATATATAAATAGTTTAAATTCCATATTCCTATAATAATATTACATTCAATATATCTTAACACTTGTTTTTTTTTATGTTTATGGTTCAATAAAGCATAATCATGCTATTTTGTTAGTGTCCTAGTATGTCACATAAATGACTTTTGTTGCTTGCAGTGCTTTGTTCTCTATCATGTATACTATTATTTGAATAAGAAATCCATAATTTATTAAGGAAAAAATCTATGTTTTATTCATGCTATTAATTTCATACCAACTTTTCAAATCTGTCTTGAGAATAAAATTTGAAGTGCAAACTATTTTATTAAATTGTTTCAGGTATTATTACAATTTTAGGCTTTAGGAAAAGGCAGGAAAAGTTATGTAGACACACAATTGAAATAAAAAATCATTAAAATAAGTATTTATAAATATTATTTATGACTCTTAAATTTTAAAAATATATATAATAGTAAGAAGTAAGGTTTCAACGGTTTAAAATTCTAGAGAAAGGATTTTATTGAAGAAAAAATGTTCCCTTTTAAGAAGTTAACCATATCGTTACTCACTGTAATGCATATGTTTATGTATTGTTGGTTTCTAAGAGCTATGTTTATTGTTGTTACAAGAGAGATCCGGGATTACAAAAATTCTCAAAATGGTTAACGATTTAATGGAATGTGCTAGGAGTAGTTGGATTCTTACTTTTAGGAAATGTTGTTGGTTTTCCTTATTTCTCATGAAAAAAAGGCTTCTTCACCTAATGATATAAAAAGCTAGGGTGGTGAAAGCTCTTATTGGAAAGACTTAGATAGTAGACATATTTCATTGGTTGTTTGAACAATGAAATAAAATTGTTTGCTTTGTTTTGTACTCCATCCATTACTTTTACTTTTACCCTTCACTTACTACAACAAATTTTGAAAATTTCTTGCAGATATCTTGAAATTTGATTGCTACTAATAAATAAATTAAATAATCATTTGAAAGTAAAAAAAAAAAAAGATATGAGATTTTTCCAAAAGACAATGATTTGATTATAGTTTGATAGAAAGAAAAACTTTGAAATACTTATGCTTTCACAATACTTACGATTAAAAAAAGAATAAAATTATATTTATATTTTTGTAATACAAAAAATTGTTTTTTTGTATAAATTATAAAACTACTTACTTATCTTCTTCTTTTTTGTGCTATTAAATTTTATTTTTATCAATAAAATGTGCACCAATATTGTCTTTCTTAAAAAAATAATAGAAAAATTCATGTTCATCGAATAATCCCTCTCCCTTCTTTCCCTCCCTCAAAATTTGAGAATCAGGATATCATAATCATATAAAAACTTGAATAAATTTATGGGCACAAAAAACATTTAGATTTTTTCATGATCAACTTAGTGCATCTATTTTAGGCAATCATCTCATTAAGAAAAGTTAGGCACCAAGTTATTCATTTGAGATATTGAGATAATGTCAATTGACCAGCTTTTCATGCCACACTAGGGTTTGTTCTAGAATTATACCTATGTAAATGTTATTGAAGCAATCATTCTATTGATGAAAATAATAAGCTATTTAAGTAGTGTTATACTCAAAATCATATCATTCTTGTGCCCATGATTCATAGTAAGTCTTGCTCCATGCCTTTGAATCATAATTTTCTACATTTTGACAACTTTAATCCACTTAAATTATCATATATAATTATGACATGATTTAAGCATGTCACAAAGTTCATTTAGGGGACATAATTTTCAATCTTAATTAATTAAGAATTCACAAGATGATGGAGTCAATGGCTACCAATGAAGCACACAATAAACATGGTAATTGAATGTCACTTAAAGCTCGCAATATGCTCTTTCACCCTGCAGATTATGGTTCAATAGAAAATCCTTAGAATGACGTAGAATATCAAAATGGGACTCAAGAAATGTTTTTGCATAAGCCCTGTGAACCATTTTTTTTTACTCACCATGTCAATCACCCTTTTCAAATTGCACCCAACAACTAATTATTGTAGCTTACTTTCCAGTTGATTGAAAGTTCTCCCATGCTTGAAAGAACTTTATTGTCCAATCAATATGTCAACTTTACATTATTATTTTTTTAATTACTTAATAAAACTTAAGAATTTTTTCAAATAACATTGAACTTGTTTGGGAGCCCACTTCTTTCAAAATAAGTTTATTTCAATGTCAGTGTTTTTGGATGGTTGAAGATAACTTCTAATTACAAGCCCCATTGAGGTGATCTTTGATGTTCTTTGTTCTTTGTCTACATTAGATAATTTCTTTGGACTCAATTTTTTTGTTTGCTTGCAATACGTAAAACATTATTTTTCACAGTCACACGAATTTTAATAATAATAATATTATTTTTATTAATTATCATAAATTTAGTAATTTTTAAATCTTTTTTTATGTTAATTTAAAACTTATTCTAATTCAATCTTTATTAAATAAATATCTTTGATTCAAATTTATGAAATTTATTCAAAAAGAAAAAAAAATGGGGTCGGGATGTACTAATTGTTTTTTGGTTGGAATGAATCGGAAAATCATTAGATTTATTTTAAGATAAATATAATCTATTAAAAAATAGTTAATATTTTACAAATATCATCTTAAAATAAACTTAATCATTTTGACAACCATTCTAAATGAAAAATTTACATACATACCACTCAATCCCTTTGTATTTAAATATCTAACACCTAAATTTCGGTTTTTACCTATAGAGCACTTTACCTATGCGTAAAAAAGTGTATTTGACATTTTGAAAATTAAATGACGGTATTTTTGATATTATATGAAAGATTTGAGTTAAATTACATTGGATGAGTGGCACTAGGGCTGCAAAACGGCTCGTTGTTCACGAACAGCTCGTGCTCGGCTCGTTAAGAAGCTCGTGTTCTGCTCGTTCGCTAAGTTAACGAGCCGAACACGAATAAATATTTGTTAGTTCATGTTCGGCTCGTTTTAGCTCGACCCTAAACCCTAAATACTACTTATCAATTGCATGCGCACGCGCACACACACGCACACACACACACACAAATATATATATTTTGATGAGTGGTATTTTTAAAAAATTTAATGGACTATAAGGGTACAAAGATTTATAATCAATTAAAAGTATTAATTAAGAAAATATAAATAAAAATTATTAAATTAGATTCAAATGATGTTTTAATATAAACAATAATTTTTAAATCTTATCCCAACCCTTAACATCTTATGGCTAAGTGGTTAGGGTTGTTAAAACGTCTTTTTGTTCGTGAACAGCGCTTGTTCGGCTCGTTAAACAAATGAGCCGAATACGAACACACTTTTTAAGCTCAAAATTTAAACGACTGAAGCCGGGGCTCGCTCTTGTTTGGCGCGTTTACAATGTCAAGGCCCCCAAAAAAAATTGATAAGAATATTATAATTTCGCATTTTATGGTCAACGGGTAATGCGGGGCCCTTCTTCATTTAATATAAATCGCCATTTTTTTAGAAGGGATTTAATTTTAAGATTTCGATACTAATTTTTAGGATTTGTATCAATTCGATAAAATATCTAATTAAAATTTTCTAATTTTTCTTTCAAATATTGAATAATATATAAATTAATAAACTAATTTATTTATTCAGAAGTTAACATAAGAAAATACAATTTATTATATTATTGTGCTTTAGAATTTGATCATATTATAATAAAAAATGCCTTTTCAACCAATTCATTTGCCATAAAAAAGAACAAATTTATAATAAACGTACGCTAGATTTACGTACATATTACTCAATTCTCATGTATTTAGATGTCCACCTCCTAAATTTAAGTTTATATATATATATATATATATATATATATATATATATATATATAGACATACATACATATACATAACCTGGGTGTATTTCAAGGTAGATTTACATACATACCACTAATTTGCGTATGCATATCTAACACCAAAATTTTATTTTCTACATCAATCCGTAAAACCTTATTTTTGTACGAGAGAGTATATTTCTATCTTTTAAGTTAAGTGTTGCCGAGATGAGAATGATTTGGTGGATGAGTGGCTTTACACTTAGAGGCAAAATGCGAAATGAATATATTCGTAATAGGGTTGGTGTTTCACCAATGATGGATAAAATTAGAGAGAGTCGCCTTAGATGGTTTGGTCACATTAAACGTCGACCACCTGATGATCCGATTAGTAGAATAGATGTTTTAGATACAACTTATGTTAAGAAAGGCATAGATAGACCTAGGAAAACTTGGGCTTATTGCATAAAAAATAATCTTAATTTATTAGAATTAAACGAAAATTTGACAGTAAATAGGACGCAATGGAGAAAAAAGATTATTGTAGCCGACCCCACTTAGTGGGATTAAGGCTTTTTTGTTGTTGTTGTTGTTGTTGTTGTTGTTGTAGAGTATATTTCTATCTTTAAGAGTTTAATTAGCAGTATATTTTTTGTCATATAAATGATGTGGGTGGTATACATGTAAAAAGTAAAGTTTAAGTGTTAGATATGTAATTACAAAATAATTGGGTGGTATGTTAAATAACTAAATAGTAGTTTAATAAACAGCTAAAAATTAAGTTTTATTTTCAGAAAATTTGTCTTGACTTTAAGCGGCCTATAGATTTGCATTATCCTCTTCAAGCAATTGCCACAAAGGTTCCTACTTTGTATGACTATCGGCGTTTCCTTGTAAGAATATGGAACACGAGAAACACTTCAGTCCGCAGCCGCTCCCAGACGCGAATATTGAAATATAATAATAATTCGCCCATAAATATTCATAAACCACTAATGGGGAACAGACTCCGTCATGAAAGCGACGGCGCAACAAGAAATTGACTCGGCACGCATTGGATGCTCAATTCGAGCCGTCACCCGCCATGCGTGTATATTATATACATATCTAGAAATACCTTCCTTTTTTTTTGGGTATGCCCATAAAAATATTAGTTGATTCAGATATTATTTCAAATATAAATCTAATTGAATAAAATCAATTTTAAAGGCTGCTTAAAAAATTATCCAATGGTACTGTTAGAAATCATTTACCCATATTAATTAAGAACTAATTGAGGTTTCAGTTATGACTAATATTTTTTTTTACTTAATGTAAGGTTTTATTACATATTAAGAAATAAATTGATAGATGGTGGTGATATTATTATTAAAAGTATTAAAATCTAATAGTTGTAAATTAAGCAGTGTGCATATTAGAAAAATTAATATTAGGCAATCTAATTTGGGAATGTTTAATTATATAATCCTGTTATATTATAAAACCTAATTTAAGGAGATCTAAAGATATAATATTTCCTATATTTAAAGTATTTCTATTTTGTATAGAATAATCCTCTCTTATTTACATGAGAGATTATAGAGGATTTGTGTGTTGAATTTAACTTTAATTTGGTCCATTTTTCTTTTCGCCCCACCTGTTGATAATCTCTTCTCGTGGAAGTAAACAGATTATGTCGGACCACGTAAGACACACTATATTTAGTTGTTCGTTTGCTGTGTAAATTTCTTTTCAACATTGTTTTGCACAATAATTGATAATATAACTGGATCGGTGATTCAAGCGACGTATGGTTGCGATTCCGACGAAGACGTGAACGCAAGATATATAGATTGGAGCAAGTTGAGCTTCAAGATCTAGTAGAGCCATGGATAATAGCATGTCGTCAGGTACTTCGACATCCACCATGACGGTGGAAAGATTTTGATTCATCGGGTGGCTATAAATTTCGTCAACATAATGGTGATGAAATTTGAAGACAAAGGAAACTTTGACATATGATGGTGTGAGGTGGTCGATGCATTGTGTTATTTGAATATTAATGAATTTATTGATAGCGATGAATGTTTTGAAGAGATGTCAAAAAAAGATTCGTTGAAGATAAACCAAAATACTTGTGGCTTGATTTAAAATTACTTATCTTAGGAGATTAAATATGGGCGATGAAAACTTCAACAAGAAAATTATAGAGGTTGTTGGAGAAAAAATTCTCACAAAGAGCGTGGATAATTGTGTCTGTATGAAGCGTTGACTCTATAGGATTTAGACAAGGCGTGAGGTTACTATTGATAAATACTTGAATAATTTTACAAAAAATTTGACAATTTTATTAAATTTGGATGAAGAGATTAGGCATGAAGATAAAACACTTCTTCAATTGACAGTTCTCTCGGATGACTACGAAAACTTCAGGATGACACTCATTTATAGGAAGGAGGTCTTGACTTATAGCAAGGTGACAACTATACTATTGAACCAAGTGTTCCATCAAATAGACAAAGAGTTTGCAAAGATGGAGTTAGCTGAGGCACTTACACTCCAATATGACAGATCTAAGAAGAAAATAACGAAGAAGGGTGACAGAGGAGATAATTTTTAAAAACAGGAAAAGTGGACCCAGTCTTGTGAAAAATCTGTGCTTTATGACTAAAGACTGCTCATCGTAAGAAAAATTATTAAAAATTGGAGGATGCAAAGGGAGTTTCCTTTAAGAAAAAAAAAACAAATCTTATTATGAAGAGGAGTGATGATGTGGATTCAAATGTATCATTATATACATTTTCTCATAGATTATATATAGATGGTTTATGTTGTATTCTAGACACATGTTCTATCCATCACATTTATCTCAATCTAGAGTGATTTTGTACATACAAAAAGCTAGATAGTGGTGATACTATTGGTGTAGACAATATTTTTATTTGGATGGATGATGGTATTGCGATGGATTAATTGATGTTATACTTGTTCTGGATATTAGGAAGAATATTTTTCACTTAAGCTCATAAGGGTTAAACACTATAAGGTAATTTTTTATGCTGGAGTTCCGAGAATATGCCATGGAACATGGATCCTTAACAAGGGAGTTCACGGTCAAAAACTTTACTATCTTCATAACAGTATAGTGACTAGAATGGCTATTATAATTTATGATTCTTCTGATGCTACTATGCTATGACATGCAACTATCTCATGCTACCAAATTCCTAACCTAGCTAGGAAATTAATGGCTGAAGGAGCTACAGTCAAGCTCACTAACGTCGACTGGCCACGATCACCCTATGTGGGTGGCCACACAATGGAACAGTAAACCTATGGCTCGCTAGGAATTTTAGAGTTCTCACCACCGAAAAAGTTGCAGACGTGTTTCTTCACGTAGAAGGAAGCTCTCCTATCAGTATGAGAGAAGCCCTCGTTTTGACGGTGCTTTGGCTGCACTCCAACTAAATTCCAACTATCCTTCCCTGAGTTATTTTAAGCTCTCCTCTAGCATAAGAGAGTGAGCACCTTGCTAGCAGAGCCCTTCCTGACCTTGCTCACACCCTCACGAAATGTGGAAGAAAATGAAGGAGGTGAGGGAGAGGAGGAGATGAAGAAGAAGAAGAAGAAGAAGAAGATGAAGAAGAAGAAGAAGGGGAAGAAGAAAAGCT